>CP139504.1:287250109-287575881 GCA_021014915.2 Artemisia tridentata subsp. tridentata
ATGTGCAATGATCAAAATGCTATTTGTTCCAAACAACAAGAAAGAAAAACAATACTTATATGTAAAATATCGTACAAATGATTATGCAAAACGTTTGAATCAAAACTGAAAACTATATAACTTTATCGCATAATCGAAATAATGAAAAAATTATGATTAAGATAAACTTATACAAGAATATAATTAATAAAATAATTAGACCCTATCGTAATCATAATTAACAATATTTTTCGTCGACAACTAAAACCGTTTCAATCGATGTTCAAACCATGAACCCTCTGATCTAGAAAAAAAAGAATGTTTGATGGGATTTGTGATCTTATAATATACTAAAATAAATAAATACCAATCACAAACCATGTACGTTTGATCGTGATGAACTTTGTTAGTGTAGAGAGGCGGCTAGTTTTTCAATGAAAGAGAAAAGTGACAATTGTAACTGATTCACAATTTGGTAGTATCTACGTATGAGTATTTTGATTGTGACGTAAATTACCATTATGTAACCCCAAATTATCGCAGCGGAACGATAGTGTCATTGGGATGCTACTCAGGCACAAGTACAAGATATAGAAACGACCTCTAAATGAGACGTTTTGAAAAGTTACCATTCGAATAGAAAAAGTCATAGTTTCAACAAGATCCCAAAGTAGAATAGTACATAGTTTTTAAAGTATATCGATGTAAACGATAAAAGAAGTCTTCAAAAGTCCTAAGACTCTCTGCTCCAAGCTCTGCTATCGCCTTACAACCTGAATAAACATGCTTAAAAGTGTCAACACAAAGGTGGTATTCATAGAGTTTGTTAACGAATAAGCTATAGAAATGTCACACACAAAGGCATCGTAAATCACTCAGTTGCAAATCCGCCATACAAACTGCAACCTGTGTGTTCACAACCCACTGCTAATATATAGTATGATTAAACATATGTGTATACAATATGTGTACATGCCATGCTCAAAGATTAAAGCCATGGTTCATTTCCAAAGATATTAGACTACTGGGTGCCATTTCCAAAGGTATCAGATTACTGGGTGTCATTTCCCAAAGATAAGAGCCCACTGGGTGCCAATTCCCAAAGATATTACATTGCTCAAGAATACACAATCAAGATTTACACATTAAGGCACATATCGTAGTTTTGCTAAAAGTACTAAAAGCTTAGCGTAGTATAAAAGTATAAACGTTCAAGTATTAAAGCAAGTATTTGTGCATGTATCTCCCCCAAATAGTTTAAAACGAGTAGTAAAAGAGTAAAAGCGGGGCTATGAAAACTCACCTGATATGATAGCAACAATGACAATAGTGAATATGATGAAATGAGGCTCGGTCTCTAACCGCGACCTATTATGAATGAGATGATGCTAATGTAAGAAATGAAACAATGCTACACATGCGTATACGTACGTTATCAATACCACTTGTCGTTTTTGAAAAAATAACGTTTATCGTTGAAAAGTATATTTTTAACGTCTCATTAAGTTATACACTACTTCTCATGTAAATACGTTGAAATGATATTCCATGATCCTCGTTTAGTGTTATATTAGTAAATATATTGGTTTCGGCTTAGTTTAACACTTTCCAAACTTGAGAAAATATGTCTAAATGACTTTATAAAACTAGTCGGGAATTATTGTACGTTAAGCGTTAGTGTTCAAACTCGGCGTTTTTGTAAACCTTGTAACATTATCTAGATGTCGTCTTGTTTAACTTTTTATCGTACGCGCCTCGACGGATAGGAAATATAGCTTCCATTATCATCACTTGAAAAATATTGCTTTTCAACACTTAGAATATTATTACACAAGTGCTGTCAAAAATATATATGTTTCGTCGGATTTCAAACGCTTGTATCTTTTTCGTTATAAGTTCGTTTTCTACGTTCTTTATATCCCCGGAATCGTGGGACAACATACTAACATATTTTTGATTAGTCGGGACGGCTAGTTCAATTTTTATGCCTCAAAACAGTCCATGAAAACTGTTCAACAGCAAGCTATTTTCTGAAAAATATAGTTTTCGTCGTTAACTCGTTTTTAGCATATCTTTCACATCGTAAATGATCTTTTAGTGATTCCGGAGGCTACGGTTTCGTTTTTGAAAGTATTATCTAATTATGAAAACCAAATTTCGTCACAGCCCTTCAAATTTTCTGGATTTGGCAAAAATGGACAGAACCTATTTATACTTGTTTAAAAGTCACTTTTTCTAGTTTCTAGTCTATGTTAAACCACTTCAACACCACAAGCTAGTCTAATCTTACCATACACCTTCTTAGGGCGTCATGGGTTCCTAGTATTCACAAAACTTGTAGGATAACAAAGGGATGATCATAGGATTATTTATAACTCATGAAAATTAATATATACTTGAAAGTGGTATTAATAACATAAATACTTGCATGTTTAGCCAATATATAATGAAAATACATCATGTTACTAGTTAAATGAAAGTATGAAATGATGAAAAATATTTACTTGAGCTTACTTGCTACTTTTGAAGGATTTGGAGATGATTTGATTAATAATCTTGAGGTTTTTATTTCAAAACCTTAACAAGGGTTATATAAATGACTAGTTTGTATCTTGATCTTCAAAGTTTCATGGTTTTCTTCTTGATTTGGTTGGAGCCGTGGGTTTGTAGAGAGAAAAGAGAAGGAAAAACAAAATTTGCTAAGTAAACTATGAGTTTACTTGAAGTATATTGCAAATATCTAGTTACAAGGGTAAAATGGTAATTTCACAATAGCAAGCAAAGTCTTACATGTGTTTGTGTATGCATAGATGTCGACCATAGTAGTATCTAGGTAGAAAAGTGGAAGTTTGCTTGGTATTTAATTGCATTCTTTAGTTATTAGTGTATATATTGTGTTATGTTATAAGTTTTGGGTACTGGGTTAGCTAGAAATCAATTTTAACGGAACCATATGAAATATATTAAAGTTGTAAAAATTATAAAATTACCTTTCTCACAAGTATCGGGTGAATAAATAATTGTCGTGCTGAAATTACAGAAAACCGTCGTAGTTATAAACGTTTAACGATACGTATATCAAATAAATTCAAAACGTTGGGTAAATTAATAATGTAACTTTTATATCATTATAACGAGCGTAAAAATATGTTAGGACCATAGTCGGGATTGTCGGATCAATTATTCAAAATAGTAGCTCATAGGATAACGTTTATTATATAGATAACCGTACGTATACTGAAATGATGCAAACTCACGCATGAATGACAACTTACTCCGAGAGTGAATAGTGTTTCGTGAATAGTAAAATTTTTGAAAAACATCTCAATATCACTAATCGACTCCAAAAATGATGAATAGTGAAATGATGAATAGTGTTTGGTGAATAGTAACCGATGAATAGTAATTTTGAAAAGTTCGGGAAACGACCAGAATTTACGAGTTGTGACAGTCTCCCACCCTAAAAGGAACTTCGTCCCGAAGTTCAGCTCGTTAGTTCCACATACGTACGTTCTCGTGGTCATATTTGATGAGTCAAACTTTCCCAATCTCGAGCATAGCCCTCAAAAGACCTCCTTTAAGTAATCCTTTAGGTAACCGATTTTTACTTAATCCCACAACTCATCAGACAAGAACTGTCATGCGATTAGGCTAAATCGGTTTGAGTGATGACTTAACTTTTAGCTTGATTTTCGCAACTCATCAGACAAGAACTGTCACTAGAATCAAGCTAAAAATCAATCTGTATGGATTCAACATCCTTGAAAAAGGTCTTTTGAAAGATTGGCTCGATTTTGGAATTGCTTACACCAATCAAATCAACTATTATCAATATAACTAAGGTTGATGATGCTAAGTCTCAGATTAGTCGATGTTGTGTATAAGTCCTATACTAAGACTTAAGTGCTACGAGAATAAGATAGTTGTTCAAGAGAATGTACCCGTTATGCTATCGCGGACATGTTGGGTGATAGGATTTCCTAAGAAGTAAGTTCTGCCACGTGCGGGTGGAATCTCAATGGCCTCATCTCGTGGCCCTTCAATGGCTAATGCTAAGTTTGGACGATTGCCTCCTTGGTTAAGATTTCTTTTCAACTTAGGACAGGTGTTCCGAAAGTGATCTGGGCTGTTACACTCATAGCATGTCCTTTGGTTGTTCGTCATATTGCCCACATTTACTGGTTCTCTACACTGGTTTGTAAAATGACTAGACTGTTTGCAATTTGCACACATACGGCAGGGCACAGTCTTTTGGTGATGAAAATTACATTTCGTACACTTAGGATGCGGGCCTCCATACACTTTCTGACCAGAACTAGTCGCCGCAAAGGTCCTTGCCCTCTTGTTGTCAGCTATCGTGCTCACTTGCTTGTTCGACTCGCTTGTTCCCTTCCTTTTATCACTGTTCCTCAAGCTTCCATTTCTAACCATCTCATCTGTCAGAGTCCCTGCTCTCAATATTGCACTCTGAATTGTAGAAGGCTAAGTTGTTTTCACAGTCCCACGAATTTCTGGGACAAGGCCATATATGTACCTCTCGATCCTCTTGGACTCAGGGGTAACTAGATGTGGAACTAGTCTGGCTAATTCATGGAATCGATCTGTGTAGGCTGCATGACCAGCCCCTATCATAGAGTGATGATAAAGTTCATCCTCCAGCTTCTGCATCTCGTTGTCCGGGCAGTATTCCTCCTTCAGTAATGCCTTAAAGTCGTCCCATGTCATACCTACAGCTGCCTCTCTACCCCTAGCTTGAATCTGCGTATTCCACCATGTCAATGCCTTTCCTGACAGCAAGCATGCAGAATACTTCACCATTTGATGTGCTGCACAGTTACTAATGTCGATCACCGACTCCATCTTTTCGACCCATCGAGTATACACCAACGCGCCTCCTACACCATTGAAATCTATTGGTTTGCATGCTGAGAATTCCTTGTATGTGCATCCAGTTCTATTGTTGCTGTTGCCATTACCATTCTGGCCTATACCATTGGTGTTGTTAATTCCGCTTCCGTGGTTTCCCAAGTTATTGATATGATTGCCAACCTGGGTGACTATAGTGGGAAGCAAGTTCTGTAGCTGTTGAGCGATAATGGTGGAGAAATCAGGATTCCCGTCGTCATTACTGTCATTACCTATGCCGCTATCACCTCCTCTACCTCCACGTCCACCAGTCCTTCCACCTCTTGGTGTTGCGCCTCCTCGGCCAGAACTACGAGTCACTCTCCTTGGTGCCATGATTTTCTGCGAGGAAGGACATTTAGTGAACGTCAGAGATGAGGGAAAACCGTTGATTATCCAAAGTCTATACTTAACATCTCATTCATAATACCACGCCACCAGTTGTTTCCTAAGTTGTGCCAACACCGATCTACGTAAGCATAGTCACATGTACACGTGGGTCGTGAAGCACTTATAATTATGTTGGCCACCACAATTATAAATGTTTCCTTTCACAGGTGTACATATCACCAGGCACACATATCTCTGTGGTAGACATTGCTTAAATGGGTATCTAGGGAATGTCACGCTCAGTACAAAGGATTCTCCCTTAGGTGCTAAAGTCACTGGGAAGTCTAGTTTCTAACGGTTTCTCAAGAGTATCCTCAAGAGAACCCCCATCCTCGGGCAAATCATCAAATCTCTACAGCTAACTAATAACCTTTATTTAACTTAATCTTGTGTCTCATCAAACAAGAACTGTCACAAGATCAAGTTAAATAACTAGTTATTACTGAGCTCTACATTTTTGATGACTTGACTAGATTTTGGAACTTCCCCATCGGTACCATAAAATATCTAATAGTGTAGGTTTAGACAAAAAGTTATCAGCAAGCGTACGTGTATGAAAAGTGCAAGGCGATAGGGAGGAGAGTCTAAATGTATGTAGTTATAGTCTAGGCTCTAAACGCAACCTAGTTCTCTATAACCAAGTCTCTGATACCAATCTGTAACACCCCCAAATTATCGCAGCGGAACGATAGTGTCATTGGGATGCTACTTCAGGGCACAAAGTACAAGATATAGAAAACGACCTCTAAATGAGACGTTTTGAAAAGTTACCATTCGAATAGATAAAAGTCATAGTTTACAAAACAAAAGATCCCAAAGTATAATAGTACATAAGTTTTTAAAGTATATCGAATGGTAAACGATAAAAGCAAAAGTCTTCAGAAAAACGTGCCCTAAGACTCTCTGCTCCAAGCATCTGCTATCGCCTTACTAACCTGAGATAAACATGCTTAAAAGTGTCAACACAAAGGTTGGTGAGTTCATAGAGTTTGTTTAACGAATAAAGCCTATAGAAAATGATCACACAGCAAAGGCATCGTAAATCCACTCAGTTGCAAATCCCGCCCATACAAAACCTGCAACCTGTGTGTTCACAACCCACTGCTAATATATAGTATGATTAAAACATATGTGTATACAATATGTGTACATGCCACTGCTCAAAGATTAAAGACCACTGGGTGTCATTTCCCAAAGATATTAGACTACTGGGTGCCATTTCCAAAGGTATCAGATTACTGGGTGTCATTTCCCAAAGATAAGAGCCCACTGGGTGCCAATTCCCAAAGATATTACATTGCTCAAGAATACACAATCAAGATTTACACATTAAGGCACATATCGTAGTTTTGCTAAAAGTACTAAAAGCTTAGCGTAGTATAAAAGTATAAACGTTCAAGTATTAAAGCAAGTATTTGTGCATGTATCTCCCCCAAATAGTTTAAAACGAGTAGTAAAAGAGTAAAAGCGGGGCTATGAAAACTCACCTGATATGATAGCAACAATGACAATAGTGAATATGATGAAATGAGGCTCGGTCTCTAACCGCGACCTATTATGAATGAGATGATGCTAATGTAAGAAATGAAACAATGCTACACATGCGTATACGTACGTTATCAATACCACTTGTCGTTTTTGAAAAAATAACGTTTATCGTTGAAAAGTATATTTTTAACGTCTCATTAAGTTATACACTACTTCTCATGTAAATACGTTGAAATGATATTCCATGATCCTCGTTTAGTGTTATATTAGTAAATATATTGGTTTCGGCTTAGTTTAACACTTTCCAAACTTGAGAAAATATGTCTAAATGACTTTATAAAACTAGTCGGGAATTATTGTACGTTAAGCGTTAGTGTTCAAACTCGGCGTTTTTGTAAACCTTGTAACATTATCTAGATGTCGTCTTGTTTAACTTTTTATCGTACGCGCCTCGACGGATAGGAAATATAGCTTCCATTATCGTCACTTAAAAATATTGCTTTTCAACACTTAGAATATTATTACACAAGTGCTGTCAAAAATATATATGTTTCGTCGGATTTCAAACGCTTGTATCTTTTTCGTTATAAGTTCGTTTTCTACGTTCTTTATATCCCCGGAATCGTGGGACAACATACTAACATATTTTTGATAAGTCGGGACGGCTAGTTCAATTTTTATGCCTCAAAACAGTCCATGAAAACTGTTCAACAGCAAGCTATTTTCTGAAAAATATAGTTTTCGTCGTTAACTCGTTTTTAGCATATCTTTCACATCGTAAATGATCTTTTAGTGATTCCGGAGGCTACGGTTTCGTTTTTGAAAGTATTATCTAATTATGAAAACCAAATTTCGTCACAGCCATTCAAATTTTCTGGATTTGGCAAAAATGGACAGAACCTATTTATACTTGTTTAAAAGTCACTTTTTCTAGTTTCTAGTCTATGTTAAACCACTTCAACACCACAAGCTAGTCTAATCTTACCATACACCTTCTTAGGGCGTCATGGGTTCCTAGTATTCACAAAACTTGTAGGATAACAAAGGGATGATCATAGGATTATTTATAACTCATGAAAATTAATATATACTTGAAAGTGGTATTAATAACATAAATACTTGCATGTTTAGCCAATATATAATGAAAATACATCATGTTACTAGTTAAATGAAAGTATGAAATGATGAAAAATATTTACTTGAGCTTACTTGCTACTTTTGAAGGATTTGGAGATGATTTGATTAATAATCTTGAGGTTTTTATTTCAAAACCTTAACAAGGGTTATATAAATGACTAGTTTGTGTCTTGATCTTCAAAGTTTCATGGTTTTCTTCTTGATTTGGTTGGAGCCGTGGGTTTGTAGAGAGAAAAGAGAAGGAAAAACAAAATTTGCTAAGTAAACTATGAGTTTACTTGAAGTATATTGCAAATATCTAGTTACAAGGGTAAAATGGTAATTTCACAATAGCAAGCAAAGTCTTACATGTGTTTGTGTATGCATAGATGTCGACCATAGTAGTATCTAGGTAGAAAAGTGGAAGTTTGCTTGGTATTTAATTGCATTCTTTAGTTATTAGTGTATATATTGTGTTATGTTATAAGTTTTGGGTACTGGGTTAGCTAGAAATCAATTTTAACGGAACCATATGAAATATATTAAAGTTGTAAAAATTATAAAATTACCTTTCTCACAAGTATCGGGTGAATAAATAATTGTCGTGCTGAAATTACAGAAAACCGTCGTAGTTATAAACGTTTAACGATACGTATATCAAATAAATTCAAAACGTTGGGTAAATTAATAATGTAACTTTTATATTATTATAACGAGCGTAAAAATATGTTAGGACCATAGTCGGGATTGTCGGATCAATTATTCAAAATAGTAGCTCATAGGATAACGTTTATTATATAGATAACCGTACATATACTGAAATGATGCAAACTCACGCATGAATGACAACTTACTCCGAGAGTGAATAGTGTTTCGTGAATAGTAAATTTTTTGAAAAACATCTCAATATCACTAATCGACTCCAAAAATGATGAATAGTGAAATGATGAATAGTGTTTGTGAATAGTAACTGATGAATAGTAATTTTGAAAAGTTCGGGAAACGACCAGAATTTACGAGTTGTGACATTATGCCCCTCCACATTTTTTCAAATATTAATTGATTTCAATTTTATTACAACTATGCCATCTTTAATAACAACCATTGATCAAACAATCTAATGGTCCATAGGAGTTCTCGCAGTTCTCGACCTTTTTTCTGTTCTGAAAATAACCCTACACTATACATATATATATATATGTATATATATATATATATATACTATATATATATATATATATATATATATATATATATATATATATATATATATACATACATACTAGCTTTCAAAGACTGCCCGATGGGCGGGCATGACTTATAAATATCTTTGGATTATTTTTCTTTAGCGAAAGAAGGGTAGTAAATTACTTTTTAAAACATAGGTAATATAAAAGGAACTTTAATATGAATTTAATCAATTCAATATTATTTAATATAGTAAAATTACATTTTAAAACATATGTGGTTTTCAAAGGAGCAACGGACTTATGAATATCTTTGAGAAAAATAAGTTAACAATAAATAAGCTATAAACATACCTAATTTTTTTATTGAATGCATTAAGAACGAAAAGAAATAAATGATTATAGAATATGAGAAGGAAAAACTTTCAAAGTGGTATCAAAGCATAGCCCGCCCGATGGGCGAGCAAGCCTTAAGAATATCGATAAAAAACTTAAGTTAATGAAAAATAAGCTATAAACAAACCAAATTTTTTATTGAATGCTTTAAGAACGAAATGAAATAAACAGTTATCGAATATGAGAGGAAGAAGTTTCAAAGTGGTACGCAAAACAAAGTATCAAAGAATATCCCGCCCGATGGGCGAGGAAGCCTTATGAATATCGTTAAAAAACTTAAGTTAATGAAAATTAGTTATAAACATACCAAATTATTTATTGATTGCATTAAGAATGAAGAAAAACAAACGTTTATAAAATATGAGGATAAAAAAGGTTACAGACTGATACGCAATAACAAAGTTACGACCAAATTGTAGGTGGTCGAATTATCAGGTTTAGGATATATGAATAACATATTTAAAAGAAGTGCAACACACTTAAAGAAAATAAGAAATATCAGTAAGCCTATTTTTTTACTAACATAGTAAAAAAATAATACAGAAACTAATATTGTGCAAGAAGTTAACCTTATCATCACAACTTAAGCTTGTGTCGATACAAACTATGAGATAAACCCAACGTACATCGGCTTTGGTTGAAAATTTTCCATAACATAACCTTATATGTCTTTTAATACCTTTAAAAATAAAATTTGTGAATATAAAAAATTTCACCTGCCATGACCCGAATCGGTTTTGGCCAGCTACCCGACCCACCCGTTTTTATAGGCAACGAAGTTGGCCACATGTGTTGACATAAATGGATTAAAATGAATTTACTATATCTTGATATGTGATATACCAATTTTGATCAAGGAAAAGAATTGTGTCTGTAATGTACCAAATTTGATTACATTCGTCACTCTGATAATCCTGGGATAAACATCATTCTTTTTCCTCTTCGCTTTGAGGGATACAATTATTTTTTAACCTTAACCTAAAATCGAAGCTCAACTATTGCTCTTCAAACTTCAAAGAAACAATATAAAAACATACTCGTAAAAACTTCATGGGTAAAAATCAATCAATCAGATATCAAGAAAATGATTTGGAACATTTACCTGAGATATTTATAGTCGTCTCTTCACCGCCTCTCGTGTTAGTAGTGTCTGCTTGTACTCGTGATTCGGCATGCTTATACTTCTGATTCAGCAGGCTGTGTTACGTGAGTAAGAGAGAGAACATATTGGTGATGATAATGATTTCTAAAGTATAGCATATGAATATACTTATACCCAAACGAAATCAGAAACTTACCCGTTGTGAGCCAATATCCTATCCACCATAATCACCCATTTTACCTCGTCTAATAATGAATACACTCTCCAAACATAAAGTTCACCTGTTCTGTGACCCATTGGTATGTTATTACCCATTACTAAGTTACTCATTTTCACAAAAATTAATGGTGGGTTAGGCGGATAAGATAATGGTTCAAGATGTGTAACTTTTTCCATGATTAGGATTTAGGACAAATGCGAGGACAAATTCCAATTTTTTCATCAAACTCCTTTGCTTTTGCTATTGAAAACTAAAATGAAATTAATATACATAATTATAAACTTAATAGCAAAGTCACGAGCAAATACAAATTTCAAAACACAAAAATTGCATAACTTTTTCTCAAAATACACTCCTACGTATCCATACATGTTGTTAGTTGTTGTACTGCCATTTGGGATCTAGATTTAGTCTTTCATATTACCAAATCTTTTTGGGTAGCCAACCCGACTAACCCATTTTGACACGCACTAAAAACTTACCAATTTGACCCATTACCCAACACATTTGATCTGTTTATTTTTACACTTTATCGAAACTAAATGATTAACCCCTCCTCCTTGTTATAACCATTAAAGTTACAAAACATTGATTCTTATCTTCTCGTGAATTTCTCAATTGCTTAAGATTACTTAAGATTTATACTTGACTTGTAATAAAGTTGTCCTATTGATACACATGCTCAAAATTTCTAATGTAAACATTATCCTAAGTATGTCATACTTACTTGACCGATAACACTTAATAATATCATATCTAACTGTGGCTACACATGCTCTAGCTAAAGGGCTGACATTAGATGTGGTTGCGCCAAAAGTTTACGCATTCAGTTGATATGTGGTCCTTTTAGCTTCTCTTCACGGCTTCGCAGGACTTCCGTTGCAAGCTACACAAAGAAAGCCATTAATGTAATAATGTAATTTTTTTCTTAGTATGCAACATTATGTTGAGTATGTACATTATCTAAAGAATTCAAAAGAAAATAAATTGGACATACTTTTTAGATGTCCCCATTTCATGTGGCCGTGAAAACGGAGAATTATTTCTAACTGAAGTCATTTGCATGTCGATGTTGCAATATTCATATACTCATTAATGGAAATAAACTCATCAACGGGCTTCAAAATAAATTATGTGAAATAAAGAATAACATAATTGCAAACTACCTAATACGTTACCTTGAAACGTGGTTAAAGATGATGTTGATGCGTATACTGGAATGACGGAGTTGAGATTAGTCCAAGGAGTAGCTACATGTTTGATTATGTCAGAGTGATGTTAATTAATATGGTAAGCAAAAAAGCACAGTAGTAATAAAAGAGTGATGTTAATTAATATTAGACTTACTATTAGTAATAAATGAGAGCGACGACCCTGTTGGTTTCGTTGGATTGGAAGTTTCATGTTGTTGAAGTTGCTCTGATATAGCACTTGTGTTCCATCAACTTGCATATAAAAACCACATTTCTTGATATGTTTAGCCTATTTGGAAGTGTTCTTGAGCTTTAGTGTCAAACGCCCTTGAAAAACATAAAAGCAATACCTTAGCTCTCCTAAACTCCTTTATCTCAGCAAATTCTTTAGCAACATCACAGTTTATTTCAACCTCGTTGTATATCGCATTAAATTTATCTTTCCCAAACACTCCTTTAGAGCAAGTGACATGCACATTGTGTTTATGTGTATTCACTGTTCTCATGCCTATGATGTTCTATAAGCAGAAAAGTTAACACTCACTTTGAGGGATTAGTAATTGTCCTGATATAGGCAAGCGAGCCTATAGTGACTTCATTCATTTATTTAAGACAATTATAGTTTCTTTGGCAACCTTGATTCTTTTCTTAATTATGAACACTACATATAAAAGATTTCTATAATGGGAAGGGACACATGTATTAGAAGATTGTGGATAAATAACTTCCTGATATTATCTAATTGTCTTAGGTGCTCACAAAATACAATTAGTGAAACTTCAAAATAGGCTTATGCATGTATAAATATCAAAGGTATATACCTATTATTGTTAAGGACATTGGCTCCACTTTCAGTCTAATCACCAATCACGATTTTTGAACTTTGCTTTTTTGATTTCCCCAACGATCTTTATAGTTGCTTTAAATCCACAATGTCTTAAAAATACTGTACTTATGGAGTTAGTGTCCTAAAAATTATTACTGTAACTATTAAAAGACTATATAATAAAAGAATATAATAATTTTCTTTCTGTAATCATTAAAGCATAACTAAATAGAATCAACTGGGGTCAATGCATACTTACATGGACAACTGCAATCTCATCTGTCGTTACTCCTTTAAGTAAGTTCTTTAGAGCAACATCATCAGAAGACATGCTAGGAGACCCAATGCTAATAACTTTCACTTCTAATTAGTGTGTCGGAAATTAGGGTCCTGTTACGCCCGAGTTCAATAGAGGGAGTAGACATATGTGGTCCTCCATGCAGACTATAACTACTTAAAGGTCAAAGAATCAAAAGAAAATAAATTGGAAATACTTTTTAGATGTCCCCATTAACACCTGGAAGCCAACGACATGCATAAACATGCAATGCTTCACCAATAAGTTGTGATGGCATCATGTTTGTCAATCTCAGAGTAATGATGATGCATCTGAATAGGCCTATATTCAGGTCTGCTATGTCTTCTATCCACCAGTCCTTAGGGGCGGACTTGTGGTGCTTCCTATGGGCATATCCTGGTCTTGTATAAGTGTAAGTCCAACAAACCTGAGTCTCTTCCTTATACTTCAAAGTTCATATCTTGAATTTTCGATAAATCCTGTTGCTGCAAACTTGTATCCTTTGCAGAAATTGGAAACACCAAGAGCTCCCAACTATGCTTCTAGAATGGCAAGTCCATGACATCCACTACAAAACGGATACAAACATATATAAATAAGTGAGAAAAGATAACTAATTCAAGGAATCTACTATAAGGAGACTATCACAAAACCTACCTGAACGTGGAAAAAACATATCGAAGTGGCGGTTACACGGGAATATTGCTACCTATGATTGTTCAGCTGCAGAATATATATATATATATATATATATATATATATATATATATATATATATATATATATATATATATATATAATATATGCAGAATATATATATATATATATATATATATATATATCTTGGCAAGTCAAGAGCAGAAACAAAGCAAATTTTCTTAATTTTACCCAAATCAGCCTATAATAATGTGATAAATACGATTGCAAAAAGTATTTTATTACCAAACTGAATTTAATTCCATGTTCAAAGTTGCATTCATTAAAAAACATCCCTTATCTCAGACTAAATCAAACTGAAATGGCCAAAACTAATCAACTTTTTTCCAGTATGCAAGCCCCAACTACACGTATCGAGATGAAATTGAAAGAAGAGTGTGATGAAAAGTTAAAACGAAGAGTCGAAGATTATAAAGGTGAAAATAGATTATGCACCTAAATTTTCAAACCTATAGCTATGGAATATAATATATATTATCCAGGAAATTAATGACAATCATGTGTGAGGAAAAAAGTTGTCATGCAATAATACCTGTATGCCCAACTGATCACATATCTTCATTATCCCATTGTCATTAATCTTAATGAAAGCGTGGAGTTTAATCTCTCAAACCTTAAAAAATTTATCTTATCTCGTTGACATATGCCAATGAGGCGTGTGTTAAACCAATACATAATATTTGTTCTTAATGGGAGTGCGAAAGGAAAAAATGTGTGATCACAACATATCTGCATTCAAAGTGTAGTGGGATAAAAATAGCCACAGTATAACCCAAATGCTCACCTGCTATTATTCGTCCTATGTAGGTAGTGCTACAACATTTGACCCAATGGAATAATCAGGAGTTAGATGTCCGCCACGATTTATCCAAATTAGTAGAAATGAAACAGATTTACATTTGTGCCTTTTTTGTTCGGGGAATGATCTAATTCTAAAACAGAATGTGTTGGAAAAAGAATGCAAATAGCAGAATCAACCAATAATCCATGATCAACAAATCCAACACCACTTTTATATCTCCAGGAATGTGAATCTTATTTGCTAAAACCCGCAATGAACATATTAGCAAGGAAGCGGCTGTGGTTAAGATTATGTAGTATAATGACAAAGTATATAAACGGGACACAATCAGTCTTCGCCTTTTATAAATAAAAAAGATAGAACTCAGAACAATATTAAGCAAACAATAATATCACTATTATAACCTGAGTCATGGGTTGTTTGACTACTTCTCTGTCAGCCTCCTCATGCTCATCTTGTTAAGCTGCAATATTCGTTCGTAAAACATCAGTCTGCAAAGAATTATCTGTCACGTTTTGCTTGCTGTCAGTTGGAGGACTGTCATCCTGCTCTGAGTTCTTTGACTCTAACCCTTTCTGATACTCAAACAATCTAATCCCCAAGGATGGTTGGCCATCGTTCGAGCTGGGCTTCTTAATTTTAGTTGGCACACTCCTTCTAGCTAAGAGCGTTATTAGAGGTATTTGCTACTTTCTTTTTCTTCATGGGTTCTGGCACAGATGTAGTTGTTGCTCTATTCTTAGAAGAGATTTTGAGGTTAATAGCTGAAGATTTTTGAACACTTCTATGTGGATTTAAAACAGGCTTCTTCTTAGATGAGAATTCTGACACTGCAACTTTCTTCTTGTTCTTAGTTGTTTCAGATGGTTGATCTACGTTCTTGCAGGCGTACCAAGTCCCTTAATGATCTTATATTTTCTGTCAAGTATCAGAAAATATGTTAGATCTATAATTAGTTAATATAACATCTATGGAAACTGATCAATTGCAACATTTGATTGGTCTATGAAAAACACATTGCAACTCATGTGGACTCCAGTTGAGCTACTTAACAGGAGTAGCAATATTCCATTGTATTACCTTCATAGACACACCTCCTTTTTTCATTACTTTCGAATGGGCTAACAGATGGTTGTCCAGCTATCTATCCTGCAATCCGGCCAAAATATAATCTCTATGTCACTTAAATCCAAATCATAGTAATAACTATGCGCCACAGTATCCAGCTTACCGTTTGAACCTTGAGCATACGCAACAGAATCCATTTCAACAGGGAGCGGCTATGGCACGTGCAGATGCACTCTAGAGCAACGCCCGTCAGGTTCACGAACAGCCCCCGTCGCAAAATCCAATATCATTGAATCAAGGTGAGGGGCTGAACAGACACATTAACTTTGAGTTTCTTTTAACACAAATAAACTCATTTTCATTTGATATCAAAATTTTTTCAATACCGTCGTGGCTGCAAACACTATTCCGTTCGGGCAGGTTATTTTTTTATAAAAACAGCTATTCAAAACCAAATGCTAAATTAAAGGATCACTTCTCACGCAGAGAATTGGTTTTTTCAATTATCTACCTTTTAGAAACGCCATAATCTACCAATCAGCCATCTGGTGCATATGTCCAACTTATCAAATTGTTTGACTACGATTCGACCACAATCACTTCCTCTTCTTACATTCGTGAAACTCAACAGTCCCGTCATCCCCATTCTCACTCGCAGAACTACAAAATAACAACAACAAAAAAACATAAACATAAAATTAACAGTTAATTCGCTCGTAAAGAATCATACGTGGTTTTAAGAACTTATTTGGCAAGAGAGTAAGCTAAAGCATGTAAAGACTGAGAAAGCAGCCACACCACTTGAGGTTTTTAGCCTTTCAAAAACACTACTAATTTTGACAAAAGTGGTACGAAATGCAATATATTCAGATGCCCTACGATCGGTTGTTTTTGATAAATGAACTTCTAAAAGGGCTGTTTGGGAATGCTTATTATATGTCCATTTGTTATCTTTCTCAAAGGTGAACCACCTCCATTTGAGGCACAAGCTTCTTTACTTTTCCAATCTAGCTCTAGATATGGTGTTTTAGGATTGAGAACATCATTAGGATGAATCTGTAAAAAAGAAATAAATGGTTGAGAATATTGTTTGGCCCAGCTGGAAAGTGGCATTAAGCAATGTCCGCACGGAATCCATACAACGATTAAAGTGGACATTTTTTTTCAATTTCAACCAAATATTACAACATAATTTAAAAAGCCCATTTTTTGGGTAAGCTTAAGGCTGAACACGGGTCGAGTTAGTACATGTAAAAAACGGTTGGGTTAACCCGCAAACACTTTTTTGTCCTTCTTTTAGTCTATGTATGACTAATTTGTTAAGTTAACGGGTCGAAATTGTCAATAATATGTAGCAAACTTACTGATTTTTTGGCACAATGTGAATAAGCGAGTATCTTCTTGGTGCCCATGAAGCGAGTAGATAGAACCTTTGCCCCCATTAACCGGTGCCAAAGAGATGCACTGGTAAGAAACAAAAATAATCCCATTCGTGTTATGATCTTTAGAAGCATTTGACCTCAGAAGTCAAAGTCAAACTATAGATATGAACCTGTAGTAGTCTACATTAGTCTCAAAGATAGTAATATTAAGTAAGCCATAGTTTCCTCCTATCAAAGTTTGTCTACAATATTTTTTTGTGTCATAAACAGACGATACTCCCAGCTGATTCAAGTACCCGCATTAGTGCGGTATGCATTAAAAGTTGTAGCGTATGCATTAATAGTTCTACTTTCTAGTGTTCAGCATTTGATCAATACAGGGAATAGGTAACGGGAAGGTTTCACGTACCCTAGGTAGGTCCAAAAGTTCAGCAATGTTCCTTGGGGTTGTGCATACCTATCAAGTATTAATAACATTATGTTAGAATAGATTGGCATACTGATAATAATACATATTTTATAGTAATAAATTACCATCCCATGTCTTCTTTCGATCAGGCTGAATTACAAAAATCCAAATTCCAACATCTTCATAGGAGTTTTAGAAGTCAGAAAATTAATCCGCGAAGGTACCCAATGTTTACATTTCAGTTCAGTTCCCCTAGGTACATAAAATTTTTAAAAAAAATGCGATCAATCGTTGACACATCAAAAACCATCACTGAAAAATGCAAACATGATGGCACAAAAAGTATAGACTTAGTCGAGGTCCATTAGCTTTAATTAAAGGTTTCTTCATCCCTAGTTTATCGCTTGTAGCATCGTTATCTAAAAACCTTTTCCATTCACATCTAAGAGAAACAATATCTATGTAAATATACGTAATGACATATAAAGCATACAAAATATATTCCAAGTAGGAAATATAACTCACCGAACTGACAAATGCTTCGTTTCACATGTCAAAATCTCACTAAATGTGTTTCGCATCCAAGCCGTGGACTGAACCTTTGATATCATCTATCTTATTGACCATCATTTTGTTATTAAATTTAATATATGTAATGACATATAACCATACAAAATATATTGAGCCATCCTTACAGTTGCTTACATATTGTTTAACTGAAACATGCCATTTAAACACATATGAACATGTGTAACCAAAAAATCTGGACATGAGATACAAACATGCATACAACTATACAAGTTACATAATTATATATACTATCAAAGCAATCAAACCTGTATGATGTGCATGCGTCCAGAAGGTTCAAAGTTGTAATAGCAAATGGGATGTGGCTTATTTTTAAGAAGATTCCTTAGTTCTTCCTCATGAATTAATTCCTCTGCAATATTCCTTATAATAGTGAACTTCTCTTCATCACCACTCCTACATACATAACACCAAATTCGATCAATTCAATAACCTTAATCCTAACACGTATATGCATTTAAACAAATAAATCGCATTCCACATACAGCAGTGGTAACTTGTTTTGATTCATAGTTGCTTTTTTAGCATTGGACTTCCTAGAATACAAATCCTTTAAAATCTTCTTCAGTGCATCAAGACTCATCCTACATATACATATTAAATCCGTTACATGATAGCATTATATTAAATCTAATTAATTAAGTTTAGGCTTACTGATGGATCGTGTTTTGGTGAGTTCATTGTGAATCGGGGGGTCTTAGATGATGATAAAACATCATCTCCATGGTTAGATGTTAGAGAGAGAAAGTATAGTAAGAGAGAATGAACCTGGACACTTTTATTAAAGATAAGAAAATGAAAACACACAATGAAAAGGCTCGCCCTCCTAGTGAAGTCTAGGAGGTTATAAATAGGCTAGCTTACACAAGACTTTACATAAATGACAGTTCTAGTCCTTGTGTTTGTGCCTTACAATATAGCTAATGTAATCCCAAATATGCTGTCACATTTTAGTGCTAGAAGTATTCCCAACAATCTTCCCCCAATGTGGCAACATATGGGATTACTTACATCATTTCCTACAAGTACAAATACAAATAAAGAAAGGTCTTCATGAGCTCTTCAATTGCTGAGGATGACTACAGTTGATGCTCTTTGTCTTCATC
The DNA here is from genome assembly GCA_021014915.2 of Artemisia tridentata subsp. tridentata. Lineage (NCBI taxonomy): Eukaryota > Viridiplantae > Streptophyta > Magnoliopsida > Asterales > Asteraceae > Artemisia > Artemisia tridentata. The sequence continues at coordinate 287,269,282 of CP139504.1, forward strand.
TTGTACCTCGGCTTGAGAACTTTTCTTCACTTGTAGGTAAACGATGTAATATGCATGAACTGGATTAACTTCCCCCCAATTCATGTTGCATGTCTTTAATGGCTTCTTCATGTACTTCTTTTTGGCGAAGTTTCTGAATCAGCTTCCCCCTAAACTGAAAACCGTCTTTAGCAGATTCGAAACTTTGATGTAGTTAACATGTCTTCTATCTTTTGAAGGTTGTAATTACGCAGCGTAATTTGTAGATGACATCGTAAACCACACCAAGCAAATCTGACTAGTACTCAGTAACGGTTTTGCTCAATGCGGAAACTCCGTTCGGGGGTAACATGCAAAAAATCAGCAATATCTTCTCACATAAGTGGGCTACTTCGCACATCACAACCTGCGAAAGTTGAAATGATAACACCAAAATCACAAAACTGAACCACTGATCATCTCTGCGGACATCTCTCTGGTAGTACTAAAACTGTAAGCTCGATCACGTGAGTCTGTTATGCGTCCTCGATGTGCACATTTCCTCCCCCTGAATGCAGATACATTTGGAAAAAGAGTGCTTTCACAAAAAATGCAAGAAAAGTCAAAGTATATCTACTCTCTCTTCCCCCACGATGTCTTCGCGAAATCGGAAGCATACACACTATGGTTACGATGGAAACGGAGGCAGCGTAAACCCTGTATGTCCAATTAGTCGAAGATGTGTGAAGTACCAAAAATAGCCCGTGAGAGTCAACTGCTGATAAAATCTCTACTCTTTAATACTCTTCTCTGCTAACTCTTTACCGACCCCATTATCATTCTGACGGCTTTTTGTAGTGACTACTGATGGAGAAAACCCAGTCTTACGAACTTGAGACTGAAGTAAAATAACCCAAACTTGTGACTTAAACTTGCACTATTGTCTGACTATGAACCTATACTGAGCACTACAACATAACTCCTTAAAGCATAGGTCATTTCATATACCCATCCAACCATCCTTAACTGTATATGAACTCATCTTGAATTATCCACATCTTTTTGTGACACTTGAGCACTACAATGTAACTCCTTTAAAGTGATAGCTATGCTCTGTGAGCACAAAAACGTAACTCCTTACATCAGGTATAACTAGATAACTCAAGTCTTAATCATTTTGACAGTTAAAAGCTCGAACAAGGATCTCGAAGAATCATGCATCCAACCAACCCCGATATCTTCAAGATACTAAGTACACGCACCCGTGAAATTCCACTTCAACCTCAAATAAATAATAATGAATTAACGCCGTAGTCACATCTTGCGGTTATATGCCCAAAACTAGCCTTTTGACGGTTTAAGTGAACTATGATAATGGTTTTATCCCGATCTTGTCAAAAACATATCCCCGTGAAATTTTTTTATACTTTGATATTACGAACCTCAAATATAACATTTCAACAAATTATACCAAAGTTATAACAATACCAAACATTATGAAAAAATTACGGATTAAATCATTTCGGCCTAAATAGGTGCGTAGCAGCCCTGTCCAACTCAAACAACAACAAAGAAATACCAAATTTTTCGGCACAATTATTTGAGATGGTACCCGGTCCAATCCAATAACCGGTTACAAGAAAATATTTTGGGTATAAGATGTACACTTAACCCTAATCCCTCATTTGATAACCCTAATCCTTATGTGCATCCGCCCCCCTCCTCACTTCCTAGCAGTCACCAAATTATCCACAACAACTAAAACCCTAATCCCATCATTCATCCGCCTCTCTTTCATTTGTTTATCCTCTCAGCCACCAAACAAATCTAACCAACGAAGCTTACAAACACAGCTCTTTTGAAGATGTTTCACTCGATAAGCATCAAGATCCTTGAGGGTCTCAGGTAGGTTTGATTAGATTTGTCTTGTGTTTGTGTTTTGTTTTAAAGAAACAAAGAAAGGATATAACATATTTGTTATAGCACCTTCTTTTTAATTCAGATATTCATAACGAAGGTTATGCCTTTAAATAGATCTATGATGACTTTTTCTCTTTTGGTTTATGTCTTTTGACGCATTTTTGGTACCAAAAGGAGATAAGACTGAGATCTTAGTGATATTATCTTTTTTCGTTCGAGTCAAATGTGAAGCAGAGATGGGTTGTGAATTAGTTGTAGTGTGTAGTAGTGTTGGCTATTGGTGACGGGTGTAGGATTAGTGATTGGATTTGTTACTGGTTAGTCACGATCTTGTTCTTCCTCTTCATATTTTCTTTTAATTTCGTTAATGGTTATCTATAACTGATGATGGCAAACTGAGGTCAACGAAAGTCTGGTATATCTGGTTTTGGTCAAACAGTATTCTTCTCTTCTTTTAATTTCTATAGGTTTGACCGTTGACTGCTGACCGTTAACCCGATAAAACCATTTGCGATAAATGTTCTTATCTCACATTTGCGATAACACATTTGCGATAAGCATTTGTGATAAAGCATTTGCGATTAAGCGTTTGCGATAAAGCGTTTGCGATAGCAGTCCACATTTGCGATAAAAAAGGGTTTATCGCAAATGCTTTACAAGCAATTGCGATAAAAACCTTCCGATGACTTTTTCGGTGAGTTTTCCGATGACTTTTCCGGCCAACTATTTTTACCCAGTTTTCGACCTTAAATTTTTGCGACCCATATATGACCAGTATAATCACAATATTCAGACCAGTATTCACTGACTACTTATCGACCACAAATCTTCACCAGATGGATACGAACAGTCATAAAAAATGATAAAATTTGTATACCAGGACTGTTAAATGATATGCAAGAATAAAAGGAAGCTGTTAAAGAAACTATTGATGGTATTATCTAACAAGAAAAATGTGGACCAGTAAAGACACTAATACAATAGCTTCAAAAATAGTACAGATCTAAAAGAAATACGATTTTGACAAGATAAATCTAACAAAATCAACCAAAACTAGTACCATGGCTCTTGATACCAATTGATGGATCGTGTTTTAGTGAGTTTATTGTGAATCGGGAGGTCTTGGATGATGATAAAACATCATCTCCATGGTTAGATGTTAGAGAGAGAAAGAATAGTGAGAGAGAATGAACCTGGACACTTTTATTAAAGATAAGAAAATGAAAACACATAATGACAAGGCACACCCTCCTAGTGAAGTCTAGGAGGGTATAAATAGGCTAACTTACACAAGCCTTTACATAAATGATGGTTCTAGTCCTTGTGTTTGTGCCTTACAATATAGCTAATGTAATCCCAAATATGTTATCACATTTTAGTGCTAGAAGCATTCCCAACACTTACCATTGTGAGTTTGGGATTGATTCGGGTGACATTGTTATACTCAGTGGCTTTGATATATTAATAGCAAAAATATTGTCATGTATTTTTCATATATAGACATTACGATTCATTTATAGAGAAATACATTAAGTTTAGGTTATTGTGTACAAACCAAACGCAGGGACCATATTAGGGTTTTGAGATTATCGTCAACTGATTATATGCATAATATATTCCTTAAATATAGATTAACAATATCAATTATTTAAGCATGACTTAATTAATTTGTATAGTAAATCACAAAAAATGGCTTGGTCTAGTGGTTGATGGTTGAATCATTTTTAAGTGGATTAAATGACTCAAGTTCGAATCTTGCAAGGCACAATTTTTTTAACTTATTAATCCGAATTTTAATTGCTTTAATCCATGCTTACGAAGACTAAATGTGATGACATGGCTTTTAATGACAATTACATGGCAATGAGGTGGACATATCTTGAATAATCTACGTGTAACGCCTCCTGTTATATATACTAGCTTTCAAGGCCCGCCCAATAGGCGGGCATAACTTATAATTATCGTTGGAATTTATAATTTAACGAAAAATAAGATACAAAGGTACCAAATTCTATATTGAATGCATAAGCAATGAAAAATAAAGGGTTAAGTCTTTAAAAAAGCACCATAGTTGTCAAAAATGACAGTTCTGCATAGCGAACTAAAAAAATACTATTTTGAACACTAATGTTGATATTTTTGTCTTCATGTGAGTAATAAAGATAAAAAAATTATGTGATGACCATTTTACCCTTGAATTTTTGAAAATTGCATCCACCATCCTAGGGTAAATTACATAAATGGTCCCTGAGGTTTAGCGAAAATTGCATCCACAGTCCCTAATAATCCTTTACGTTCTTGTATACGTTTTTTTACGTTTATATACGTTATAGTACGTTTTTATACGTTTTCACCTGTTTTTTATTCACCTTTGATTTTTTTGTCACAAGTGAATTTTTTTATCGAAAAGAACTTTTATTAGAAAATATTACAAAAAAAATCATTTTTTTTTTCAAATGTCGCGATAAAAAATTCTAAAAAAATTATTTCAGAAAAAAAAATGAAAAAAAAGAGAATTTGGAAAAAAACATTTCAGAAAAAAAAGAATTTCAAAAAAAAAATTGGAAAAAAAATCTGAAAAAAATAGGGACGGTGGACGTAATTTTCTCCAAACGACAGCGACCATTTATGTAATTTAGCCTAAGGACCTGTGGACGCAATTTTCGCAAACCCATAGGGACCATTTATATAACTTGGAAGGGTAAAATGGTCATAATACTTAAAGAAAGACAAAAGTGTCAACATTAGTGTTCGCAAGAGTATTTTTTTTAGTTCGCTATGCAGAACTGTCATTTTTGACAACTATGGTGCTTTTTTAGAGAATTAGCCCAAAAAAAATGAACCTTGACAATTATAGAATAATTAAAAGGTACAAAGTTATTCATAAGAAGATAGTTGCACAGCCCGCCCATCGTATCCAAGGAATACATTAAGTAACGCTTAATGAATTACGAACATCGTAAAATATTTATACATTGAATAAAGAAAAAAAAGAAATGAATGGTATACAAAACTACTGGTTCTTCATATAGCTGCAACAAATGAATCCAATCATTCATCCAATCTAATATTTTTTATCCTTTGTGAACAACGACCACCACCTAAAAAAATATGCATTGAATCAGAAATAATGTATTCAAAAAGATTAATCTCATAGAAAGTGGAATGAATTACCTTAGAGCATTCAATTTTATCAAGAAAATAGGTAGACGAGAGTTTAGATTTGTAATGTCATCAGCCCTTTTAGTTCTGATGTGATTGTGCCCGTTTTACTGATAACAACATGACTGAAACAGATTACAACACCTGCATTCAAATCAATTCACCAAGGATAGAATTAGACTATGTACATGTCATTTAACAAATAGAAAACCCTTAAACCAAGAATGCAATTAATGAAGACTTAATGATCAAGAATTTTAATCTCTGAGTCCTCAAATAAAAAGCGCCAGGGAACTACTATACATATTAAATTTAGTTACTTTTCTTAACTCGACGAATATCATATTCTTATAATTACTTAGTTTCTTGAATGCTCCAATCGTATTGCCAGATACAGGTCATCAACAAAACTTACAATATCAAGAGAATAACCATGTACCTTTTGGCTAATCCTCACAATTAATGATGTTGTTGCTCCGAAGTTTTTAAGACTGAATTGCAATGGAAACAAGTCTGCTTTATTGTCTTCTATGGCGACGAAGTTGCCAACATTTCTCGTATCATAATGCCTGCATAACAGACCATAATATTATCCGGAAATAATACAGACAGATAAATATTTTTAGCATGTTTAACACTGCAACAGATAATCAAAAGACCGCACATATCTACAGCAGTATTTTTGGTAGCTTGTTCAAGCCAATGTAACGGCGCATGTATGAAGTTAGGTCAGTGTTGTAGCTTTCTGATTGCAACATTAGGTGTAGATATATGTCTTATCTTATGACTGTGATATGTTGTGGATATTACTTCATAAGAGGAAAGGATTACTTGGATAGGGTCCTCGGATGGATGAAGGAGTGCCAAAGGCTGGACTAACAATGCTAATCGCATCCCTGAAGTGGTCAAAAGATTGGTAGTACAGGAAACTAGAAACAATAGGGAGTACGCATGAAGAGCATAAAAGATAAAGGTGAACTCACAACCCAGGAACTTTTTGCCCTGAGATGCAAGCTCTTCTTTTTGTCTCCTTAACATTAGCCTTCCATAAAACTTCTTTATCACATTCTATCTGAAATAGATAAATACAATTTTGTTAAGGAATTAATAGAGACTCATGCAAGTAACTCTTGGCTTGACTTCACTAAGAATTAAAAGAATTTTACACTTGTGAGTGCAAATTCAGCGGTCACATGTCTGAGGCTCAAGGAGACCACAACGCAAAGCTTGGGGTAACCATTCTTGGTAAGCTATTTGTTTATAGATTCATTCGGCATTGAAAGTAATCGATGTAAAGGGTGGTAGAGTGGCCAATGATTCCAGGACTAATGGATATATACCTCATTCCAATATGAATAAAATTCAATGCAACCTAACAACTTTAATGACAATGATAAAAAATAAAACATAGCATTGACATACTATTGCAACTATAAATTAAACCTTTACAATCACAAGTAAAATAAGAAAAAACACGAGTAAACAATAATTATAAACGACAGTTTGATATGGTCCTGTAAGTGCAAACAAAGGCAATTGATGAAAGTAAAAAAGCATGCATAACTTCAAAATTATTACTATACATGAACTCAAATTGGGCTTGTCAATTGTTGCTCCTTTTCTTCTTTGTAGTATTGATGGTCCTGTAAGCGCAAACAAAGGCAATTGATGAATGTAAAAAAGAATTCGGCTGCATAACTTCAAAATTATTACTATACCTGAACTCTGAAATTCGGCTTGTCAATTGTTGCTCCTTTTTTGCTTTGGAGTATCGATCAAGCACCAAATTCATATTGGTAAGAGTAGCACAAATTTTCTTTAGTTTGTAAGCCTTTATGCTTAAGATTATATTGCAACTTCATTGATTACAAATAAGAATCTGTAGTACATATATCTACATACACTACGTCTAGAGATCAAATGTAACCCAAATCAACCCATTAATAATTATATTGGCTGTAATTTTCATCTATTATGAGTCTTTAAAGAAATTAGAGATTGAGTGGTTTGAAGACGAAAACTCATAGATGCTATGATTTCATAGTTTTCAATCTCTGGATCAGTGAATGTGAGGGCCTTTTGTAACTTTCTTAAGGATAATGCTTCAACTTCTATCATATATGATGCAAAAACAGGTCTATGATCCGAGAGCCTATTCTTGGTCCTCCGGTGGTCACACCTAAAAAAGGTAAAATGAGCATTAAAGATAGGTTCACATGTGATGTTTTTAAACCACATTTTATGTAGATAAGTTGCATACCATGCTGGAGTATGCCTACCAACTTTAGGATCTGAGCCATGGTATTTATCAGAATTTGGCTGTATGAAGTAATTCAAGCCTATAATAGAGTCATTAGTGGAGTAGAAGAAAGAAAAGAACATGTTATTGTAAAGAGCAATGAATTACTCAATTACCATAGTTTTTGCACAATGCCATACATAGATAAGCCTTTTTGGTGATGTTAAGGACTTTGTATCCATAACATGACAGTTCTATATAGATCCATTTTTAAAAATACTCTGTACTTAGCTTAGCCAAAACACTTTGTAACTGGATGTCATGAATATTAAGAAATTGATTAAGAGATTTAGTATTTACACATTAATATAATACATGCATTTGCTCAAAACCAGTTTTAATTAACTCATTCGCGGAACTACATTAAATTAATTGTTAGTTTGTTTACTAACAGATGCCAAGTATATCCGCCTACATCAAACAATAAAAAGGAAATTAAAGGACTTTAACATCAGCAGTTCAACCAATAGGATCAAAATTAAGACCCAAGCCTACTACCAATTCAACCCACATTAAACTAAAAAGTAAAAAACCAAGTTGAACTAATCATAAGTAAGAATCAAGCCATGAAATGAAAGCCGGCAACGTATCAAAAGAAGTCTGAGATGTACTCATGTACCTGCAATGAAGAAGAAAAATATGATACAACTATTACTAACAAATGAAATCATAATAAGAAGTTTTAAATAGCGACTGATAATCTTAATGTTATTGATGATCTCAACATGGTCCTTAAATAGCCAACCTTTGAACTGCCACTCCTTCCACGGCACACCCCATTCCTACATCTTAAACGTTGATGGCTTATTTTTAAATTCATCAAGATATTAACAATGTGTTCAGGTAAAATTTTAATCCTCACTTTGATGGTAAGGGAATTAACTGAAATACAACATACCGTGTAAGAAATTTAATAAGCCAAAATAGACTTCAATAAGAAATAACAGATATATAAAGTACTGGTATCTGGTATGAAAAATAATTATTCGTTATAGACCTACAAAATCTTCAAGAACTATTCCATTTAGGCCTTTTTTTGTTAGCATAATAAATATGTTTTCTGAAAGTGGGTTCACTTGCATCATTAATCATAGCTCTTTTGGTCATAATGGAACGCAGATTATCAGCTAAGCTTTTTCCCTTTCTTTTCTTTAAAATGGTTTCACTCACATCATTAACAAAGTACCATGGTCGTAACAGACCCTTGGTAATTAACTAACCTATATAAAGCATAATGATCCTTAATAAACAATAAATAAATTTATAAATAACAGGGAAAAAAATCCATTTCGATATCATAATGTTTCTCACATTTGGTTTCTCTCGCTGATCCTGACATGTTACTAATAAATAGGTCCATTTTACCATGGCATCAGCCTCCATTGCAGCCACACCTGTAAGTGAACCGCAAAGTGTGCCCACCATCACCATACAAACATTGAAACACTTTATCACACTCACGAGTCATGACCTCTGAACATTCAAGGTTGCAGTCCAAGCATAATGCAATCAGATTTAATCTCCTGGCTACTTCAGGCCAAGTACTTAAATAAGCATTCCCAAACACCCTCTTAACCAGATTTTTAGAATTTGACCCGTTATGGCTGTAATAAACAGGTAATACGTCTTATAACTTATTCTTTGGCGTGTAATAACTCGGTAATCTATCATCTTTGTAGAAAAGTATAAACAAAATAGATACACGATAAACTTCAACCTTTATATACCAGGCTTCCAAAAGAAACGGGTATAAAAGAGAGTGAGAGAGATACAGTATGTGTGTTTATGTGTATACACAAAGAAGACTCCTCACCATATGAACAGCAGAGTATCGTAGGCATTATGGAGGATTAACAAAAATATGGCTATGAACTACAGGCCTCACAAAGCTATCTTTGAATCACTCCTTCACAACATGTTGCTCCAACTGAACACTCTTTCCACACAAAAAGGTGTAGATAAGCGGGAACACCTGACCCATGGTACCTTTTGGCACCAGCCATTGTCCACCCCACAAGGAATAGCTCCGGGCAACTCTCCTGGCCTTGTGGGGCACCAGGAGTGAGCCGAGACTCTCAGACTCTTGAGCTCTTATCCACAAAGTCTCTCAAGTGAGCCCATAGGTTTTTCTTTGTGGAAAAATATACGTCTGCCTTTTTCTTATTTTTAATAATGGATAATATGTTACAAAATAATTATCTCATTAAAATGGTCAATGATTGTTTTCATAGGTTTATAGTTTCAGACTTGCATGATATAACTCAAAAATTAAATTGGTCTAGTGGTAAAATTACTTGTTAATGAACCAGGAGATCATAGGTTCGAATCTTGCACCATAAATTTTTACACTAATAAAATCCGGTTTTAATGGCATGCGAATTTTATGAATAAAGTGTGCTTAGGTGGAATTATGAGGTGGCATTTAAGGCTGCTTACTAGGCATTATGTGGCATTGATGACGTCATACGCATTCTGTTATATATATTGTAGATATATATCTATAACATATACGAAGTCATTAAATGTTCAGTAATCATACATTAATGCCACCTAAACACCACCTAAGCAAATATGGTGTAGTAGCATGACATTCATCACCAATAAAACCAGTTTTTCGCCAATAAAATTCGAATTTAATTCGTCCAAAAATACATGCTATTGGATTCGAACCTGGGTTGTGAATAAGTGCCACATATATATTAACCACTGCACCAACACAATGTTTGGAATTTAATTTCCAACTTATAATCTATAAAGGCATGTAATTATTTTGTAGAATCTGACTCAAAATAAAAAAAAAACCAAATATTGACTTTTATCATATAATTTAGGGAACATATCAAATTTTTTTTTTTTTTTTTTTTTTTTTTTTTTTTTTTTTTTTGAGATAATTACGGTTTACAAATTTTTTAACCTAATAAACCACCTTATCATTTAATCATACGTATATTTTTCCATAAAAAAAAAAAACCCTAATATCAAAACTCTCTACATGAAGTAACGATTTTAGAATTCTAATGATTTTTAATGTGTTTTTTTTGGAGGTTGTAAACTCTCTACAATGTGTGTTTAATTATGATGGATGTTTTGGTGATCTATGCTACTATCGAATCATATTAGATTCCTCAAGTTTGGCATTCTAAATTCTTTTAGTTTTGTTTTTTTTATCAATTTTGTAATTTCTGAAGGAGGATTGTTATGTTGGACGTGACCTCCATGAAGGAAACAAAAGACGAGTGCACTTTGGTGATAACAGCAGCAAGAAAGAAATGGAAGATTGTGTGTGTTCTTGGTCGGTCAGTAGCAGATCTGGGAGAGAAGACAGTGTGGGAGGCGTGAGTTTAGGTAAGAGAAATAAGGCGTTGATGGGGGCAAATGAAAGAATTATTAGCGTTAACACCTGAGAAGTATTAGGGTAGTAGTGCATATATATGGGTGTTGTTAGGGTTATTATTATCTTGGACTCGACCGGGTATATGAACCTTTGTTGGGCCGAAAATTTTGATATATCAGCATTGTTCTCTGAGTTGGACTGGGTTATGTCATACTTGTTTGGACTTAAATGATTTAATCCGAAAATGCTTAAAATTTTTGGGTATATGGTTATAACTTTGGTATAACTTGTTGAATGGTTATTGTTTAGGTTTAAATGACAAAGTGACAATTTTTTTGGGGGAATGTTACTTTTTTTTTTTTTTTTTTTTTTTTTTTGACAAGATCGGGATAAACCATTATCAAAGTTCATTCTAACCAAGTAATGAAGGCTAGTTTTTGGGCATATAACCGCAAGATGTGACTACGGCGTTAATTCATTATTATTTATTTGAGGTTGAAGTGGAATTTCACGGGTGCGTGTACTTAGTATCTTGAAGATATCGGGGTTGGTTGGATGCATGATTCTTTGAGATCCTTGTTCGAGCTTTTAACCGTTAGAATGATTGTGACTTGAGTTATCTAGTTATACCTGATGTAAGGAGTTACGTTGTTGTGCTCACAGCGTATAGCTATCACTTTAAAGGAGTTACGTTGTAGTGCTCAAGTGTCACAAAAAGTTGTGGATAATTCGAGAGAAGTTCATATACAGTTAAGGATGGTTGGATGGGTATATGATTCTACCTTTATTGAATTTCTCAGTATTGGTTCTTAGTTAGACAATAGTGCAAGTTTAAGTCACAAGTTCGGGTTATTTTACTTCAGTCTCAAGTTCGTCATACTGGTTTTCTCCATCAGTAGTCACTACAAAGAGCCGTCAAAATGATAATGGGGTCGGTAAAAGTTTAGCAGAGAGAAGTATAAAAGAGTATAGATTTTATCAGCAGTTGATTCTCACAGGCTATTTAGGGTACTTCACACATATTCGACTAATTGGACATACAGAGTTACACTGCCTCCGTTTCCATCGTAAACAAAGTGTGTATGCATCCGATTCCGCGAAGACATCGTGGGGGAAGAGAGAGTGGATGTTCTTTGAATTTCTTTGACTTCTTTGCAAAAACACTCTTTTTCCACAAGTATCTGCAATCAGGGTGAAGAAATGTGCACATCGGAGAAGCATAACATATTCACGTGATCGAGCCTACAATTTTATAACTATCGGAGAGACATCCGCAGAGATGAACAGTGGTTCAGTTTTGTGATTTTGGTGTAATCGTTTCAACTTTCGCAGGTTGTGAAGTGTGAAGTAGCCTATATATGTGAGAAGAGCTTGCTGATTTCTTGCATGTTACCCCCAAAACGGAGTTTCCACATTGAGTATAATCGTTATTGAGTGACTAGACAGATTTGCTTGGTGTGGTTTATGATGTTATCTACAAATTCCGCTGCGTACTTAAAACTTCAAAAGTTAGATGGCATGTTAACTACATCAAAGTTACGAATCTGCTGAAGACGGTTGTCAGTTTGGGGGGAAGCTGATTCAGAAACTTCGCAAAAAAAGGTGTAAGAAGAAGCCGCTAAATACATGCAACATGAATTGGTGGGAAGTTAATCCAGTTCATGCATATTACATCATTTGCCTACAAGTGAAGAAAAGTTCTCAAGACGAGGTACAAGATGAAGACAAAGAGCGTAAACTGCAGTCATCCTCAGCATTTGAAGAGCTTATGAAGACTTTATTTTACTTATTTTTGTACTGGTAGGTAATTGTGTAAGTAATCCTTTATATCGTCCCATTGGGGGAAGATTGTTGGGAATGCTCCTAACATGGAAATGGAACGATATTTACGGGATTATATTAGTTATGATGTATGGCACACATAGAGGTACTGAAACCATCAATATTATAAAGTAGTGTGTATGTTACCCTATATAAGCCCTCCTAGACTTCAGTAGGAGGGTGAGACTTGTGTGCATTTCACTTTTCATAATCAATAAAACTAAGTTCTCCTTTCTCTATCTACTCTCTCTCTAACTATGGCTTTGATGTATTTCCATCATACCCGACCTCCCGAATCACAATAATCAACCAAAACACGATCCAACACTAACCGTCTTTCACACCCAAGTAAAACAAACCAAGTGTTGCATAACAGGTTCAGGTTCAGGTTGAAGTGGATCAATTTTATTAGGTACTTTGAATAAAATGATTTACGATGTCTCATGTATTCGATCCTACAAATCTTCTAATACTCGGACAAAGAACTTAGGTTATCTTTAGTGGCTACTCAGCCAGAGTATATTGTTTTTTTACGTATATATCAATTAATGAAAACGGGTATCGTTCATGGCTGGTAAAGCTCTCTCTCTATCACTTGCTGTTAGCTTTAATAGAAAGTGATGGTCATTTACATATTTATAACTTTGTAATGTGTTGTAGAATATATCATAGAATAGTCAATGGGCTCGTGGATTGGGCTAAACTAATAGGTTAGTAATATGATAAGCTAGTATATTTATGTTTAATGTAATCGAAGCCCAATCCAAGTCCACAACGAGGCCCATGGCCAAGCCTTTAGGGCATCACATATTGTACTATATATACACCTCAAATGACACATTTGAGGTGTGTGCTTGAGTGTGTAAGTGTGTGTTTCTCATATGGAATAAAGCTTTCTTTTTCTACTCTCTTTCTAGTTTCATACGTCTACTTATCTCAAGTCACCAATCCATACGAGCTTATTATATAGTGTGAAAAGGTTAGATCTAAGGTTCTACAAGTGGTATCAATCGCCTAACAATGATTTAGGAGTGTTTGTGTTTCGTTTTTTGGTTAAAGCTTTACAATGGTTGCGTTTTTCTATATAAAAATGTTTGCTTTTCTATAAAAGATTTGATTTTTACGTTTCCTAGTTGAAAGTTGTTGTCTTTCTTATAGTTTTACTACTTATTAGTGAGTTTTGGCAAAAAAAAAATCGCATCAAAAACGTAAAAAACTAGATTCTTAACAAGATAAAACGTGTTGGCTACTTATCGAATTTATTCAAAGTTGGTATAAACATTAAAGGTCTCAACTTTATTGTGATTTAAGTATTTTTGAAGGGTTTTGGTCGAAAGAAAAGGTTTGGAAGTTTATTTTTTCGTCGTAATATTAAGCTCTAAAAATCAATCCGTTCATCGAAATTGCATTTTTCATCGAAATTGCAATTTTCATTGAAATTGGACCGAAGTCATCGGAATTAAATCTATGTCATCAGAATTGGACTAAAGTCACCGGAATTGAACCAAAGGCATCGGAATTGGACCGAAGTCATCAAAATTGAACCAAAGTCATCGGAATTGGACCAAATTCATCGGAATTGAACCTTCAAAGTTGACTTTTATTTAACTTTTTACGAAAAAACTTCAAACGGCCATAACTTTTGAACCGTAACTCCGTTTTCAGCGAAACACCTGTCAAAACGACCGGAACAGCCTGAATATTGTAAGGATACACCATTATGTCAGGTAACGAAATTTTTGAATCCTAAAATCGCTCTGGAAAGAAGTTATCGACGATTTTAACTTTTAAGACCAAAATTTCACTACGACAACTGAACTTAACTTTCACCAAACACAACACCTACATCGTTGAACCGATCCAAGATCAACTTTATCATACATACCTTCATCTATGGCAAATCAACAAGACATTCATGCAGCCGGTGCAGAAAACCATCCTCCTATGCTTGAAAAAGGTGGGTATCTTCCATGGACAAGCTGCACGCTTCGTTACATCAAAACCAAGCCTGATGGTAAACTCCTGCTCCATTCTATTAAGAATGGACCCTTCAAGCCTCGACAAATTCAAGACCCTGGAGATCCAATGGAACACATCCTGTTCTACCATTCTTTCGTGAACAAACAGAAGCAGAATACACAGAAGAAGACAAGTAGCATATCGACGCTGATGATATGGCAATGCACTTAATCCAACTAGGATTACCACGAGAGATCTTTGCTGCTTTCGACAGCTGTGAAACTGCCTATGACATGTGGGAACGAGTTAGAAGGCTATGTCATGGACCAGAAATTGGGCAACAAGATGTAGAAAAAAAGATACTAACTGAATGGGAGAAGTTTACATCCACTCCTGGAGAATCCATTGAATCCAACTATACCAGGTTCTTCACTTTAATGTTCGGGATATTGACGAAATGATTGAGCTTATTGAAGAGAGTCGAATTAAAATGAAACAAAAGAAGCCAAAGATAAAACCAATTGATTACAATAAACTTAACAAACTTTCTGGAATTCCTTTTGTTCCACAAAAACAAACTCCAAAGTTTTCCAAAAAACCAGTTGTTACGACACCAGTTGCAAAACAAAAAGTTGTTTCTAAAACTCTTTCAAACTTGGAGCAAATGTCCTCAAACAATCCTTTTAACACAAGTGCTACTAGAGGATTTTTAGATGATGTTAAAACGAGAAATGAAACCCTTCAAAAAATTGTTGCATCCAAAACTACTATTAGTGTTAACAACTGGCATTCAAGCTTTCATGCAGAAATGAAAAGGTGTTTGAAATAGAAATTACTACTCCACTGAATAACATCTATGTGAGAGTAATTCAGTTTGAACAAGCATTTTTGAAAGAAACAGCCGACTTTGTCAAGGACCACAAATCCCTAGTGAAGGAAGCTAATGAAAATATTAAAAACATCAAAGTTTTGGAAAACCTAAATGACTCTCTCTTCGAAACAGTTATGTCGACCGATATTATGTCCATCATTTTACAAACATATTTTGTTGAAGAAGATGAAAGATTGCGAGCTGGGACCTCTACAATTGTTTCAAAATATGAAAATGCTCTTATTAAACTTGAAAGAGAAAACGTGTCATATTTTAAACAACTTGATCGAAAAACCGAGGAATGCAAGTATGACAAACTATCGTATGAGCGTGCTTACAAGGACATAAAAGAGCAAAGTGATCTCTTAAGGGCTCAGTTGGAAAGTCAAAAAGGGAAGGGTGTGGATACTGAGTTTGCAAAACCATCAACTTCGTACAAACCAAATACTTCAAAATCGGTTGTTAAACAAAAAATGTAGATTTCTCAATTTTTTCCAAAAGTCGATGTGAAAAATTATTTGACAAAACCAGTCACTCCAGCACCCTTGCCCAAGAAAAATAAAAAAGAAAATATTGTTGATAAATGAAAAGCGGTTGTCCAAACACCAAAAGTGATAGCACCTGGCCTTTATAGGATTATTCCCACTATTGTGTCTACCTCCACATCTAAAACATATGGGACAAACGACAAGAGCGTAAAAGATAATCCAAAAGAGTCTAGGAATGCTAAAACAACTTCTAAGAACAACAATATAAATCCTAATGCGTTTGCCTTACCTTCTACAGGAATAGAAAGCACCCCTAGGAGTAGCAGACAACCGCCTAGGAGCAATACAAGGAACAATAGAGTCGCGCCTCTCTCTAAGAGTAGATGCCAGAATAAAGTTGAAGAAGTAGAAGAAAACCCTAGGAATTTATCGCTTTTAATAAGAGACATGCGTCATCTAAATGATATGTCAAAAGTACTGTTTCTAATGCATGTAATGACTCTGTTTGTTTAATGTGCAAGAAATGTTTATCTAATAATGTTTGTGATGATTATGTTTCTAATAATGTGAATGTTACGCCTGAACCGAAGAACGTTCCAAAAGGAACTAGTGCTAGATCTAGATATACAGAAAGACTAATTGCACGATTTAGGTTAACCACTAGTAGTCAAATTCCTATGAACTATCTTAAGTATTTTGTACGGAAACCAACGGGTAGAGAATTTATACTCCAGAATGGCAAATTGAAAGCTGTTCAAATTGACAAAGTAGAAACCTTCTATGAGTGTGATCCAGATTTTACCCCTAACCCCATATAACCAAATTTTAAACGGTTTCCAAATACAAACTCTTCTGTTCTTCGCAGGTTATCAAAATATGTCTTTTGATCGTCGATTCTGGTTGCTCCAAGCACATGACCGGGAATCTAAAGCTACGGATCAATTTCTTCTAGAAATTCATGGGAACTGTACGCTTTGGAAATGATCATGTAGCAGCTATTCTAGGTTATAGAGATCTTCAATTTGGGAATTAGTTGATCACTCGAGTTTACTACCTCGAAGGGTTGGGACACAACTTGTTTTCAATTGGGCAGTTTTGTGATGCAGATTTAGAGGTTGCATTTAGGAGAAACACGTGCTTTGTTGGAAATTTGGTTGGCGGTGATCTCTTAACTGGGAATCGTGGCACCAACCTATATGCTATCAACATCAACCAAATGGCCTCTTCATCACCAATTTGTCTTATGACAAGAGCATGCGGAACAAAGTCCTGGCTGTGGCATAGAAGATTGTCCCATCTCAATTTTGACACCATTAACAAATTAGCCAAAGTCAACATCGTCACCGGACTTCCTAAGTTCAAATACACCAAGGATCACTTATGTCGATCATGCGAACAAGGTAAAAGCAAAAGGGCATCATATAAACATAAAACCGTACCCAGTTCGGAAGCAAAGTTACAAATGTTGCACATGGACTTAAATGGCCCAATGAGAGTTGAAAGAATAAATGGGAAGAAGTATATTCTTGTTATCGTCGATGACTATTCAAGATATACATGGGTAAAGTTTCTGAGATAAAAAAACGAAGCACCAGGCATCATCATCACCTTTCTGAAGCGTATTCAAGCCCTACTTCAAGCTCCAGTAAGGATTGTAAGAAGAGACAATGGCACATAATTCACAAATCAGGAGTTAAGTACTTATTTTGAAGATGCTGGAATCACACATCGGACATCTGTTGTTAGAACTCCACAGTAGAATGGGGTTGTTGAAAGAAGAAATCGAACTCTTATGGAAGCTGCTCGCACAATAATGATGTATTATAGTGCACCGCTATTCTTATGGGCTGATGCTGTTGCCACTGCTTGTTTCACTCAGAACCGTTCCCTAATCCACCCAAGATTCAATAAAACACCATATGAACTAGTGAACAACAGAAAACCTAATATCTCTTACCTTCACGTGTTTGGCACTTTGTGCTATCCAACGAATGACAGATAAGATCTAGGGAAGCTGAAAGCTAAGGGTGATATTGGAATCTTCATTGGATACTCAGAAAACTCGAGGGCATTCAGGGTATATAATAGAAGGACAAAAAGGATAATGGAGATGATGAATGTGAAGTTTGATGAAATTTCACAGATGGCTTCTGAGAGACTCGCTCTAGAACCCGCGCTTAATCCAATGGCTTCTAATCAAAACAGATTAGGACCCGCACCAAACCCGCAGACTTCTGGACACATTAGTTCAGGACTTATACCTCAAGGAGCTCAATCAACAACCACTGAAAAACCTTCAAAACAAGAACTGGAAAATTTCTTCGAGCTAATTTTGATGAATACTATGGTGGAACTTCGACAAATGCAACACAACAACATTTTGCTGCACTCGCTTAAAACCATCAACCACAACCACCACCACAAGATGCATCTACTACAATCGAAGCTGACGCACCAACTCCCTCAACATCATCTACATCTACTCCAGCAACTCTAGTATTTGAAATTGTTCTACCAAGAGTTGATGAGCAAAACCAATGTACACCACTTCAAGAAGAAACAACACATAACCAAAACGATGATGCGTTAGAAGAAGAAGTATTCGAAAACCCGTTTGTTACAGATTCGGCTTAATCATCTTCAAGGTTACAAGAACCATCTAACACGCATACGTTAAACCATGGTACCCTTCTACACTCCAGTGGACTAAAGACCATCCAATTGAACAAGTTATTGGTGAACCTTCAAGACCAGTTCAGACAAGAAGACAACTTGCCACAGACCCCGAAATGTGTATTTACATTTGCTCAATAAGCCTTAAAGAACCAAAGAACATTCGGGAAGTAATGGCAGAAAATGCATGGATAGAAGCGATGCAGGAAGAAATTCTTCAATACCATTTACATGATAGTTGGGAATTAGTTCCAAGACCAATTGACAAACTTGTTATTGATCTCAAATGTTTATGGAAGAACAAAAAGGATGAAGAAGTGACTGTAATTCGCAACAAAGCTCATCTCGTGGCTAAAGGATTCCGACAGGAAGAAGGGATAGATTTCAAAGAATCATTCACGCTAGTAGCAAGACTTGAAGCAGTTCGGATTTTCTTAGCTTATGCAGCTCACAAGAACATCGCCGTATATCAGATGGACATCAAGACGGAATTCTTGAATGGAACTCTGAAAGAAGAAGTGTATGTGAGTCAGCCAAAAAGATTCATTGACAAGGAACATCCAGAATACGTCTACAAGCTAAAGACAGCCATTTATGGTTTAAAACAAGCTCCAAGAGCGTGGTATGATGAACTATCATCTTTCCAGATAAAAAACAATTTTACCAAAGGAACTGTTGATCCTACCTTGTTTAAAAGAAAATAAAAAGATGACATTTTGATTGTTCAGATTTATGTGGACGACATTATTTTTTGGTCCACTAATCCGAATCATTCAAAACATTTTAAAAATCTCATGAAAAACAATTTTGAAATGTCCATGATGGGGGAACTTAAATTCTTTCTTGGTTTACAAATACACCAATCCCCTCGTGGTATTTTTATTAACCAAGCTAAATATACAATTGAGATTTTGAAAAAACATGGTATGGAAAATTGTGACTCTGTTGGTAAACCAATGGTCACTTCACCAAAAATCGAAGCTGATTTATTTGGGAAACCCATCGATCCGAAGAAATATCGGAGCATGATCGGTTCTCTCATGTACCTTACTGCTAGTCGACCCGATATTCATTTTGTTGTTTGCTTATTAGCACGGTTTCAAGCAAGGCCTACTGAACTTCACCTCCAAGAGGTTAAACGGATCTTTCGGTACCTACGAAGAACCATTAACATGGGACTTTTGTATCCGAAGGATTCCGAGTTTAAACTAACAGCATTTTCAGATGTCAACCATGCAGGTTGTCAAGTTACAGCAAAAAGTACATCAGGTGGAGCACAATTTTTGGGTGATAAGCTAGTAGGCTGGTCATCAAGGAAACAAGATTGTACTGCATTATCAACCGCAGAAGCCGAGTATGTGTCTCTATCTGCATGTTGTGCCCAATTTCTATGGATGAGGACACAGCTCACAGATTATGGCTTTACTTTTGGCAGAATACCTTTGTATTGTGACTCAAAAAGCGCTATAGCCATCTCGTGCAATCCCGTACAACACTCAAAGACCAAGCATATTAGAGTCCGCTATAACTTCATCAAAGAGCACGTAGAAGAGGGTACTATTGAATTATTTTTCGTGAAGACGGATTACCAACTCGCTGATCTATTTACTAAAGCCCTTCCAAAAGATAGTTTTGACGATTTAGTTCAACGAATTGGCATGCGAAGCCTAACTCCTGAGGAGCTAGAACGTCTTCTCGAATCTTCTTGAAAATATTTTCAAAATAGCTTCGCTGTAAATATTTTTGAAAAACCAAAAACAAAATATGAAAAACCATCAAAAACAAAATACAAAAATATAAATTTCAAAAATCCAAAAGCAATAAAAAATTTCAAAAATTCAAAAACAATATAAAATCAGGAAATCAAAAATATTCTTCTCACGACATGTCTCTCGTATAATTGATATTCTGTACGTATCTAGAAATGTCATTCAACAATGATACGGACATGTACAAATGCTTGAGCGAGAGTTCACTAAAATGTTTTCTAAAACAAGTCGCTTCTCAAAAAAATTCTTCACAATGGCTTTCGTATACTTCAGTATGAAACCCGGACATAAATTATGACTTATGATTATTTCAGATCAGGACTTGTACGTTCTAAGATGAAATCATTTTCAAAAAGTTCGAGTCTAAACAAACGAAAAGATTTCACACAAAAACTCGTTTTAACAAAAAGACTTGTGTACATCTAAGTACATAACTCATTTTTCAAAATAATCCTTGAGCACATGATCAAGATTTTTCAAAAGATTTTTCAAAATCTTTCAAATTATTCTGTGCTCAAGATAACTCCCTCCAAACCCTTAATTGATCTTAAAATTCCTGTATGCAATATGCTCTTAATTAAGGGGGAGTATAAAAACAAAAATTGTTCCGATCTCGTGCAAAACAAATCCGTCTATATCTCCAAAAGCTTTTCTACTAATCAGTTGATATCAAAAATATCACGAATATGCTATTTTTGAGGGGGAGAAGACGTGATTAAAATGTGATCAACATGTTTAAAGATCGTAGTAGAATCTCAAATGAGATCGACTCAAATATAACCAACGAATTGATGAAGCTTCAATGTCAGTAATCAAAAAGACTTGTCCTGGACGGGTATTAATTTCAGGATAGTCTAACCAGTGATGTAAGCGTGTCTCAAATAGGACTTGTGTAAGTAGAATGTACCGTCTCGAGAGATTCTCTTTGAACTTGACCACGACGAATAATAATTTTAAGCTAGTCTAACTAGTGATGTAAGTGTGTCTCGAATCGGCCAAGTTCATTGAAAATCAATCAATTCAAAAGTGCGAACTCTACCCAACATGTACAAAATTATCTTAATAACACATAAGCACATGTGAAGGGGGAGTATTTCAGAAAATGAAAAACTCTCGAAGTGTTAAAAAAATGTGTTTAATAATCATAAATAATTTGAGAGATTTTTCACAAAAGGTTTTATGGCATGTGATCAATGAACCTAGGATAATCATGGAGTAATAAGGTAATTATGGTTAGGTTTATGTCCTATGATCCGCCAGAGCCGGAGGGATCTACCCAAGGAAAATTCCAATAGATTAGAATTAGAAGTCCTTAGGTATGATTGAAAAAAAGAGAAAAGTGATGAAAGGAGAAAGAAGGGGTTGAAGAATTAAAAAGAAAAGTTTGTGAAAAGGGTGAAAACAAACAACCCTCCAATAAACTTAGGGCAGAAACTGAGTCAATACATCTGCTATCAGTTATCACCAAGATGATACTGGTATTGAAGACAAGACGTCATGGACCCAGTGACGCGCTGCATAACCCCTCCTAGCCAATCAGGTATCTCTTAAAAGATATTTGTTTCATTTCTCACAGAGAACCTTGCATAATCTATCGACCTCTCACTCCGAGATGTGTTGATATTGAAAAGGAGGCCCTCTACTCCATGCCTCTGACGACTAAAACCAGAACGCACGTAATCGAGTCTAGAGCCATGAGATTCATTAAAAGATCTCTTAGGATACACTTCCAATTGCATACACTTATGCTCTCCAAAAAGAACACAAGTTGCATAAGAGTCTTTATAAGACCTACGGATCTTGCCTTATCTATCATGATGGTTACTTGTTTCAAACGGTCTACAGTCGTGGAGTAATACTCCGTTATACTTCAGCGGCTTACCTGAATTGTGAGTATACTTCGGTATATCTGTTGTAAGCCTTCTTGAGGGTATCCAATTCAGGAACAGCCTTTGTAAGGTTTAGAGAGGGTTTTCACACTATGTTTAATTCTCTCGAAGTCTGAGCTTGTAAGTGCTGGAAATCCCGCCTAGGAGATTTCTTTCACGAATTGAGTCCTTAAGACGTGGGTCCATACCTGGATTTATCCATAGTATTGATAACTGCCCCTCAATGGGATTAGGAGGGCTGATGTGCCCGACCAAGGTGAATGGAATCAAGTCATTCATTAGTAAAACAATCGTACTGGTCTGATCTCTAAGAAAAGTCCACAATGATCGATTGGTGATTTCAACTAACATTTTTATGCAGGTATTGATGAAAGTCCCCTTGGAGGAAAGGCCATTTACCATCATCATATAATTCAACATCTTCACCTCCACATACTCATATTTATGAAGTTCATCCTCAACAAGTTCAAATCAAATATTGTTCAAGGACAAAAGATCAAGTTAAGACAATGAGTTACACCAAAGTCAAAGAGCTACTCAAGAAGTCCAGAACAAGTTCATGAATCAACTGAGGAAGACATAAGTGTGAAGTTCAAAGCCTTTCCAAGAAGTATGCATATGTTAGAAAAGACGAAACTGCAAACCTGTGAAGATGTTGATCAAAGGCAAGAAATATCAAAAGACGTTACTTCGAAGATCACAAAGCATGAAGGAAAAAAGAATCAAGACTATTCTATGACGACACACAAAGTTCAAGAACAAGAATACTAAAGACCTAATCACGTGGTGCATCTTTTGAATGACCATCCCTTAGGGGAGATTGTTAGCTTTAATAGAAAGTTATGGTCATTTACATATTTATAATTTCGTAATGTGTCGTAGAATATATCATAGAATAGTCAATGGGCTCGTGGATTGGGCTAAGCTAATAGGTTAGTAATATGATAAGCTAGTATATTTATGTTTAATGTAATCCATGTCCACAACGAGGCCCATGGCCAAGCCTTTAGAGCATCACATATTGTACTATATATACACCTCAAATGACACATTTGAGGTGTGTGCCTGATTGTGTAAGTATGTGTTTCTCATATGGAATAAAGCTTTCTTTTTCTACTCTCTCTCTAGTTTCATACGCCTACTTATCTCAAGTCACCAATCCATACGAGCTTATTATATAGTGTGATAAGGTTAGATCTAAGGTCCTACACTTGCTTTAGTATATTCTATATTTTTGCAACGAGAAAATGACAACTTTTTGCTCTTTAAGAATAATGTTGTATGTGTAATACGAGAAGATGGACGCCATCATGTTATTAGTCTAGAATCATTATGTATTGGATGAAGGTCAAAAGTGGACACGCATTCTGCTTTGGTGGGTTTTTGGTGATACGTCATCTGATACTACCAGATCTTCTACTATAAAGATTCTTTCTCATGTTCTTGAAGACTATGCGTTGTATTTGATACTACTTTCTCAAGGTTGGTTGGCCATATTGCTGAATGAAATTGTAAAATTTAGGATGTCGTAACTTAATGGGAGTGCTCAGCCCAAGGTTAAAGTGATGGTTTGTAGCTTTATTATTCATTTTACTTTTACGAGTCCTTTTTAAGCTTTTGGGAATGAACTTATCTAATTCTTGAAGACTAAAATCGACCAAGCAAATGTTGTATATGGCACACAAGCCGCTAACCAATTGGTTGTGGTTAATTTAGCAGTTAATCAGCTTGGAAAAGATTCTTTGGAAGATCTTCTTTGCATCGATCCCTTTGTTGTGCCATTTAAATATATTAACAAAAGCAGTGTGCCAAAAGTGAACGCTGCAGAATGGCTTTTTAGCTTGCACAATGGCTTTCATCTGAAGCATAGGTTTTGACGTGTTACTCAACTGTCATTATGATCCATATCGTTGTAAGTTTTGACCACTAACTTATCATCTTAATGGTTTAATTTTCATGTGGATGTTAATTCTTTTTAATATTATGACTTTTAGTTTCATGCATCTCAGCTCAAAGCCAAACAATCAGCCTTGCAGACACTGTTATATGCTATGCCACCACGGTAATGTTTTTTTCTTTCTACAGTTTTTAGCTAATATCATTATGGTTTTGTTGTTATTTTACTCATGGCTTTTATTATCTGTGCAAACAAAAAATTATCCTATTAAGCAGATTATGCTATTAAGAGCAATTAACATATATCTTTTATCAATGGTTCTTTTGCAAAAATAATGAGGTCTTTTTGGTTGACTATTTGATAGCCATTCGGCCTGCTACCACTGAAGCTTAAAATAAATTGTTAGATATACACACTTTGGAAGTGGTTCAGGCGGTAAAGCTTAAATTTTTATAACCCAATTATAACTTCAAAAATGATTATGTACACTAACCAAGGTTTTCATAGGAGGGTATGGACATAAGTACGCACTTACAGTAAGTTCTTACTACATGTGGTGTACATTTTGTACTTCCATGGCTGCACTTGAAAGCCAAGGGCATGACTCGACTACAAATGGGTTGATAATACGTAACTCAGTTTCTAAATTGTTATGTGCGTGTGGTGATCTAAAGGTAAAGGTTCAACCTCTTATTCATAGTTTATTCATTTGACAAAGTATGTCAGTTTAGTTTATTCAGATTTTATTCATGGGTGGTGCACTTAATATTGGAATGTATGCTTTTCCTGGCAGTATAGTATTAAAGAAGTTTTGACTCATAATCATGCATAAAGTAAATTTATATTTTATAAAGAAGCTAAAATTGTAGTTGCAACGCTTATCCAAAACATCCCGAATTAAGGCTCTTGAAGCTCGGGTGCCTTTATCGTCATTTGCTTAATTGGTTACTTTGCTCACTGCCGCTATCTTACAATTGAATTGTGTTGGAGATATCATGTTTGAGATCTAAGCAATTAAGAAAATCATATTAAGTCTCTCGAGAAGGAATGACAGAGAGCCTTAGAGAAAGGAGGGAGGTATACGTGGTTATAAAACAGGAAGCTGATGAAGTATCAATCACATAAACAAATTAACCATGTTGCAAGATTTGTTAAAGATGATAACATGAGTTTCTTATAATGACAGAAAAAACATCCATTTGCATTGGATACATTTGATGACATGATAGTGACAGCCAAAGGAAAAAAGATTGATGTGTTCTTGGATTATGATGGAATACTCTCTAAGATTGTACCAAAACCAGATGAAGCTTTCTTGACCAACAAGGTAATAGACTAGCTAGATCATATGTTTCTTACAAAAATAATAATAATAAAAAAAAAGAAAAAAAAATATCATTGCACTATAAATATTTATAAGATATATTTTTCTATATTTCAACAACAATATTTAGTTTTTAAATAAAGTATGATGTTCGAAAGTTCAATCTACTTTTACTTTATGCTAAGAGTTGAAGTTACATCAAAAACTCACATGCAGATGAGCAAGGTCGTAAGTGAAGTCGCACGTTGTTTTCCTACGGCGATTATAAGTGGAAGAATTCGCGATGAGGTAGTATTACCAATTCATTTAACCAGGACACTCCTATAACAAAATAATTTTATTAAGTAAATTATAGAATTGAACTGTTATAGTCTCAGCCGTGTTCATAGCTACCGGAGAAGATCCCGCCCAAAACATTCAAAGTTTTCATTGTATGACTATGATGGAAACTGTGAACGGTGGAAAGGACCTTCATGTATCAGTGACTATGCCATCGATTGAGGTTGGGACAGTTAGTGATGGTTTTTTATTATGGTCATCACTCTTTACTAAACAAACAAACAAACCCACAAAACAATACATTGGAGCCATCTTACAGATCGATCTCACAGAGTCAGACTCTATGGAGGGAGTTTGCACCATCAAATCTACTAATGATGTTTTTAGAGGTATACTTTTTTTAATTATTTTTTAAGATGAATTTAGGGTATATTTAGGACTATTTAGTCATGTTTTTGGTCCTACAATTAAAAAAAACGACAGGGCAGTGCACAACATTATTATCTATATCAATATCAATATATATATATAAAGAATGAGTTCCCCTACATTGAATGTGAGCATTAATGGCATTAGCCAAGAAACTCTATTATGAAAGATTGAGTCTATTATGAAGATTAAGCTAACAAAGTTCCTTAATGTGGAGCTTTTTTTGAAAGCTTTTAAGAGCTTTTAATGTTACGTAAATATACAAGCCATACATTAGCCAAGCTATAAAGCCTCATTGATGTGGCCTGCCTTTAAGAGACTTTAGTTAGTCTTTTCATATTCATAAGTTACATAAGCACATTCAACTAATGAGAAGTATAAATAAGTGTCCATCCAACAACATCGGACCAGCTACAATACCAACGGTATCATGTTTTGCATACATCTGTGGATGCAAGTGTAGATTCACCAGGGAGTATAGCAGCTGCTAGGAGAGAACAAGTAGCTGTCATGCAAGTGCAAAGGAAAATGAGGATTGCTCATTATGGGAGATCAAAATCTGCTAAGTATGATAGTTGTAGTATACTAACTTTTTATAGTTTTGATCCCAATTCACTTATATCTGGTATTGTTATACAAGAGAAAAGATGTACCTTCATCACTTTCAATTCAGGTATAATATATGAAATAACTGTTGGAATATTAATATCATGACAATCATAAATTAAACACATAATATCAAAGTGTTGCGGAAGCGTAGGAACAATAACACATAATTAATTAATCGAATAATAAATAGTATGAGTACCTTAATGGTTCTAGCAAAACAAGAATCAATCCAAACAATAGAAGTGATGAACCCTAATCAGGGTTTATACGGATTACACGAATTGCCCCTTACCAATTTTGCAATTCAATCCAAGATGTAAACAATAGTGGGTTTATACCACATTCTTGTACACACATACTATTAACGAATTAAATTAAATGCTAGTTTAAGGAACACAAAACTAAAACAAAATGCTTTATATTTGAAGAACAAAAGTCGAATACCCCTTAAAAGAGGGTGTTCGGCCGACCTAAACAAAAGAGAAGGAAAATAATTTTTTAGGGTTTATTGTGTGTGTACAAGGTACAAAACAATGACCCCTTGGTTTTGTATTTATATGATGACAAAACTTGAAGAACAAGTTGGAGTTGGGTTGGGTTTTACAACTTCCTTTGGCCGATCATATCTAAAGACCACAAGGGGTTTCTAGATCTTTCTTGTTCTCTATTTTTTTCCATCTACAATCCTTTCCTTTTATTACTTAACGGTCGTTAGTCAATTTCCGTTAATTACTAATGGTCGTTATACGTTTTGTGTTATTTAATGATTAAATACAACATTTTATATTTAATTATTAATCTTTAATTATCATACGTAAAGTGTGCAATCCCGTGGTCTCGAGTTCGATCCTAATATATGACTACTAAAATAATGTCCATAAACTAACAGCTCCCACTTGGACATATTTTAATAGCGTAATCACATCGGTTAGCTTCTAGCAACACTTCGATGCCTCTAGTATAACTCGAGTAGGTCTACTGGAAAAACCTTTAATGATTCATCATTATTACTATCCTTTTGTTACTAATACTACATTAAATAAAGATATGGATTAAAGTCATTCTTTATTCAAATATTCTGTTTCTCGTTGTTTGTGATTGAACAAGATTATCAAATCTTCTGAACACATTTAGGGGAGATCTTGGGCGTGCGCACGCACACATCTTGTCAACCCTAAGAGGGGCCCAGCAGTATTAAACTTCAAAATAAATTTGAAGGAACAAATTATATCTTGACTACAAGCATAACCTATGAATTTTGCAACAATTCCGAAAACAATCCTTATGACTACAAGTTACGTATAGCGTTAAATTATTCCACAGAATGCACTACATTCATAACAGTTATCTGGTATCTCAAGTCTTAGGATAACTATTCATGATTTATTTAATAACAACATCCATAAAGTAACATCATGTAGTTTGAGATAAGTCCTATATTCAATTCATTGAATATCATGTGAATTTGGTATGTGAACGCATCAATATACTTTCAAGTATACTATACCAAAACTCAGATTTGTCCTAATTTAATGATATTCCCATATCATTAAATGACAACGGACGATTTAGAATAACTAAGTTATTCACGGATTAAACATGCAAATATAGGATACAATTTAATAATAATGAAAATAAACATACCAAGTACTTAAATTCATTACAAATAATAAATGCTTAACATCCTTTATCCAAATACTCAATAGATCAATGCATGAAAATTCTAGTTGATGAATTATGTCTCAAGCTATGACAATCATACTTGTTGACAAGACATAAATCAACCAACTTTGATCTATCAGAATTTTAAGAATACTTATTTCAATAATTCAACTAATGAAGTTCTTGTATGTGTGCATTCAAATAATTTTGATATCGCCACATAATACTTCATAAAGTGTGTGAGATCCTCAACAACCAATTTATGATAATTAAACTTTCAAACATTTTTTAAAGTTTAAAGTATTCTTATTCTTTTAATGTATAATGCAACTATGCTCTTAGAAAGCACAACTAGTTCACATGTCCAAGGATGAAATCCTACCATGACTAGTATTGAGTGTCATCTCAATTAAACCAGCATCATTGTAAACAAACAACAATATGCTATTTAAAATTCTGTAAACTTGAATATCTATTGTGTAATGTTTGATGCTTTCCAAACTTTCAAGTTTGTTGGCTATGACAATTGTCACAACAATTGACAAATTGTTCATTTATAGAATCTGGAAGTTGTTCCAAGCTGATGATGTAATTCTATATTCAAACATATTTCAATAGAATAATCATTACATTAGTTATCTAATCACTTTCAATTAGATATCAACATTGTCATAACATCTTATAACAATTCATTTATGTAACATGATGTTCATGAAAAATCTTCAAGTTATACTTAGATTTCATTCATGTTCTATCTTATTTAAAAGATATGTATCCATTTATACATTTCTAAATGATATATCATTTTCTATTAGATTTATTTACCGCATATGTTTATAATAATAAACACATTCCAAGGTTATATGTTTTATTTCCTAAATCTTTCAAGTGAAGTTTCATTCCAAGTTAAGACTTAACATTTAACTTATATGAAATGTTACTTCCTATATGTTATCCAACGTATATGATTTAAGAAATTAAACATAATACTCCCACTAGCTTTCAGGAATACTTATGAGTTATCTTATTTTAAATTATAAGTCAAAACTTGGATTTAATATTTAAACATAAGACTCATCTCCTAGATGCATGCATTTATCCATACTTGAATTCTTGCATTTTGTACACTTTCAAATATTATATGAATTCATAGAACTCTTAATTACTTACCGTCCTCGCTTAAGTAATTATACAAAAAAGAGTTTAATAATCCATTGTCAAATTTCATATTCATGAAAATAATTATGACAATTCCCATCTTTGTTTATTTAATGTGCTTAGAAAAGAATATTCAATCATAGTTAATTGCTTAAGTATGATTAATAATCTTGTCATAAGACATGAATTAAAATATGTGTACAATATTGTCCATATGATTTCTACACAAAGATTTAAACCACTAGGGTTAACTTATCTTCGAAGAAACTCATCTTCATTCTTTAGTCTAACTATTAAGAATTAAGATAAACCAATTTTCAAAAATTGATTATCTTTATGAACAGCATCTTTAACATTCATAGTATGAGTAATTTACCCAATTCAATATTTGGTAATGCATCATAATATAATCCTCAACATATTAATCAAATATCTGAGATATCCTTGCGAATCTATGAATGAGAATTCCTTCATCTTGAGGTCTATCATTTACATGTTTAGCCTTTGCATGATTTTCACTAGTGTGTTTTAGAAGATTATGTACCTTGAAATTTTATCTTTTCAAGATAAAAACTCGCACTTGCTTTTTGTAATTTATAGACTATCTATAAATACTTAGCAAATAAAGCAACAATACAATGTTCTCTTTTTGGGACATTACAAATACATATTGACAATTCCTGACATTTAGTTTGTTAATAACCTACTCATAAGTAGTTTAACAAATTCAGAACTTCATTTTAAGACTTATGTGATTCATCACATTCCATAACAAAATGGTGTCTTATTAATCTTCTAGATTGGACTCTTATTTAGTATATCCATTCCATACTCAATTTTCTAACCTTGATAACTTTTGGAAGAAAAGAAGTCATAGTTATCTTTAATCAAACAATATAACAAGAGTTTGATTTTCCTAACTGAACATACCATAAACATTTGGTATTTCATTAGGATTCATATTGTAAGACAATCTTACAATATGTAAGATAAATATATTTCGTTTGGCTTATCTATTCACCAACTAAGTTAACTTAATGGTATAATAGAATTTTCAAGCCAATTGCATGCTATATAACATAAGTACTTTTTAACCAAGTCACTTCATGTCCATGTCTCAACAAGAAGACATAAACTGTTATAATCCCACTATACGATATAAATCATTGATCAACTCAATGACTTCTTGTATATGTCTTAATTAAAAAACATAATAAGTTAACGTCTTACTTTATTATAAGTCTTGTAACAATTAAAAGACTTCATGTTTATACTTTTACAATAAAACATAAACATGTTTAACTAAAGTAATTATGAACACCATCTCTTGGTTTCAATAGTAATTTCAAGTTAATTTATTACTTCACTTATTTTATGTCATTCCAAAATTACATAAATATTCAAATTGAAGTAGTATTAGATTACTTCATTTATTTATGTCATTTCAATAGTACATAAATATTTGGTTTGAAGTAGTCTTATTATCATATTGACACTTGTTCTATTAGGTATCTAATTTAGAAACTGAAATTAACATAGTTTCATTACATTAGTTAATCTGCTAGTAATAAAAGTATGAATTTACCTTGTTGCAATCTAGCTAAGCTCTCACATAACATAAATTACAACACCAAGTGTTTCTTGGATTAGATGAAGTAGAACGTTCATCTCTCACCTTGCAGTCAAGAGAATTTAAATCATCACTACTACAAAAAGTCTCATAAACACCCCTAATAGAAATCGGTTATATAATAACCAGTCCCTATTCTAAAAAATAACAGGTTTGGAAAGTGTAAAAACCTGTTGTCATACAATAACCGGTCTCTATAATATAAAAATGAAGAAAAACCGGTTCTGCAATAAAAGACCGGTCTCTATAGATACGCAAAGATATCTGTTCTTAAAAATAATAATAATAATAATAATAATATAAAAAAATAGTATATTTCCCTTATAGAAATCCTTAAAGAGAGACCGGTTACAGAAAAACCTAATCTTTAAATGAAAAATTACATAGGGATTTAAAATGTTAAGATTAAAAGACTGGTCATTTCAGAAAACCCGTTTCTATGTACAAAAAATTTTAAGCGGGGTTTTTCCCTCTTTTATCACTTTCACTAATTTGAAACCCCCACTTTCATTCTTCTCTCAATACACAAAAATCATAAACCACCCATACACCTCTGTTGGTTCCACTATGGTCGTGAGTCGCTATCTAATTATAGCCATTCCGATTCGATTTCTTTATAATTCAGGTACTTTAATTTGTTTTATCTTCTATTTCATATGATCTATTAGATACTTCTTGAATCCGAAATTAGGGTTCCTGGTCCTAAGCCAAAATTGGGATTTTTTTTTTTATTTTAAATTTGTTAATCAAATTATGAATTAGGGTTCTATGTAGTTGTTATCTCTAATTTAATACACTACTCGTGTATATAAATAATTAAATATATAGGTTATTTAGATATAACCACTATTGCTAAATTGACACTGTTGAGGAGTATTGTTGTGATTATGAGACACTTGATAGTGTCTATGGAGCTGTATATATCCCTTTCACCAAAGCTAGTTAGACACATTTATTCCAGTAAGGTATAGTTTATATCTTAAATTTCCTGGCTAACAGGGATATTTAAATGTACTTTTTGAGTGAAGTCCCTGTAATTGTCTTAACTGATTATGATTATGCCCCAGCGGCGTCACTTGAAGGCAATGATGATGATGATGACGGTGGCTATGATTTTGTTCCAGTCGCCTAAGTTAGTTATTCTAAAGATAAGATAACCCAAATATTCAACCTTGGTTTAGTTGTTTAGGGGTCATTTAGCGCTTCTCTTGGTTATTATATTTCTCGCTTAAAAATTTTCCATAGAAAATTTGTTCTTTTAGATACTACTCTTTCACCTTATTGTTGTCCAACTTTGTTATTTTCAGAGCAAGGCGGATGGTCAACTCAGTTGGAAAGTGCTGCAACATGAGAAACTTGCAGCATTGTAAGAGAAGCTCCATTTTCGTAAAGAACAACTATCAAAAGGTTGTACATTTAACGCCCGTGGTTAATATTCGCACTTACCCTTACCCCGCTCTGGCGGGATTGAGTTTGTTATTGTTGGTTAATATTCACACTTGATATCATAAGATCGTTTTACCATTTATTTACTAAATTTG
Organism: Artemisia tridentata subsp. tridentata; assembly: GCA_021014915.2. Taxonomy (NCBI): domain Eukaryota; kingdom Viridiplantae; phylum Streptophyta; class Magnoliopsida; order Asterales; family Asteraceae; genus Artemisia; species Artemisia tridentata. Next base: position 287,301,954 of record CP139504.1, read on the forward strand.
TAGTTTATAGATAAAGCCAACTTGTAAGCCTGTGTGTAGCAATTAATAGGTATCCCTGTGGTAAGATGGAATATTGTCGAGTCATTATTTTTTCTTGAACCAGGTGGGATTACTCCAATAATGGTTATCTCGATGCCCTTAAACATCTTACAGACTTGAAAGAAAAAGGTTTAATCTTAATCAATCGTCTTCAAATCTCACTAAATTCTTCTCATGACTGGATATAACTTTATGTTCTGGTTTGCAGGTAAGATTAAGACAGTAGCTTTGACTAACTTTGATACCAAGCGGCTACAGATTATATTGGAAAACGGCATCCCAGTTGTTAACAATTAGGTAATTAAGTGTAATACTCACGGTTCCATATTTATATCTTATTCTGAGATCTAGTTTAAATGTCGCATTACTATTGCTACTATTCCCAGGATCAACATTCCCTTGTGGACATGTGACCTCAACAAAGAATGACAGAACTCTGTCAGCTCACTAGACATGTGACCGCAACAAAGAATGACAGAACTCTGTCAGCTCACTGGAGTCAAACTCATAACGTATGTCTCTCTTTCTGGCACGCGCACACACATACAATCATGCTTATAAGTTAGTATTACACATTGTTTTTTTGGCAGCTATGGAACAGTAGGGCGTACTATTATCCGAGAAGTTCTTAGGTACCAACTTGTCAATCCCTTTTGCAGGACCTCTACTTAGCACTCCTTCGCTTCATAAATACAAACGGGTATGTTAACTTCTCAAAAAATATATTAAAAAAAACACTGTATAAAAAATATCACCATGAATAAGTAAAAAAAGTTTCAAACTAGAGGCGGCAATCCCTTTGATCTGGTATCGACTCAACCAGTATTATAAAATGGGCAGGGAGGGCCCTAAGTTTGATTTTTTAAATTATGAAATGGGTTAAATGGACAGCCTTCAGTGGAAATGTGCATGGGCGCTTAATACAAAGCCTTCTCCACCTAAATATATCTATTTCAAATTCAACAATGCAATAGCTTTGTCTATTATCCACTGTCTATTCTACCACTTGTATTAGCTTTATATTTGAGTAGTCAAATTGGTAATTTTATAACCCTCTTTTTTCAGCACTAGGGAGTTTTAATATTTGTGTGTACACAAGACCACATAGCAGATTCTATCGATCACACATGACTATGTTTGAGTGCTAATGCACTTATGACAATTAGCCTGTCATGTGTTATTTTACGTATTTTTATAAATGTACATATTCAAGTTGTGTGTTCATATTACAATATTAACTATTATATCTCATTGTTTCAGAAAACATCCGTATTTACAACAATGACAGTTGTTTTAAATTAGCTAGACATAAATGCACCAGGTAAGATATTACTAAAAGCTTTTTTTTTTTCTTGTCTTCATAATCATTTGTATATTTTGTGTTTAAAATATGTTATGTGGTTCTTGACTGGTGTTGCAGTGTGTAATTGAGTGATGACGAAGTGTGTAACAAAATGGATCAAAATATGCCCATGTATGTTACGGTTCTATTTGGTTTATTCATACAAAGGATTATCATTGAGTTATAGATTGTTAATGATTTTGTTGTGCAGTGAAAAGCCGAAAACTACAGGACCATATTATAATACTTGTGATGTAGATCAATCGGTTTTACTTAAAACATGCAACAAAGCCATGGATATGTTGTAGTTCGTTATATGGTCATGTATCAAGATTTATGCACTTTACTTTAGTTGTATATTATGGAATTATGAAAACCTAGGAGACCTGCCCTTTTACACTGTCTCAGAAGAGGGGGATACTAATGATTCTTCTAAAAGGTCTCAGCAAGCTAGTTCGATAACTGTTTCTTCTAAGAGGCCTGCTATTCTTGCTGACAGAACTTACGCGACTCAGAGTGTTGCTTCTAAGACTGCTTATTTCGTGCCTACTGTGGTCCAGGTGACTTTGACTTCAAATAATTTGAGATCTCTTCTTCTGACTGGCGATTTCTTCTTAGGTGCAGTTGTGGCCTGCACATTGACTAAACTTGTCTTGCGTTTGACCGAGGTTCAAGCATCTAAAGTTGAAGTCAATAAGGAGTCAACTCAAGTGTTACTAATCATTGTGTCAATGTTGCAACTTGGTCAATCTTTATTTCTTCCACACCCAATTGACAATGACTCTTATGAAAGAATTGTTCTTTGCTTAAGATTACTATGTAATCCAGATGAACAGATAAGGAAAATATGGCTACAGTCTTGCCGTGAAAGTTTTGTTCAAATGCTGGCGGAAAAACAGCTGCGGGAAATGGAGGAATTAAAAGCCAAGGCTCAGGTTTTATATGCACAACCTGATGATCTTATTGACTTTTATGATTTAAAGAGCAGGAAGGCAAGTTTTTTGCTGTTTTCCTTTCATTGTGTGTGTAACGAGTTCATGTTCTTCTCCGTAAGAAGCTATGAACATGCTAGCAATTATTATTTATTTCATAACAGTTTATCTTTTAAATATTATTTAAGTTGCGTCATTTTATTAGTTTTTGTTACTTGATCGTTTTAATCTGATAGTGTTATACTGAACAGAAATTAATAGGATCTTTTTCTTGTCTCACAGCTGTAAAGTATCTGTGTAAGTTGTGGTATGCATTAGAGAAGTGCAATCACTTTTTATAGCATTATATGTGCAGTGGCCGTTTCTTAGCTATACCCTGGGCGCTCGTTTGTATCCACCTTTTATGTGAAGTAAACCAACTCTGAAACAATATGTAGATGGAGCCATTGGTAAAAGTTATTATTTGCATGTGCCTAAGAGGAAGGATGTGAAGTGCTTGAAACATAGAATTTGCAGAACAGTGCTTCGTTTGTATTTACTTAATGCAGTTACGCAGGCTTAATTAAAGTTCATAGAACTTTCTCTTTGACTCTATATTTAACAATGGTAGTGAGTTTTCTTGTGATGCTGTAGTTTAGTAATAGAAATAACTTTTATATAATCAAATGTTAATTTTATATTTTTTTGCAAAAACTAAAAAATCAATTTTTTTTTTTTAAAAACGAAATTCTCACCAAGACCGGTTCTTATATAAAAACTGGTTTCCTTACTCTATAATAGAGGCATGTAGTCACTGGTTGTAGACACCGGTTATTAATAGCAAACAGGTTTCGATGCTCATATTAGAAACCGGTTGTAGAACCGGTTTCTATATGTTTTGGTTATAGAAATACCCCCCGTCTAGAGTTGTTCCTAAACCACTCTCCATGAGCCATTCTAACCGGTCTTTATGAGACTTTTTGTAGTAGTGCATATTCCTATGTGTTGTACCTTGCACACAATAAAGATTTCTCCCACTTGTGCATGGAACAACATCATGTATCAGATAAACAACATGTCACTCGTTTGTTTATGTGATCAATATGATTGTGTCAAAGATATTATCATAATTAGTAGATATAGAACCACATTGACTAGTAAGAAAACGTACATGACTATCCTTAAAAACACAAGTGTCTACAATTGGAAAGTAATTATCTCAAGACACTCTATAGATAATCTGGGTTACTACCAAGATGACAAAACTTGTAGCTCCCACTGAATTACAGATTATTACATCAATTCGTCATTCAGTAATTACAATACAATGGTCCCACTGGATTTGACAACATTGTAAGTGTTTCATAACCAGTAAAAGCAAATAGTGTGATATTTACTTTCCTACACCTTTGAGAAAACCCATACGTAACAGTTACTTAGGTACTAAAAGAATGTATTCTACTTTGTAAATGATGGACTATCAATCAATGTAATTAACTTGAAAAATTGGGCGTGCAATTTCTTCGTTAATAGGTCTACCATCCCCATAATGGTATGTAGCACCTTTAAATGGTCAAAGCAAAACAACTAGATAAAATATATTAGTTTGTCTTTTACCATTTTGTGGTAATTCGTCTAGCTTCTAATTTAATAACTCATAAAATGTGCCATAATCTTAACTATTAAAGTTTTCTATGAGTTATGTATTTAGAATTTAGAAAATTTCTAATTTTCCTATCATACCTTTCTCATTCATGTAAAGGAATAGGATTAAGTCTTACGCTTCTCTCATGGAAAGGAGACTAGGTTTATCCTTTTAGTAAAATTGACTCTAGCCAAAAACCCCTACGGGTGTAGATCAATTTACCAATAAAAGAACATACCACGTTTAAGGTTTTAATGTTGCATTAATATATTTAAATGAATTTACAAAATTCAATTTTAGTATTTTCGATAATACAAACTTTAAGAAAATTAATTACCCATTGGTTAATATTCATATAAACCATAGAATTTTCTTAAAGTTTTGATCCTAATTGACATAATTCCATTACATCAGTTGATCTGCTAGTAATGAAAGTATTCAACAAGGTAATTGTCGAACAATAATTTGCAAACAATTTCCAATTCCTAGATCTTTATGGGATTTATGTTGGCAAACAATTTCCAATATTAACATGTTTTATCCCCATCTTATGCCTTGAGTCCAAGCTCTCACTTACAACTCAATTTAAGTCGTCTAATTTAAAAATTTGTAAATTAACATAGTCCCATTACATCAGTTGATCTGCTAGTAATAAAAGTATGAAATTTACCTTTCCATTGTAATCTAGTCCAAGCTCTCACATGACGTAAATCACAACTTCAAGTGTTTTTTTTTAATTAGATGGCATTAACTTAATTTTAAAGGGTACTAGTTTTGATGTTTATAATCAAAATATGTACAAAGAAACATGTATACATCTTCATATCATAAGTTTAATAAAACCTTTTTATTTACTAATTCATTAAGATCAAATTTACAAACGTTTTCAATTGAGGTATTGGGTTCACCAATCAAAAAATTTACCATTAATTATCGTCCATTATATCGTACTTTTGCATAAGTCTAAAGACTTAGTGTTTCGGATAATTACCACAAAGTGGTACGTGGAATTGAGGTCAATTCACCCTTAAGGTGATTTTGTACATAAAGTAGTCGTACTTGCTAGCTCCAATTTGACGCACAAAGAAGCGTAGAAACATAGGTCAGAGCGAATCTTATTAAAAACCCGTTCCTACTTAAACCGCTCTTATAGTTTGTCACAATTGGTGAGCCGTTCGTACTATTGGTACAAAACTCAACAATCTATTAAAACACTTTGAAAATTTAACTCTTCGAAAACAATTCATTGTTTCACTATTATTTAGTCCGTATTATTTTTCTATTCAAAATTACCCTTTTTGTTTATAAACATGTATTTACAATAAATAAACAAAAAACAAGTAATACAAATAAAAAATAAAACAACTAAATAAACTTACATAACATAACAATTAATTATGTAAAAACATGTAGCTACATGCATCGACGTATCGATTGCGTTAGTCATCTATATATTCTAATATACAGCAGTTGAAAAAGACGTTAAATGCCCCTATTAAAAAGTAATGCTGAAATTCTAGAGTGTCTAAAATAGTCATTTTGCTATAACAATTTTAACTTAACATTATTTTTGGTAGGCATTAAATGACAATTGAAAATGTAAAATCTTTCAAAGGAAGAAGCAACATTTTCTCACCCTCTTCATAAAACAAAGAAAATCACCACCGGATTCAAAATCCGCCTCTCCCATTTCTTAAATCCTAACCACTGTTCATCATCTATGATTTTGTAGCGTACCGATTCAAAATCCCTCAACCAAACATTTTGGTTACTTTGCGCTGGCGATTTCCATATTGTCCACATGGAAGAATTGGTAAGTACCAAATCAATTATAATTTTTAGGGTTTCGATTTTATAGTTCCATGTTACAATTATTTTGTTTTGATTCAATTATAATATGTTTTCCTTTGATTATGTGTAATTTAATTGTGTTTTATCAGAACCCTCAAAAAAATTTGGGGAAAATCACGTTGATGAATTACTTTTTATGATTTGTCTGTTATGTGTATTCAATTTATATATAATCAAACAAATTGTGTTTGGATTTATTTAATTTATAAATATTTAATAATGTGTTTCGGATCAATTTATAGAGAAAGTTATTTAATTTTCGTTTCTCTTATTTAATTTATATTTATATTGATTTTGGGTGTTTTTTTACATTTTGCGTTTTCTTTTACCATACAATTTAATTTGTCAAAACTTCTCAAGTAAGGCTCATAAAATTCGGCCAAACCAACCCTTTCAATTTTACTAATGATTAAGGAAATAAACAAAACTTATGCCGGAAGCCTCACAAAAATCGGTCCACCTCTTTGCAATTTTTTAAAGGCTAAGTCTATATGCAAAACCCTTATTGATCGAATCATTCCTGACCAGAAAAAAATAATAATTTAATAGTGGCTTTCGTTATGTGGGAGTAAGGTGGATGAGGATATTATGGGGTCTATTCCTGTTCGAGCTTAATGTTTGGGGAAGAGACCAATTCGAAGATTTTTCAAAAAGAAAGGCAGAGGTCATAGCTAGATCTTCAGACAGGTGAGTCAGTTCTTCAACTGCATTTTTTTGGTCATTTATGTTTACCCAAATGTTAGATTCTTGAAACAAGCCCGCTGTTGATGAAATACGCATAGTTTTACTATATATTGTTTTGTTACCGGTTATTTTTTTTGCCATTCACTTTTGGCCGCGAGTATGCACTTTTTAGACTTATTGTGAAGCGCATGTGTAATGAATTCCGCTTGCATCTGTTTGTGGTAACTTATTCAATTTTAGTTCGTTATGTTTGTTTATATAATTTCTATGGTTTGTTGTTGTGTAGAAAGAAATTGCCAAAAGCGAAGGAGCAAATTATGCGTAAGATGATGCGAGTGCAAATTCTGATGCTTCCCAGGTTATTGTCTCATTCACAACTATGTCTGTCATATGTGATGTGGGAGACCGGACTGATGTTGTGCACCAGAAAAAGGCATAACGGCTATAAGTAACGAGTTCATGTGATTGAGACCGCAAGAAATGGCTAATGTTATGCACCATGAAATAAACTGATAAGCAATTTCTAAAGGCAATTCCAAACGCCCCTTAACAGTTTGTACACCAATTTCATTTGAATTTTTAATCGTGTACATTTAGTTATTCCCATTGTGAGTAAATGAAAGCAGTTAGGTTGTTTGTGCTTTTACTTTGCATTTATGTCCCCAGTGCTCTAAACTTAACATTAACTTTATGTTTTTAACGGAAAGTATAGTTTTTGTAATCGCTGAAAAAAAAATGGCCATTGCAATACAACGTTTTAACCTGTTCTAATGTATCAAAATGCTTTCATGTTTGCAGAAGTACAAGGCAGCTGGGAAGTCGTGAACGATGAACAATTGACCTTCCAAGCAACATTAGTGAGATCCGAGCTGGTCAATGTGTCAAAGTGACAACCGACACTGTAAAATCTTTCACGTGTACTGCCCGCTTTGATACTCAGGTACTTCTCCACTTCAATTGTTTCATTATTAGTTCTGTTTTTGCAAGATAGATAGAGTTGGCTTCAAGTGGCAACAGCGACGCTGCTGCTTTGATACGCCAAGAAATTGAGGGCAGATTTGTTAAAAGTGCCGTGGTTGAATCCATTCTGGTGTTGTTTCTTCCATTTTTGTTTTTTGAATCTTAGCTTCTTTTGTGGATGCTTCATGAATCTGGTGTTGGACCCATTCTCTATTTGGTAAGCGGCTTTGCTAATTTACATTCATATAGCATATTCTCTACTTTTATGCAAGAAAGCTTCAAACTTTATGCCGACATATGTCCTGAGTTACATGTTCACTGATCAACAGATTGTGCACTTTAATGAGCCGAATGTAAATGGAATAACTACGCCCACTCTGACAATTCAAGTACATCTTCAGCGGGTACGTTCTGTTTTTATAGCTCTGTTCATTTGTATGAATGACAATTAAAGCACCATATTTGGAAGCAGTTTCTGTTAAATTTCAGTGAATGTAATGTGGGTCTGCTTTTTATACACATTTTACCCATAAAGAAACAGTCTTCGCATAACTTTTTTTTACCGTTTTTTACTCTATATGATCCAGGTGTATCTTACCGTGCTTGCATATATTGGCGACTTCTTTCTATAATGAAAGACACCAAAGAATTTTCGGATCCTATGTTGAACTCAAGTATGGTATGCTATCAGAAGTATACTAGCATAATTCTTATTTGGCATGTATAACACATTATCATGATCTTAGAATCAATACTCTGATCAGTTAATCAATGCTTCATGTATTGTGATTAGAGGCACGCCAAGGATACACCTATGTTCGACCAATAAAGTTTTGCAAGATTTTCCATTCATCTTAAAATGTTTTTGACAACTAAAGTTTTGCAATATTTTTCACAGTGTTAATGACTTAATGACCTGTGATGATATGATACTCAACAATTCGTGCCTGAATTATTAATGGGCAATTAATCTTCTCTTTCATCTTTTTAGAACATCTATTTAGTGCTGACCTATTAATAATATTATTATGTCTTTCGTTTACTGCTGCAGCAGCAAAGGGTGCAGCGTCTGTAGCTTATACAATGGATGAGCAATGGAAAATCGCAAGTTTTGAAGTTGGACACCTGAAAAATAAATTTGAAGAACAACCAGTTTCTTACACCTCTAAGGTTTGTCTATATTTCTTTTAACTTTTTACTTATGAAAACAATATAACATTACAACTAAAGTTGGGCAGCTGGCTAATGGTCAGTATAAGTGGGTAATGTAAAGGTTGGTTTGACATCTCTTTTCCTTTTTGGCTTTGCTTTCTGTTGTTCTTTGAAGATGGTTATTGACAAAATATAGATTTTATGAAAAAAATTGATACATTTTTTGGCACGGGTCGATATAGGTTAACCCAAAAGCCAAAACACATTTTTTTTATTACAAATTGCATGTTATTGTAGAAGTAACCTAATGTTTGAATAAACCATTTAGGATTGTATGCACAACAAATAATTATACGATTCACGAAACTTTCAACCCGATTTCTCTTTAGGTAACTTTCTATTTTTATTTTACCTGTTTTCTACAAGCATATCCTAAATCAACTCTCATATAAGTAAACGGGCCAAAATTACAAACTCTAAGTAATCCCATCTGTTTAATTTTTATCTGATCAAGTTATGGACCATGTGTAGGTTCAATATGATGCTACTGGTTTCTTGGAACAAAACATTGATACACTACAAACTGATACCATTCAACTCTTAACATCATCCCGTAAGAAGCTTCTCAACTGCTCTGCCTCTGGTTTTATGAACCAGTCCAAAACAGCCGAGCTCGCTGTATCTGTTTCACATGAGCAAAGCGTAGGGGAAAACTTTAAGGTAGTATTCACCTTTCACATTTTTTTCCCATTTGGCTAGAATTTTTTCTGTCAACAATAAAATCTAATCCAAATTGGCCCTATTTTACAAAATGGGTTGAAATTTTCTTTAATTGGGTCATCTTCTTTTTCTAAGTTTACGCATGGATGGCCAAATATATTTGGCATGTTTTAGTAAATAAATGCTGCAAGTTCTGATAATGAGTTTTTGGATGCTGGTAGGCTCAGCTGTTTAAAATGATTCAGCAGTTAGAAAAGTCAAAGCCACATTTCATTCGTTGCCTAAAACCAACTACCAAGCAACTTCCTGGAACGTATGAAAAAGATGTCGTCTTGGAACAGCTTAGATGCAGCAGAATTATGGAGATAGTGCAAATCTTAAAATCTAAATACCCAATGTGCCTCACACATCAAGAATTTGCTGAACGGTAAAGAATAAAACCTGTTAAATCATACGGAGTATTATTTTTCATATAATTAGGTGACATGATGGACAGGTCGGGCGAGTTTGGCAACTAATAAAAAACGGTAAAAAATTTATACAAGTCGGAACAGACTGGGTCTGGTTAATGTGATCTTTTTTTTTTCCAGTTTATTACGTATTTTCTATAAAGAATTAGTTTGTCAAAGTTAGATATAAATCACCTAAAAACATGTTATTTAGATGATAATCTTACTTATATAAGTAAATGATAAATTTTGATCTGTTTCCTGTATACCCTTTCATAGAGTTAAATGTTTGAAGGACCGTTCACACATTCATGCATTAAAGGGTTAAATTTGCCGCTTTATCTTATTATGCTTGATGTTATTATGAATATTTTTTGTTCAAATATCAGGTTTGGCTGTCTCTTGTCAGAGAACATCATGTGTACGGATCCATTGAGTACATCCATTGCTATTCTGCAGCAGCATCGTGTTCACCCACGTACGTATCAAGTTGGATATACAAAGCTATTTTTCCAAGTTGGGCAGGTGAGATTTTTTGGTATTTACGAAAGTAGAAATTCAGAGTTTAAAATGCTGTATATTTGTTTGATTGGTTCAATTTTGTGTGAGTAGGTTGATGTTTTAGAAAATTTGAGACAACAAGTTCTGGACGGTACTCGTGAGGTTGAAAATGGTTTCCTTGGTGGCCGAGTCCTTCTTGACTCTTGATTAGTAACAGAACATATTCTTTCATTAAATATTACCCACCAAATGTTTGTAAAGCTATTTGTTTCGAAAAAAATAGGAGGGTTACTTGATCGATTAACAAGTAGTCTTTGGTATATTTTCGATCGATTTAATTGTTTACCTTATAATCCTGTGATAATGGGAGGTTACTTGATCGATTAACATGTTGTCTTTGTTGTATTTACGGTTGACTTAATTGTTTACCTTTTAACCCCGTGATGTTCATGGGAGGGTTACTTGATCGATTAACAATCCGTCTTTACATAATACATTTTTTTTCAGTTTCACGGTTTTTCATTTAATCCCGTGAATTTCACGGGTCAATAATCTAGTAATTAAATATGCACCACATAGCACGTAATTGATTACTTAATATATTGGAGTCTTCCTCAATTCAACATTTATCAATTAAATTACATGTGTATTCATATAGCAAATTTAAACAATTTAAATCATCACAACAATGAATCCATGCCAAACATGCACGTTTTCATGGATTCTACCTAACAATTAGCAAGTTGCCATTAGATCAAATACAAACACATAAACATGTTAAACCTAGGGTTTCTAATCAAATTAAATTACAAAACCAAACCCTAAATAATTATAGGGCAATCGGCCCATTAAAAAAAATTGGGGTTTCGATTTTGAATTAACCCTAAATCGACCTAACATGATAAAACACAATCAAGATTTGTTTTTTTTTATGTGTTTCGGTAATTACACGTTATAACGGCTCTTGATGCCACTGTTGGAATATTAATATCATGACAATCATAAATTAAACACATAACATCAAAGTGTTGCGGAAGCGTAGGAACAATAACACATAATTAATTAACCGAATAATAAATAGTACGCGTACCTTAATGATTCTAGCAAAACAAGAATCAATCCAAACAATAGAAGTGATGAACCCTAATTAGGGTTTATACGGATTATATGAATTTCCCCTTACAGATTTTGCAATTCAATCCAAGATATAAAAAATAGTGTGTTTAATCCACGTTCTTGTACACACGTACTATTAACGAATTAAAGTAAATGCTAGTTTAAGGAACACAAAACTAAAACCAAATGCTTTGTTTTTGAAGAACAAAATTCGAATACCCCTTAAAGAGGGTGTTCGGCCGACCTAAACAAAAGAGAAGGAAAACACAATTTTAGGGTTTATTGTGTGTGTACAAGTTACAAAACAATGACCCCTTGGTTTTGTATTTATAAGATGATAAAACTTGGAGAACAAGTTGGAGTTGGGTTGGGTTTTACCCCTTCCTTTGGCCGATCATATCTGAAGCCCACAATGGGTTTTTAGATCTTTCTTGTTCTCTATTTTTTTCCATCCATAATCCTTTCCTTTTATTAGTTAACGGTCGTTAGTCAATTTTCGTTAATTACTAACGGTCGTTATACGTTTTGTGTTATTTATTAATTAAATACAACATTTTATATTTAATTATTAATCTTTAATTCTCATACGTAAAGTGCGCAATCCCGTGGTCTCGAGTTCAATCCTAACATACGACTACTAAAATAATGTCCATAAACTAACAATAACAAGATACTTTTTCTTCTATTTGGTGTTAGTTATGTTAATTCTCTGGTCCTTTTGTAACAAGAAATGTATTTCAGGAGCTATGTATTTCATACATAAAAATGAACAATTTATACATAGAGATTTTGAACTTACATACATAAATTTCATTTCGCAGATAAATGTTAATATACAAACAATAGATAAAACTATCTTCTAATGAGTAAAATATGTAAAAAAAAATTATGATTAAAAGGAACAACTAAAAATTACAATTGTTATTCTGTTAAAAAAAATCCTAAAATTCGACTCAATCGACTATAGATAATGGAAAATGTTAGTTGGTTCCGAATTCTGTAAATATTAATGGTATGTTTGATTAGGTAGAGAATTCAGTAAACATTAACGGTATGTTTGATTGGGCAGATATATGTTGCATACCATGAAGAAGAATTGGGAGTTCCTGCTCATGATGATAAGTAATCACCTAAAACTTGTGAATGTAACATTTTTTAGTTGTAACAAGTAACATCTACTGGACATGGCTTTGGCTCATAACCTATGTCTAATAAACACGAGTTTTTGGTTTTCTAACGAATTCGGTTATAGGTAAGCAGGACATTATTCGAACTATTGGCGATAACCTAAACTTCCTTATAATAAAAACCCAAAAGTCATACACAACACAAAAAACACATTCTTAATGCTACGGTTCAAGTGGTGTTTCAAAACACAGCCTTGATTATTATTGAAAATCATCCCATGCATTTGCATGGATTTAACTTTTACGTGTTGGGTCAAGGCTTTGTTAAATATAATCCCGCAACTGACACCCAAAAGTTCAATTTACTTAGCCCTCAAGAACGTAACACCCTTGGTGTTCCCGTTGGCGGTTGGGATGTCATTAGATTCCAAGCTAATAATAATCCAGGTATTCAATTTAACCAATCATACTTTCTTCATATTATTATGAAAATGCATGGAATATTATATCGATGACTTAATATTATTTCTGGTGAAAATGAACTTTTTTCAGGAGTGTGGTTCCTTCATTATCATTTGGATGTACATATGCCATGGGGTTTGGGAATGGCATTCTTGGTGGATAATGGTGGTACACCAGAATCAACATTGCCACCACCGCTAGCCGACTATCCACAGTGCTAGAAACATACGTCGATTTGAGAAAATGAGAGCTCGACTACATGTATCTAAAATTACATGTGTATATAGGGTCGTATATGTGTATCTAAATTTGTACTCTTATGTTATTTGTATTGTATCGTTAATAAACTCACTGTATGGCTGATTATTGTTTTGAACGTATAGAATGTATTCATTCTATTGTTTCAATCATACTAATTTTTTGTTCTATATTCCAATGTAAACTGTTTTGTATAATCTTCATGATGTATTCATTGCATCTGACTAAGTAATGAGTTGAAATTTTTCATTATTAATCAATATTGTGTGTCGACAAAATATGTAAAAAAAGGCAAGACCATATTGTTATTTGATGGAAGGAAGTCTCTATCAGGTCAAATTTATATATCATATATGAGGTGAGATCTCTCACATTCATGTGTTACCTAAAGAACAAACAAGAAGATCTCAACCATCCATCCACCTTTCATCTAATGGCTGATATGAAAGCCAAAAATTAAAAACAAGGGCACATTAGTAATTTCACCAGTCTCCATAAAAGCAAAAAAATATTCCAATCCATCTCATTTAATGCATGATTTTCTCTCTCATCAATAAACCCTAGATCTAGTTTCTCTCTCATCTATCACCGGAATCCACCGTCGGAGTCATCAAACCGTCGGAATCACCATGAATCTGACGGAATCATCAATAAAACCATCGGATTCATCAATAAAACCGCCGGATTCATCAATAAAACCGTCGGACTCCGCCGTTCCTCTTCTTCTGATTCACCGGAAAACACCGTCGCCGTCTAATATCATTGAAAATCAACAATTAATCAATGTTATAGATGAAAGTCACTTAATAGAAGTTCCAGTAGATGATGTAGTTACAGGAGATGTTTTAAGTGATTTACAAGAAGATAAAGAAAAAGATGATGCTGTAAAAGAAATTGATGGTAAAATCCCTTGAGATTCTATATTCTGATATTCTATATTTAAACTTTGCTTTATATAAACTGGAATAGAAAATCCCTTGAGATTCAGTTTTTGTTGTGTAATGTTATGAGAAAATTGCAAATCCCGTGGGATTTACACTTTGCTTTATATAAACTTGAAGTAGAAAATCCATTGAAATTCAGTTTTTGTTGTGTAGTGTTATGAGAAAAGTGTAAATCCCGTGGGATTTTCACTTTGTTTTATATAAACTGGAATAGAAAATCCCTTGAGATCCAGTTTTTGTTGTGTAATGTTATGAGAAAAGTGTAAATCCCGTGGGATTTACACTTTGCTTTATATAAACTTGAATTAGAAAATCCCTTGAGATTCAGTTTTAGTTGTGTAATGTTTTGAGAAAAGTGAAAATCCCTTGGCATTTGCACTTTGCTTTATATAAACTTGAAGTAGAAAATCACTTGAGATTCAGTTTTACTTGTGTAATGTTATGAGAAATGTGTAAATCCCGTGGGATTTGCACTTTGTTTTATATAAACTGGAATAGAAAATCCTTTAAGATTCAGTTTTTGTTGTGTAATGTTATGAGAAAAGAACAAATCCTGTGGGATTTACACTTTTCTTTATATAAACTTGAAGTAGAAAATCCCTTGAGATTCTGTTTTTGTTGTGTAATGTGATGAGAAAATTGTAAATCTCCTGGGATTTACACTTTGCTTTATATAAACTCGAAGTATAAAATCACCTAAGATTCAGTTTTAGTTGTGTAATGTTATCTTAATCCCTTGAGATTCTGCTTTTGATATACAGATTCTATGAAATCACCAAGACCAACTATATATGAACACACTGAGACACCGGGCGGATCGATATATTGGGAGCCTCATGTAGTGGGAATTCCTGTACCAGTTGAGGGAAAATACTATGACACTATAGACGAAGCTATAGATATGTATAGTAACTACTCTGAAGTAGGAGGTTTTCAAATTAAAAAAGAAGGACAACAAATAACAAAATCTAGAATTGTACAACTCAAATACATCATGTGTAACATAGAAGGAGCTCGAAGACATATTAACATCGACACTTTGGATCATAAAGACAGTGACAATCAAAAAAGAAATATAACTCTGCATGTAACAGGTTGTAAAGCTCGTATAAGGTTAGAATTGGATATTGTTTCTAGAAAATACAAGCTAGTTCTATTTATTGCTAAACACAACCATTTGCTTATACCAAAAGAGTACAAACATTTTACAAAAAAGCAAAGGAAAATGACACAAGCAGAAAAAATATTTGTTGTCAAAGCGGCAACAAACAAGATTGGTCCAACACGGGCTCACCACTTCTTAACGAGTATGAAAGGTAGGTATGAATATGTTCATGGGACAACTGATGAATTTAAGAATCATCAGCGGGATATTAATATGTTCGTTGGGGAAAGTGACACACAAATGCTTATAAATAAAATGGAAAACAGAAAGATGTATGTGTCGAACTTTACATTTCAGTATAAGGTAGAAGAGAGTGAGTTAGTGGCAATGTTTTGGGCTGATGAAGTTGCAAAATAAAATTATAAGGAGTTTGGAGACATAGTATCTTTTGATGAAACATTCAGGAGTAACAAGTAAGTGTTTTTTTTAATATGATTTATCTTGTTGATAAATAAAAAGGGATTCTGTAAGAAATCACATTGGATTCTGTATGGAATCTCAAGGGATTCATTGTGAATCCCATGGGATTCATAATGAATCACATAGGATTATGTATGTAATCACATGGGACTCTGCCACTAAAACTTACATTATTTTTAGGTACAACATGGTGTTTGTACCATTCACCGGTGTCGATAATCATAGAAAGTGTGTCACACTTGGTTCGGGAATGCTTTTAAGAGAAGACACTGAGTCATACACATGGTTACTAAAGGCATTCATGACTGCTTTCTAAAAAGAACCAACCATGGGGGTAACAGATCAAGATGGAGCAATGAAGAAAGCCATTGAAGCCGTTTTCATTAGATCAAAACACAGACTTTGCATGTGGCATATTCACCAAAAGATTCCAGCAATGGTAATTTATCGAGCTTAACAAAAATGTGTTTTTTATCACATTTGATATATAGATGAATCACATTGGATTCTGTATATCCCATCTAAATGTTTTTTATCTGAATCACATGGGATTCTGTATAAATCTCATGTGATTCATCTATATATCACATGTGAATACTTTTTATCTGAATCACATGGGATTCTGTATGAATCTCATGAGATTCATATATGAATCCCATGGGATTCTGTATAAATCTCATGTGATTTAAATGTGTATATCATGTTATTTATGCTGAAAATAAGCTTCTAAGAATCTATTTTATCAAAAACAGATTTGTAAAGAAATATACAAAGAAACTGATTTCAAGAAGCGTTTAAACAAGATCGTTTGGAATATGTTCATGGAACCTGTTGATGCAAATAATCTCATGTGAAATCACGTTACGTTAAAATTAACGTAAACAAGTTTTTAGTCGAAAGATCTCATTTCTACGCAAATCACTCTAGGTATGCACAAACAAATTTACAACGTGACAAACGATCAAAGAAATGAATTTGTGTCTAAAAATTTCACATTTTTAATGTGACTAAACGTTTTTTCAAAAATATACTTTACAAGTTATTTTTGAATAATTAAGAAATGTTTTATTGGAAAAATATGTTCAAATAACATAACAACTATTTTCCCCCCCAAAATCAGCTCCAAACTTCCCCAAATAAGTTTTCACCAGAAAAGACAAAAGGATGAGCGTTTTTGCCTAGCACGGTACCACTAAATTTAGTGGTACCGTGAGTGATTTAGTGGTACCATGTACCTGTAACGGATAAAAAAAATTTGCCTATAAATACCAGCCCTCTTCACAGTTTTTGGGCGTCCTTTTCACACAGAATTTTCTGAGTTCAACACTCTCATCACACTTTCTCTTCTTGATCATTTAGTTTAGTTTTCTTTTGTTTTAAGAGTGATCCAATCATCCAACCAAGTAATCATCTTCATTCCTCTTCTAGTGCAAGAGAAGAACACAAGGTATCCAAGAAGATACAAAGTGTTGTAGTTGTAGTTAGAGCACTTGTAACACTTGTTACATACTTGATTGTATCATAGTATACATCAAGTCTATTTTTCTTTTGAGAGTTTTTGAGAGA
The DNA here is from genome assembly GCA_021014915.2 of Artemisia tridentata subsp. tridentata. Lineage (NCBI taxonomy): Eukaryota > Viridiplantae > Streptophyta > Magnoliopsida > Asterales > Asteraceae > Artemisia > Artemisia tridentata. The sequence goes on from CP139504.1 coordinate 287,319,266, forward strand.
AGATCATTGTGATCTTATTGAGATATTGAATATCTCATGTAGCTTGTGAGCTAGTGTGTTGATCAAATGGATCATAGGTAGATCGGGTAGATCGAGTCTTGTGTGTTGATTGTGTGAAGTAGAAAGGATCGGGTAGATCGTGGTAGATTGATGCTAGCTAAGATTAGCACACGACATTTAACTTAGTGTCGGAAAATAGGATAAGCGATGTGTACGGTTTTCTCCGCCTGAAGGGAGGTTTGTTGACATAGTGCTTGAAACTCTCGAGTGTGGTACTCGGGGAGTGGAGTAGGGCGAAGAAGAGCTTCATGACCGAACCACCATAAATCTCTTTGTCCGGGTTTGATCTTTCCATCTCTTTTCTTTACTTTTATTAGTTACATTAGATAGTTTAATTTAATTGTTCATATTGGTGTTGATTGATTACACATAAGATTCGAATCAAAGTTTTACAATAGTAAAGTTTTAAGAAGATCTAAAGCCGGTAAAACTATTCAACCCCCCTTCTAGTTTTCCACAATTGGTATCAGCAGCCACTTCAGTCAAGATTTTAAAGTAAATTTTATTTTTAAACTTGAATTGATCAATGGATTCCGACAAATATCTAGAAGGGCAATCTATGCAAAGACCACCACTTTTTGAAACCGATTGTTTTATTTATTGGAAAACAAGATTCGAAACGTATGTGAAATCAAAAGACTTTGATCTTTGGCATATTATTACCGAGGGTGACTTTCAACCGATTCAAAAGAATCTGGAAACTAAAAGGGATGAAATAGTTCCTTATAGTAAACAAAGTGATGAACTTAAAAGAAAATTAGCCAAAAATGATGAGGCTAAAATGATTATTTATAATGCTTTACCTAAAAAGGAATTTGAAAGAATTTTCATGTGTAATACGGCAAAAGATATTTGGAAAACTTTGTTAGTCACTCACCAAGGTAATAATCAAGTCAAAGAAAACAAGATAGATATTCTTGTGCAACAATATGAACAATTTTCCATTTCGGAAGATGAATCTATTGATAATGCTTTTGCCAGATTTAATACTATTATTACTAGTCTTAAAGCTCTTGATGAAGGTTACTCTAGCAAGAACTATGTTAGGAAGTTTCTTAGGGCTCTACATCCCAAATAGAGAGCAAAGGTCACCGCCACTGAAGAGTCAAAGGCGACATTATCTCTCGATGAACTAATAGGAAACTTGAAGGTTCATGAGATGATAATCAAGAAAGGCTCCGATATAGTCAAAGGCAAAAGCGAGAGAGTTAGATCTCTAGCTTTGAAAGCCAAAAAGTAGTCTAATGATGAGGAATGTTCGGATTCCGACAGTGAAGATGAAGAATATGCGTTAGCCATTAGAGACTTTAAAAAGTTCTTTAGGAGAAGAGGTAGGTTCGTTAGGCAACCTCGTGATGACAAGAAGTTGTCACAAAAGAACCGAGTTGAAAAGAAAGGAACGAGTGATAGGAAATGTTTTATATGTAGAGATCCTAGTCATCTTATAGGACAATGCCCCAAACCACCGAAAACCAACAATCAAAGAGCGTTCATAGGAGGCTCTTGGAGTGATAGCGGTGAAGAAGAAAAAGAGAAGAAGCCCAATGATGAAACATGCCTAATGGCTCAGGCTTCGAATGAGGTACATTCCGACTCTTCTTATTATAGTGATGATAATTCATCAATAGATGACAACAGATTACATGACGAATATAATAAACTGTGCGAAGTAAGTTCTAAAATTTTAGGTAGAAACAAAACACTAAAATTAAAATTGCATGAACTCGAAGTGCAAGTTTTAGAACTAAAGGATCAAGTCAAAAGACTTGAGAAAAATAAAGAAGTAGACGTAGGATGTAGATCATGCATAAGTCTTCGAGTAGAAAATGAAAAACTTAAAGAAAATGCTTTAAGGATCATTAAGTTTGAAAAAGGGACAAAGTCACTTAATGATATGCTTGAAAACATTAGGTATAATGAACATGCCGGAGCGGGCTTATGATTTGACCCGAATAAAGCTTCGACATGTAAATCGAAACAAGTAAAATTTGTCAAAACCTAAAGTTCTGTCGAACAGGTGGACGGTACCACTAAAGGTACAGACGGCACCATTAAATTTAATGGTACCGTGGAACCGTCGGGTACTGAAGACAGAACTGAGTCGAATTTGAAAAATAATTCAAGTCCTAAATCACGTCACATAGTTGTTAATAGTGTTAAAGTACCTATTGCTAGTAAGAAGGAAGTCAAAAGCTTTTACAAACCTTTGTCAACCCCCGGAATTGGTTTTGTAAAACCCGACACTAGGTAAAAGACTCTTCCACCTATAAAAACAAATGTTCCTAAACCTCGGTCAAGAACTCCTCTACCGAGAGGTAACTCTAGAAGACAAAGTTATCCAAGGAACTATCCCGTAACTTGGAATAACCGTCAGCTAAATAGTTACCTACCATGGGAAATTTGTCCTCCGTTCCAACATCCTAACTAAATGCAACTAATGCATGGGATGTTTAATGCAAACAACTTTGGACCCATGAGATATTAGGGACCAAATGTTTGAATGTTTGTCTTATTCAATAGATATGCTTGGGAATCGACTTGGAGCCTGACAAATGGGTCAAGGATAGTGGATGCACTAATCATATGATGGGTAACTAGAGTCTATTCTCATCATATAAGGCTTACAACGGAGGTATTGTCACTTTCGGTAGCAAACTTAAGGGCAACATAATAGGCAAAGGTACGATCACTCAAAACTCCCTCACTATTAGAAATGTTGAGCATGTAGATAACTTAAGATATAACTTGCTTAGCATTAGCCAAATGGTAGACAATAAGTGTAGAGTTATATTCTCCAAAGAGGGTAGTGAGATCACTAAGAATGGCAAAACCATAGGCAGAGGAGTTAAGAAAAATGGCTTATTTTTTTATGAAAATAGGAAATAAGCCTCAGGATAAGATTTGTCTAACAACCATAGATGATAATTCCACTCTATGGCATAGGAGACTAGGTCACGCCAATATGCGTTTAATACAATCATTGGTGTCTAAGGAACTAGTTAGAAACCTACCGAAGATTAAGTTTGATAAACACTTTTGTGATGCTTGTAAGGTTGGAAAACAAGCTCACTCTAGCCATAAAGCAAATAATATGGTCTCGACCTCTAGATGCCTAGAACTCCTTCACATGGACTTATTTGGTACATCCGCCGTACGGAGCTACGGAGGAAATTACTACACCTTAGTAATAGTTGATGATTACTCTATGTATACTTAGACTAGATTCGTTAAAAATAAGACACAAGCTTTCGAGGAATTCGAAATCTTTAGTAAGAAAGTCCAAAATCAATTTGGGTGTACAATAGTTTCTATTAGGATGCATCATGGTCGGGAATTTGATAATGAAGTGCAATTTGGAGTATATTATGATACTAATGTTATTACACATAATTTTTCGGCTCCACGCACTCCACAATCAAATGGGGTAGTTGAGCGGAAAATTCGTACTCTATAAGAGATGAGTAGAACGATGTTGAATGAACAATCAATTTTGCAAAAGTTTTGGTGTAATGTGGTGGACACCTCAACTTACATACTTAATAGGATTCTAATTAGACCTATCTTAGGAAAAATACCATATGAAATCTTGAAGGGTAGAAAACCTACCCTAGATTACTTTAGAGTGTTTGGAAGCAAGTGCTTCATACTAAACACCAAAGACTACCTCACCAAGTTTGACCCAAAGTCTTACGAAGGTGTTTTCCTAGGTTACTCCCAAAATAGTAAAGCCTATGTTATCCTAAACAAGGAAACAATGAAAGTCGAAGAATCACTGAACTTGACATTCGATGAAAGTCCTCCACCAAGACATCACCCTTGGTGGATGATGACTTATATGAGGAAGAAGCCATTAAGGTTAATGGCAAGAAAACCTTAGATAATGACATTGATGATGAGATAGTTGAAGTTGACAAAGTTGTCAACATTAAGGAATCCAAGAACCATCCTATTGAAAATGTCATAGGAAACCTAAACCAAAGAACCCTTAGGTCACAAGCTCAAAACAAAAGCAATTTCTTTTATTTTATATCAACCGTAGAACCTAAGAATGTCGGTGAAGCGATTAAGGATGAAAGCTAGGTAGTTGCCACGCAAGAAGAGCTTAATCAATTCACCGCAAACCAAGTTTGGGATTTAGTACCTCCACCTAAGAATAAAACCATCATAGGAACTAAGTGGGTGTTTAGGAATAAACTCGACGAAAATGGCATCGTAATTAGGAATAAGGCAAGGTTAGTAGAACAAGTCTATAACCAACAAGAAGGAATAGATTACGATGAAACTTATGCACCCGTAGCTAGATTAGAGTCTATTAGAATACTCCTTGCCTACGCTTGCGCCTTAGATTTTAAGTTATACCAAATGGATGTGAAAAGTGCATTCCTAAATGGTTATATCAACGAGGAGGTATACGTTGCACAACCTCCAGGATTCGTTGATTTTGAAAAACCGAATCATGTTTATAAAATCAAGAAAGCACTCTATGGTCTCAAACAAGCTCCTAAAGCTTGGTACGATAGACTGTTGGGAATTATCACAAGATACGTGTGAAGACTTAATATGAAGTCCAGAATTAAGTCTGTTAGTATTATTAGTTAAGTCTTTTCAAAGTTAAGTCTGGTCGTTTATTGTTAAGTCTGGTAGAGTAAATGTAAAGTTAAGTCTGGTTGACTTAAGTCATTAAGTCTGGTCATGATGTTTAGGAAGTCGGTTAGCTATAAGTTAGGAAAGGATACGAACTTATCTTTAGTGAAGATACGTAAATCCTTCTACAAGTTTTGTATCTAGGGTTTCCTTGGTGTATAAAAGGAACCCTGACACATTAGTTTAGAGATAACGATGAAGATTGTAATTCATTAAACAATTAGTAATAATACGAAGTTAGTTGCTATTGTGTTCTTCATAGTTGATTGTTTAGATTCCGCATAAACATTCAATTTGTGTTAGAGTCTCACTTAGATTGATTTGATTTATTCAAGTCGTCTACTAAGTTGTTAAGGCTACTTAGAGATCCATAATTCGTGTGGACCAACAAGTGGTATCAGAGTCTAAAGAGACTCTGAGTTTGAAGAAACACAACAACCAAACCCTAAATTCATTCACCTAAACCCTGCAACATGTCTGGCTTAGAAAATCCCAGTAAGAATGATGGTTTCTCAGTTCACAACAGTGATGATGAAAAATCAGTCCATGATGAAGAAAAACCTGAAGCAAGCACATCTAAACAACAACAACCATCTCTGCAACAACAACCATATCCAACATAAAACTCCCAATCCTAAAAAGAGAAGAATATGACATCTGGGCTACGAAGATGGAACATTATCTGGAGTATATTGACAGCGAAGTCTGGAAGGTCATACAGAATGGGAATTCAAAGAAAAGGATTTCACAAGGTACAGATGGAGTAATTAGGATATTACCACCAGTATCTGCTGAAGAGATACGGGCTATTGAAAAGAAGAAGAAGGCCAAGACTATGCTGCTAATGGCAATTCCCGAAGAACATCTGAGAAGGTTTCATGGCATGAATGATGCCAAGGAAATCTGGGAGGCTATCAAGAAAAGATTTGGAGGGAATGCTAACTCCAAGAAGATGAAGAAGGCTGTTCTTAAACAGGAATTTGAAGCTTTTACTATATCCAGTTCAGAAGGGTTGGAAAAAGCTTATGATAGGTTTCAACATCTCCTATCACAATTGGAGGTTCATGGTGCAGCTGTTTCAGAAGAAGATGCAAACCAGATGTTTCTTAGAGCATTACCAAAAGAATGGTCAAGTGTGACATTGACCGTGAGGATGAATGGTGAAATTGACACCATGACTACTGATGACCTGTACAACAACCTCAAGGTGTTTGAACAGGAAATCCAAGGAAAAGCATCTTCAAGTTCTACAAATGTTGCTTTTGTTTCTCAAGGCAAGAGCAGCACTAACAAGGTTAAGTCTGGCAGCGTTAATTCTGGTGGTTATGGAACTTCTCCTAGCAGCGTTAGAAAAGAGAGAGATGTTCCAGCAGGCTTTGCTGATGAAGTAATTTACTCACTTCTTGCTAAGGAACCAGAGGATCAAGACTTCATCAGTGAGGATCTGGAACAGATCAATGATGTTGATGTTGAAGAAATGGATATCAAATGGCAAATTTCCATGATTGCTTTCAGGGTTAAGAAGTTTTACAAGCAGACTGGAAGGAACATTAAGCTTGATGGGAAGTCACCAGTGGGATACAATAGAAGGACTATTGAGTGCTACAATTGTCACAAGCATGGACACTTTGCTAGAGATTGCAAGGAACCAGCAACAACTGATAGGTACATAAAGAAGGATTCTGACTCTAAAGATAAAGTCAAGATGGAGAAGAATCAGATGAGCTTGATGACATTGGAAGCTGGAGCAGTGAATTAGGATAAACACACACCTGAGGATGAAGAGCCAAACCATGCACTTATGGCTATTGGGTCCAGTAATGAGGTATCTTTGTGCTCAGAATTATGCATTGATTCATATAATCATCTTAAAGCTTTATGTGATGAGCAATTAACACAAATAGGTGATCAGGAAGCAAAAATTATTGCTTATACTAAAGCTGTTAAAACTTTAGAAGCACAAATAGATAACTATCAAAACAAACAAGCTTCCTTAAATGAAAAACTCACCTTTCAAGCAAATGAGATATACGAAAAAGATGAAAAACTTAAGAGATATAGGAAAGCAGGCTTGAAAGCTGTTAAGGAAAGAGATGAATTGCAAAAAAAAGTAGATAAATGGACTCATTCTGCTAAGTGTCAGGATAAGCTAATAGCATCTAGTATGAGCTCTACAAGTAAAATTGGCTTAGGTTATGGCATACAGTCAGATAGTGAAGTTCTAAGCTATGAGGAAGAGATGGACAGATCTGTGTTCAAATATAGGAAAGAGGATTCTATTGGTAAACCTGTGTACAATAGGTTTGTTAAATATGATGATTTTAAAGGGGTACCACTTCCATTAAGTGGAGATTGTACCCCTCTACAAAAGAAAGACCTAGATGACTCCTTGTTTGTATATGGTAAAAAGGGTCCTATCTATCCTGAGACAGGCAACTCAGATGATAAATCTAGTGAATACTCCACTTGTCAAACCAATGACAGTGAAGGATCTACTAGAGATGTCTCTAAGAAGTTTGATTCAGAATCAGAAAGTGCACCTAAAGATGTTTCTGAGTCAAGATCAGTCAAAAAGAGTGAACCAATTGTGACTACACCCAAACCTCATACAGATAAACCTAGTTGTGATTCTCACATAAAAACTCCTAGGAAGTCTGTTAGAAATGATGAGTCACCAAAACCAGATAGGATGAGGAGAGAGTATAATAGAAACCACAGTTTTGGTCCTAAAAGATGCTTTGTGTGTGGTAGTCTAAGTCATTTGATTAGGGACTGTGATTTTCATGAGGTTAGGATGAAAAGAGAGGCTGAACTAAGAAAGAATAAGAATGTTAATGCTGGCCACATGAATGATAAACCAGTTTGGAATAATGCTAACAGGATTAATCATGCTAATAAGTTTGTGACTAGACCAGCACCATTTAATTCTGGCGTGCCTAATGTTAATTCTTGTTGGTCATCTGTTAGTTCTAGTAGACCAAATGTTAATACTGGTAGACCAAATTTTAATTCTGGTAGACCAAATGTTAGTTCTGTTGGCCAAAATGTTAATTATGTGAGGCCAAGTGTTAATTCTGGGTGTTTTAATCATTCTGGACCCAGACAACCAGTAAATAGACCACAGGTGAATTCATATAATCAGAGAAACAATTTTTATAAACCTCATTCCCCTGTGAGAAGTCCTTTTGTTAAGAATACAACACAAGTTTCATGTTCAAATGCTGTAAGGGAGAATGGGGATTCTGCTGTTAAGACCCCAGCATATTGGTCTTGGGATCCTTTTAAGAACACACTTACCTATGAATCCAAGACCAAAGGTGGATCAAGCTCATATAAGACTTATAAATATGTTGATCCACAGGGCAGATCCAAGTCTTCAGAGGCTTGGGTCTTAAAGAGAAACTAATTTCTCTACTTTTACGCAGGAACATCCATTGAAGAATATGGAAGACAAAGGAATATTTGAAAGTGGGTGCTCTGGGCACATGACTGGTAACAAGAATCATCTGAAGGATTTTCAAGAATTCCAAAGAGGTTCTGTTACCTTTGGAGGAAGTAAAGGTCAGATAACTGGTAAAGGTAGAATTGTTGTAGGCAATTTAGAATTTGACAATGTATCTTTTGTAAAAGAACTAGAGCAGTTTAACCTTTTTTCAATATCACAAATTTGTGATAAGCAGCATAAGGTGCTTTTTAGTGAAACTGAATGTTTTGTATTGACTTCGGACTTTAAGATGCCTGATGAAAGTCAGATCCTTCTTAAAGTTCCTAGACAATACAACATGTACATCTTTGATATGAAAGCACCTGAAGTTGCAAAAGGTTCTGCATGTTTGCTTGCAAAAGCCACATTGGATGAATCTAAATTGTGGCATAAAAGGTTAGGTCATGTTAATTTCAAGAATATGAACAAACTTGTGAAGGGTAATTTAGTTAGAGGCTTACCTTCCAAGGTTTTTAGGAATGACCATGCCTGTATAGCTTGTAATAAGGGCAAACAGCATAGAGCTTCTTGTAAGGCTAAGTTAGATAGGATTATTACTGAGCCTTTGCATACCTTACACATGGATCTGTTTGGCCCTACATCTGTTAGAAGTATCAACCATGCTAGCTATTGCCTTGCCATTACTGATGACTGCACCAGATATTGTTGGGTATTCTTTATGTCCACAAAAGATGAAACCCCTGATTTAATTCAAAGGTTCATTAGGCAGATAGAAAACCTACTAAATCACAAGGTTAAGATCATTAGGAGTGACAATGGCACAGAATTTAAAAATAGGAGCATGATTGAGTTTTGTGGTGAAAAAGGAATTAAGCAACAATATAGCAATGCTAGAACTCCACAGCAAAATGGAGTTGCTGAGAGAATGAACAGGACCCTGATTGAGGTAGCTAGAACCATGCTAGCAGACTCATTCTTACCTATAACCTTTTGGGCTGAAGCAGTAGCAACTGCTTGCTACATATTCAATAGGGTTAGAGTGACCAAGCCTCAGAATAAAACACCTTATGAGCTTATTTTTGGCCATAAACCAGTGGTTAGCTATATAAGGCCTTTTGGGTGCCATGTGACCATTCTTGATACCTTGAGTGTGCTTGGAAAATTTGAAGGGAAGTCTGATGAGGGGTTTCTGATTGGGTATTCATTGAATAGTAAAGCCTTTAGGGTTTATAATTTAGTGACCAAGAAAGTAGAGGAAAATCTTCATGTTAATTTTCTTGAGGAAAAACCCAATGTGAAGGGACTAGGTCATAGATGGATGTTTGATCTTGATTATTTAACTGATTCTATGAACTATATTCCTGTCTCCAAGGAGAATCAAGCTAACCCTGATGCAGGTTCCATAGAAGTGACTAACATTGCAGGTACATCTGAGGTTGCACAAGAGCCAACTACTGAAGAGTAAGCACAGGAACAACCTAAGTCACCCACACCACAACCAAGTCCATAACCATCTCCAACCAGGGCAGCTACACCTACACCATCTCCTACACCCTCACCACAACAAACCCAGGTTCCAAGTCCCATTCAGGAGGAGGAATCTACCTTATCTCAAAGAGTGTCAGCATTGGAAAAGTCCAATCAAGCTTTGAGCAATGCTGTCATCACCTTGGTAAAGAAGGTCAAGAAATTGGAGAAGCTTTTGAAGGATAAAGGGGTTCAAATTAGTGATGAAGAGAGGGATGAAAATTCTTCCAAACAGGGGAGGAGTTTTGGTGAAGAACAAAGTTTTAAGACACCTTCTCAAGTAAAGTCTGTTGGTACTAAGAATGTAAGTCCAGAGACCCTAGCTCAATCCTTCAGCAAGATTAAACAACTTAGGAAGAAGCTAAAAAGGAAGTTAAGGATTGAAGAAAGTGAAAATGAAGGAGTTAATTCTGGTAATGAGAAAGATAAATCTGGTGTTAATGCTGGTGTTAATACTGGTGCTAATAATGGTGCTAATGCTGGTAATGATATTAATTCTGGTGATAAAGAAAAGTCTGGTGAGGTTGATAAGTCTGTTCAAGAAGAGTCTGTTGGTGTAAAAAGAAAAGGAAAGGAAATTCTCATTGAATCTCCTAAGCCAAAGAAATCCAAAAGACAACAAAGAGAAGAGCAAGCTTCTCTAGCTGAAGGAGCAAGATTACTAGCACAAGAAAAGGCTGAGATAGAAAGGGAAGAAGAACAGATAAGACAAGATGAGCTGTATGCAAGGAGATTAGCAGAAGAATCTGATGATCCAGTTATGTCATTGATTGAAGGAGATGATGAGTTAAAAGCAAAGTTTGAGGAGATTAAGTCTATTCCTGGTTTGACTACCATTGAGAAAGCAGCAGAACTAGCTAATTTCATGAATGCTAGAAGAGCAAATGAAGCCTTAGGGGATTTCTTGTCTAAGTTTAGAGAAGCTCAAAAGCAGAAAACAAAAACCAAGGTTTCAAAGAAGATGAGCACGGCTGAACAAATGAACTACATGAAGATTTATTTGAAGCACACAATGTACTCAGACTACAAAAGGATGCAAGGAAGACCATATGAAGATATTTTGGGAATGTTTCAAAGAGCTTATGAGAGAGATCATGGGTACAAGCCCATTGATTATGAAGATACTCTTCCTTTCAAAAATCAAAAGACACAGTCTGAGCAAATTAAAGATGCTGAAAAGGAGATTGAGAAAGAACCAGAGGTTGAAATTACTTCAACTGAAGAAAGGAAAGAAGAAGAAGTGAAAAAGCCTATCATTGTGTGTACAAGAAGGAAAAGTGTGGCAAGGAAAGGCAAGTATAAGAAGGTATTACAAGAGGAGGAATCAGAGGAAGAACCTTCATCTGAAGGGGTTACTCTAGGAACAATTGAAAGCACAAAGGAACCAGCTAAGATAGTAAAGTATCATGTAATCAAGACTGGGAAAAGAGCTGCATATCAAATAATAAGGGAGGATAATTCTGATATTGTGTATACTAATTTCCCAGGGATCTTAAATGATGTGAGTAGAGAAGATCTCCAAGAGCTTTATAAGTTGGTGAACATCAAACATGGAGATAATCCACCTGAAGAAGAATTTGAGAGAGTATTTTGGGGAGATTTGAAAGTGATGTTTGAGCCTCCAGCTGAGTCAGATGTAGTGTGGAAACTTCCTGAGGAGCAAAGGATTGTCAGTTGGAGATATTTTCATAACTGTAGAGTACATTGTCTGTCTTTGCAGAATGCTGATGTTTATATGCTTGCAGAAGTGGAGTATCCTTTACCATCTAGTGTCTGATGAGAAAGATGAAGGATATGAATTGCTATTGGATCTGATTAAGGAAAAGTCTTTAAAGGAAACATATTGGGATGCTTAAGTATGTTTGAAAGAATTTTCATAAGTTGATAAGTAGGATTATTGGAATTTTCTACTTGGTGAAGGTGCATAGCACTAACACAACAAATGGTTATCAGTCCACCATGTCTAACCAACATAAGGACTGGTTAATCCTAGGCAAACGGCTACAGGTAAAGATATTCCAAATCCGTTAATGGTTGGCAATTTACCAAAAATTGTATGGTATTCAACTCACCATATCTGAGATAGTGAAGAGTTGGCTAGCCCACAAGATTATGGATTGTGGTAAAGGCTGTGGAAATCCATAAATGGTAATCAATTCACCATGATGAGGTGAAATTCCATCAAAGAATTGACTAGTCCAAAAGGGTACGGCTTTTGGTAAAGACAAAACAAATCCGTTGATAGTTGATGATTTACTAAAAATCATGTGGTTATCAATGTACCATGGTCTAACACACCAAACATTGGCTACTCCAGTAGTGATGGCTATTGGTAAAGAGACATCAAATCCATTAATTTTCAATGATTCACCTCTCACAGGAGTTAACACACCTGGAAGTGATGAGAATAGTATGAAACTTAACAAGAATTTTATGTACAAGTTGTCATGGTTGCTGTGAAGATCAAGTGGATTACATATCAGATGGTTGCTGCAAAGATCAGATCAGATGGTGGAAAGATTATCAAGGTTAAAGTTGCTGAAAAGTTTAAAGTTTGAAGTGTTAGAGATAATTCCAATTGTTTAAGATTAAATCCTCAGAAACTTATTCAGAAGGAACTTGAAGTTCATGCAGCATGAAGATCAAGTTAGGGGAGGATTGTTGGGAATTATCACAAGATACGTGTGAAGACTTAATATGAAGGCCAGAATTAAGTCTGTTAGTATTATTAGTTAAGTCTTGTCAAAGTTAAGTCTGGTCGTTTATTGTTAAATCTGGTAGAGTAAATGTAAAGTTAAGTCTGGTTGACTTAAGTCATTAAGTCTGGTCATGATGTTTAGGAAGTCGGTTAGCTTTAAGTTAGGAAAGGATACGAACTTATCTTTAGTGAAGATACGTAAATCCTTCTACAAGTTTTGTATCTAGGGTTTCCTTGGTGTATAAAAGGAACCCTGACACATTAGTTTAGAGATAACGACGAAGATTGTAATTCATTAAACAATTAGTAATAATACGAAGTTAGTTGCTATTGTGTTCTACATAGTTGATTTTTTAGATTCCGCATAAACATTCAATTTGTCTTAGAGTCTCACTTAGATTGATTTGATTTATTCAAATCGTCTACTAAGTTGTTAAGGCTACTTAGAGATCCATAATTCGCGTGGACCAACATAGACTAAAGGCATTCTTGATTGAACATGAATATACCATGGGAGTGGTTGACAACACACTTTTCATGAAGAAACGTAATTCACATCTCATCATTGTTCAAATATATGTCGACGACATCATATTTGGCTCAACTTGTCCAAAACTGTGTGATGATTTCTCTAAGAACATGCGTGACGAGTTTCAGATGAGCATGATGGGCGAATTAAATTTCTTCCTTGGTCTACAAATAAAACAAATGGAAGATAGTATCTTCTTCAATCAATCTATGTATAGTAAGGAGATGCTTAAGAAACTTAGTTTAGAAGAGTCTAAGCCCAAGAAAACTCCCATGTCCACGGAAATTAAACTCACGAAAGATGAAGAAGGTGAGTCTGTGGATAGTACTAAGTATAGAGTGTAACACCCCCGTTTTCGATATACGCAGCGGGATATAAGTTTGGGGTATTACTTCATGGTTCACAGTCATGAGAATAGAAAACGACTCGAAAAGAGACGTTTTAAATAAATTGTTATCATTCATTTATTAAATCAGAGTTTACATATAGAGGTCCCAGCGGGAGTTTTCGAAATACGTTATAAATGATACATTATTCGTTGATTGATAACAAAACAGACACTCTTTTTATAAGAAGAAAATCCATGCCACTCCGTACCAAATCGTACTTCCAGTTACCTGAGATAAACACGCTTAAAAAGTCAACTCAAAGGTTGAGTGAATCCATAGCGTTTAAAGTTATAATCAATTTGAACACAAGCTAAATAGAAAGTAAATCAGTTATATCAAAGTTTGGTATACTGCACTAAGCCTCATGACACACAAAACATTAACAGGTTTATATAATTTACCCCATAATTAAATGTAGGTAACCTTGCCCCCGAGTAGGAGTCTGCCTGAAACTCTTTATTAAACGTTCTCAAATAAAGTGCATTTGGATTACTTGACCAGCAACACAAATGGGGCGTCAACTGCTAATAGATCTATTCACTATATTCGCGCTCACCCGTAGGTGATTAATGGTGCATGATAAGAGGGACTTTTAAAATAGATAGGCAACAGTTAAACTTATGCAATATAAATCAGGAAAGCATACAGGAAAATACTTGTGTTCGGTTTAGTAGAATGTATCTCCTCACAAGTTTGGAAAACGTATATAAAAAGTGGGACTATGAACTCGCCTGATCAGTCTGGATAGAAAACAAAGTTAAAAAAAGTTGATAAACGTCTCCGGCACTCACAACCTGGGTTGGTATGTCAAGTTTCAGTAATCGTTTTCAATTATATATACGTTTTAATGTTCGTTTCGTAACGTTTTGGTTGACAATTAAATGTTAAAATTGAGACAACATGAATTCTCATCAAAAGTTATAAGATTTATCTTATTTCTTATTTTTATGTTTTCGTTCCATTCGTTCGTTAAATAGATACTTCGTTTGTTTGTTATCGAAGAAAACGTATTTCGTTTATTAATTATATCTTAGTAATAATAATAATACTAATAATAATAATTATTATTATTATTATTGAATATATTTCACTTCATTCCCTTAAAGTTTCATATATTGATAACTTTTACCCTTGAATTTTCATAAAATGACAAGTTTTACCCCTCAACTTTGGTCAAATGACAGTTTTTACCCCTGTAGTTTCAAAAATAACACCTTTTACCCCTGAGTTACAAGTCGACAGCAAGTTAAGTCAATGCTATAAATCTATTTAGAGTTTTGACAGAAAATACCCTTGAGACTCCCAAGTAGTTACACACGACGTCCTTATTTCATAAAAACGCGTTATATATTTCGAAAAATGCCAAAATTTTTTAAGACTCTTTTGTACACTTAATTATCAGTTTATAAACTTCATTTTTATCAATTTCCAGCTCGAAATAATTTTTATAAGGGTGCGTTTGATTGAAATTCTGGGCAGAAAACACGCTGGAAAGAAAAGCCAATATCTCGATGATAACTTAATCATTTTACTCCGTTATTTTTCCTATAGTTAGGTAGCTAAGTGATCTTGTTTCTGAAAAAAATCTAGAATTTTTAAGGTCCATTTGAGGGTCGAAAATTAAGTCCAAAGTTAGGCGTTTTTATTAAAGTGCTGTTCAGATTTTGAAGAAAAACACCATCTGTTAAGCATTTTCATGACTCGAGGTCTAAATAGTTTTTGAAGAAAACGTCGTTCCGGACAACTTTCGTGTTTTAACTTTTCGACAAATCAGACCAGAAAGGCCTCGTTTTTCGTGATTTAGCATTCTGTTTACAGAATGTATTTTCAGTTTTTATATAACTTCAAATCGCCATATCTTTTGACTCGTTTATTCGTTTTTGGTGATTCAAATTGCTACATTTTCGTTGTAAAATTCTATTTAACATTATATAAGTTTCCTATAGCCTATTATTGTAAAAGTATCAAAGAAAAATACTATAGAGGGTGTTTGTTTTTGGTTGAACAAAAAGAAAAGAAAAGAAAGAAAATGAAATTTCTAGTTTTTGTATTAGAGTTTTATTAGAGATGGTTTATTAGTGGTTCTAAGAGTATAATAAGCATAGAAAGGAAATGAAAGAGTTCAAGACACTCACCTAGCTAAGTGGTTCGAATAGAGCAAGTTTGTGACGTATAGACTTGGAAATTGGATACAAGAGTTTCTCTTCTTTTTAAGACCTTTCAAAACCTTTCTTTAGCTTCTAAAGGGGATGTAGGATTAGTGAGTGAGTGGGTAGAGCTGTGTTTTTGGTGGTTCGAATAGATGTGAGGGAAAATGAAGATATTAGGGTTGATATTTATAGGAAGAAGGGAGCTAAGGTTTCTAGAGACATGTTGATGTGTTCATATATGAACCATATTTTAAGAAGGTGAGTTGGTTGATGGAGAGAAGGCCATGTAAGGGGGGAGGGGTGTTAGGAAATTAAGCTATAGCAGTTAGTACGGTTGAAGATGAAAGTTAGTACTGCTGAAGAGTTTTGAAGACATAAGCAGTTAGTACTGTTGAATGAAGAAGTTTATACTGTTTATGATTTCGTGTGAAGATAATTATAGAAAAGATTTAATGTATATCTTATAATGTTAGGTTGATAGTTATCTTGTGAAGGAATCTTTAGTCTATAAAAGGATTGCCTAGGTTAAAGTTTTTGTACGATTGTTTAAGTATTGTTTTGTTAAGATTCAAGGTTGTAAACCCTAGTGATAGGACATCACTCGTATTATTTCTTAATAATATTGAATCGTTAAAGTTGAAGTATATTGTTCATTCTTTGTTGATTCGTTAATACAAAACACAAACAAACAAGGAGTGTGTGTAGATCCGGTCAGGGGGTGGCGTATGGTGAAGGTGGTGATGAGGTAATGATGTGCATATGTAAAAACCATACAAGTATTAAGTTTTAGAGGAGGGGGGATGTGGTAGGCTAGGGTTTTAACACATGTTTACTTAGGGTTTAAGAAAATCTAGGAATTTGGTTTTGTTTAGTTGGATTCGAACTAGGTTAGTTGTAAATGGGAAAGTTTGGTTCGACTATGGCTTTAGGGAATTGTACATCAAGCTTAGGCATAAGGTACTCTAGGATTAGGGCTTAGTTAGGGTTTTCTAGGGCTTATGTATAAATTAGAAATAATTTTTAGGGTTTTCTAAATATTATATATATATATCGAATTCAATAAATAAAGAAGGAAATTATTGGGTGCTTTGAAGAGTTGTACTTTAGGCTTAGGGATGTTGTACTAAGGTTTAGAAAATAAGAAAAATATAATTTTAATATTTCCTTAATTTTTATAATTTTTATTAAGGTTTTAAAGTAATTAAATGGGTTTTTAAGTTTTTGTGCATTAGACGGTTGTACTATAGGTTTAAGGGTTTGTACAATTAGTTTATAAATTTATTTAATAATTAATGTATGAAATTATTAAAATATGCTTTTAAAATAATTATTATTAAAGTTTATATAGGGTTTTTATTAATAATTGATTTTTATGCATTAATGACTTTTACCTTGGTTTAAAGGACTCTAACATATATATTTTATAAAAATATTATTTAGGGTTTGTGATTTTATTACGTAAAATCATAGTTTTGTGAAATTAGTGTTTTTGTCGGGAGTTATGGTGGAATTAGTGTTTCTATTCTTTAGTGCCTTTTACATTACCTGGATAAATTGTATTTTAGGGTTTTTAAGGTTTAGTTATTCATAAATGTTGCTATAATGATTTAGGGTTTCATAGTTACTCTATTAGATAAGAAATATTCAGTTTTAAACGCACGTTAACGAATTAACGTAAAGTTGTAAATAGGATATTATAAGGTTTTAGGACAAAGATGTTTATATAGTTAACTACTAAATCAGTTAAGGTTGGGTTGCGAGCACGTTTATCGAGGATGTGTTCTACGTCATATAAGATAACATTCATAATCAGATAATAATTAAAAAAAATTACACGTAGAAAAGGATAAGTATTCTGAGAGATAGTTTATTATAACGTGGGATTTTTCACAGTGGTTACAGCCACCCCCCGTTGAGGGAATCTCGTCCCGAGATTCAGTCTATGTTGGTCGAGATGTGAGGGAAAAGGTTTGGGTATCTTGTCCGTATTTGATTTTCTTATCTTAGAGGTGATGGATAGTAATTATAGACATTTATTGTGGTTGGTCAGATAGAATTAGTATGAATAATTTGTTTTGTCTCAAAATTTTGCTTTTGAATGAAAATTGTTATTAGAAATCCTGAAAAGATAACTGTTCCATTTATAACCTGATTCTTCCTAAATTATACATAGTTGATCAGGCTATGTATAATTGAGGATCAAATGATGTAATGGTTGGCTCAGTTACTGTGGTATTTATGTTTCTCCAAAAAGTTTTAGATGGTATTCAACGTTTTGTTTTTGTAAAATGACAACCTAATAATTTCTCACAAAAATAAAAAAATTATTGTTCATACTACGGTGATAAGTCAGGAATTTCTACAGTACTAATGGGATATCCTTAAAACAAATCTTTGGGTTCGAATGGAATTCTTACAGGATGGTCAAAACTAATATTAACCAAATTTCTAGTGAGATGATAGTGTAGTGACTACGAACAGGTCAAATGGAATAGAAACATAGATTGTGATTATTACGGAAATATTACAAGGTAAAGATTTCATACGGTAGAAGGATAGTTGATACACTTAGGTTAAGTCCATCGTAACTAAGGTAGAGTACAATGGGAAATATGCTTAGGAAGTTTTATGCTACGATTTATTTAGCTATATCAGGAATTTCTTTTCTGTTTAAATAGGGATGTCATTCCTTGACATGGTCAGGATCTTAACGAGTTCTCATTCTTCTGCACTAATCTTGATTCGGCTGTGCGTTCCCATCTCCTAGCACATACGCTCTTCCACGGGCATCGTTATTCTGGTCAGCTTTCGGTTTCGGGCACCAGCTCTTGTAGTGCCCCTTCTCACCACATCTGTAGCAAGTTATGGCTACTGGCTATGGATTTGCTCCTGTTGCTTTACAGTCTTTGGTCTGATGTCCAACTTTCAGACACTTTGCACACCTAATGGTGCACGGACCGTAGTGGTGCAACGAGCGTCGATTGCAAAATGGTTTTGTTCCGATCTAACCATTCTTCTCAGCAGGTGTGACGGTATAGGCTCTGGCATTCTCTTGCCGACGATTCTGTTGGTGGTAGTGATTGTTACGGTCATGCTGGTAGTTGTTGTGGTGATGGGTGATCCTTCTATCATCAAGCTTTCGCTTGTGATCATCATTTCCTTGAATGGAACTTCGCTTGATCTCACGATCCATTAGCTATTGAGCTATGGTAATCGCCTCTTCCAATGATTGCGGCTTGGATGCAATAACATTTCCCTCGATACTTCGAGGTAATCCTTCCGTATATTTTTCCAACATCTTCTCCAGATCAGGCACAATAGTTGGACATAGGAGAGCAAGCTCCTGAAACCTTCTATTGTATACCTTTAGATCTGTTCCTTTCACAACCAGTTAGTGAAACTCATCGTCCAGTTTCTTTATCTCAGTACGGGGGCAGTATTTCTTCAACATCTTATTTTTGAGATCTTCCCAGGTTAGTTGGTGAGCTGCTTCAACACCCATAGTTTGGGCAGGCGAAGTCCACCAAGACAGGGCATCTTCCAAGAAAGTTCCTATAGCAAAGGTAACCATACAGTCGTCGGTACACCCACATCTCACAAAGACTATTTCTGTACGCTCAAACCAATGAGCCAACTTAGTAGCTCCTTCTGTTCCTTTAAAGAAAGTTGGTTTACAGTTTATGAAGTCTTTGTAGGTTCACTTGCGAGCTGTAACAGTCTCGTTCTCTCCATTCGGTCTGCTAGTACTTCCAGTACGAGAAAATTCTGCTGCTTGACTTTCAAGTGCTACAGCAACACTGTTTGCAACAAGTTTTCGGATAGCAGCTTGGGACATGGTTGGTTCCGAGGATGTGCGAGGCATATTTCTATTAATAACACAAGAAAATACACGTTTATATTTTGTTCATGTTGGATTATCAAGGTAAAACTCATGATAATTATAAGGTCACAACATGTCCAAATACTATCATACGCGTATGTATGATGATCATCACTGGCCCACATCAACCGATACCGTACACAGCAAAATACAACAAAATCAAAACCATATATAGTCATAAATAACTTGCTAATTTGTTATATATAACAAAATTAGTACAAGCGTCATATTTATGCTACATATCCCATGGCCAAGATATAGTACAAAAGCTGGTAGACATAAATCTGATTTTAGTGGCTACCAGAAACTCTTCCGAGTCAACTTTTCAGTTTGACGATCATGCTGACGAGGATATATATTTACTCTTAATATTTATCTTGCATGTCTCCCACTATTGTCTCCAAAATAGTGATCGTCGTCTGAGCTGTCATTAGTTCTTTATTTTTCTTCTTCTTTTCTTCCATCAACTTCAATTCGTCATAGGTATTTCTCGTCTCAGCTGCTCATGACAGTTCTCTGTCTTCTTACGATTCACGTCCATCTTCAACTTCATGGCCTCTAAATCTTCAACTTTATATTTTATACCCTCGATGCCTTCTAGGGGCAACTCTTCGAGATGATCTAAAGTAGTCTCGATCTGCTCTTCTTGCCGTTCTAATCACGTCAGTAGGGTGGAAATAGTCGGTTGTCGTTCCTGTGCTAATTTCGAACTTTTACCCACCTCAAATACTCGTGGCGGAGTAGGAATGTCGGGAGTGGGTGATCGGGGTAAAGCATGATATCGGGCGATAATGGCCCTAATTTCTACACTAAGTTCGAATGGGACAGATGGGGGAATAGCAATTTGTAGATGATAACGGAGGTGGTGATAAAGATGTACAAACCGACGGTATCTATGTAGGAAAGTGGACGTGGTAGTGGTGTTGAGGATGTAGGTACAAGCGTGATGTCCAGTATTGTCGTGATATTTTTCAATATCCGAGTCCGACATAAGAGGAATAGAATGGGTAGAGGAAGTCAGGATTCTGTAACCACCCGGTAATTATAAACATTTTACTATGTAACTAATAATTAGAAATAAACATATTTAAGTAACGTTTTAGTGGCGTTGTGGCACGGGGGACTTTTGGTTAAGTTTTTGTGGAAAACGGTTATAGTCCAATGTTTGAAAACATTTGGTTCTCTATAACCATGAGCTTTGATACCATTCTGTAACACCCCCGTTTTCGATATACGCAGCGGGATATAAGTATGGGGTATTACTTCATGGTTCACAGTCATGAGAATAGAAACCGACTTGAAAAGGGACGTTTTAAATAAATTGTTATCATTCATTTATTAAATCAGAGTTTACATATAGAGGTCCCAGCGGGAGTTTTCGAAATACGTTATAAATGATACATTGTTCGTTGATTGATAACAAAACAGACACTCTTTTTATAAGAAGAAAATCCGTGCCACTCCGTACCAAATCGTACTTCCAGTTACCTGAGATAAACACGCTTAAAAAGTCAACGCAAAGGTTGAGTGAATCCATAGCGTTTAAAGTTATAATCAATTTGAACACAAGCTAAATAGAAAGTAAATCAGTTATATCAAAGTTTGGTATACTGCACTAAGCCTCATGACACACAAAACATTAACAGGTTTATATAATTTACCCCATAATTAAATGTAGGTAACCTTGCCCCCGAGTAGGAGTCTGCCTGAAACTCTTTATTAAACGTTCTCAAATAAAGTGCATTTAGATTACTTGACCAGCAACACAAATGGGGCGTCAACTGCTAATAGATCTATTCACTATATTCGCGCTCACCCGTAGGTGATTAATGGTGATGATAAGAGGGACTTTTAAAATAGATAGGCAACAGTTAAACTTATGCAATATAAATCAGGAAAGCATACAGGAAAATACTTGTGTTCGGTTTAGTAGCATGTATCTCCTCACAAGTTTGGAAAACGTATATAAAAAGTGGGACTATGAACTCACCTGATCAGTCTGGATGGAAAACAAAGTTAAAAAAAGTTAATAAACGTCTCCGGCTCGCAACCTGGGATGGTATGTCAATTTTCAGTAATCGTTTTCAATTATATATAAGTTTTAATGTTCGTTTCGTAACGTTTTGGTTGACGATTAAATGTTAAAATTG
This sequence comes from Artemisia tridentata subsp. tridentata, assembly GCA_021014915.2. Classification (NCBI taxonomy): domain Eukaryota; kingdom Viridiplantae; phylum Streptophyta; class Magnoliopsida; order Asterales; family Asteraceae; genus Artemisia; species Artemisia tridentata. The sequence goes on from CP139504.1 coordinate 287,340,738, forward strand.
AGATAACATGAAGTCTTTTCAAAAGTTATAAGATTTATCTTATTTCTTATTTTTATGTTTTCGTTCCGTTCGTTCGTTAAATAGATACTTCGTTTGTTTGTTATCGAAGAAAACATATTTCGTTTATTAATTAAATCTTAGTAATAATAATAATAATATTAATAATAATAATTATTATTATTGAATATATTTCACTTCATTCCCTTAAAGTTTCATATATTGACAACTTTTACCCTTGAACTTTCATAAAATGACAAGTTTTACTCCTCAACTTTGGTCAAATGACAGTTTTTACCCCTGTAGTTTCAAAAATGATACCTTTTACCCCTGAGTTACAAGTCGACAGCAAGTTAAGTCCATGTTATAAATCTATTTAGAGTTTTGACAGAAAATACCCTTGAGACTCCCAAGTCGTTACACACGACGTCCTTATTTCATAAAAACGCGTTATATATTTCGAAAAATGCCAAAATTTTTTACGACTCTTTTGTACACTTAATTATCAGTTTATAAACTTCATTTTTATCAATTTCCAGCTCGTGATTCGAGCTCACGAGCTCGAAATAATTTTTATAAGGGTGCGTTTGTTTGAAATTCTGGGCAGAAAACACGCAGGAAAGAAAAGCCAATATCTCAATGATAACTTAATCATTTTACTCCGTTATTTTTCCTATAGTTAGGTAGCTAAGTGATCTTGTTTCTGAAAAAAATCTAGAATTTTTAAAGTCCAATTGAGGGTCGAAAAATAAGTCCAAAGTTAGGCGTTTTTATTAAAGTGCTGTTCGGATTTTGAAGAAAAACACCATCTGTGAAGCGTTTTCATGACTCGAGGTCTAAAGAGTTTTAAGAAGAAAACGTCGTTTCGGACAACTTTCGTGTTTTAACTTTTCGACGAATCAGAGCAGAAAGGCCTCGTTTTGCGTGATTTAGCATTCTGTTTACAGAATGTGTTTTCAGTTTTTATATAACTTCAAATCGCCATATCTTTTGACTCGTTTATTTGTAAAATTCTCTTTATCATTATATAAGTTTCCTATAGCCTATTATTGTGAAAGTATCAAAGAAAAATACTATAGAGGGTGTTTGTTTTTGGTCAAACAAAAAGAAAAGAAAAGAAAGAAAACGAAATTTCTAGTTTTTGTATTAGACTTTTATTAGAGATGGTTTATTAGTGGTTCTAAGAGTATAATAAGCATAGAAAGGAAATGAAAGAGTTCAAGACACTCAGCTAGCTAAGTGGTTCGAATAGAGCAAGTTTGTGATGTATAGACTTGGAAATTGGATACAAGAGTTTCTCTTCTTTTTAAGACCTTTAAAAACCTTTCTTTAGCTTCTAAAGGAGATGTAGGATCAGTGAGTGAGTGGGTAGGGCTGTGTTTTTGGTGGTTTGAATAGATGTGAGGGAAAATGAAGATATTAGGGTTGATATTTTAAGGAAGAAGGGAGCTAAGGTTTCTAGAGACATATTGATGTGTTCATATATGAACCGTATTTTAAGTAGGTGAGTTGGTTGATGGAGAGAAGGCCATGTAGGGGGGGTGGCGTATGGTGAAGGTGGTGATGAGGTAATGATGTGGTTATGTAAAAACCTTACAAGTATTAAGTTTCTAGAGGAGGAGGGATATTAGGCTAGGGTTTTAACACATGTTTACTTAGGGTTTAAGAAAATGAGGGAATTTGGTTTGTGTTTAGTTGGATTCGAAATAGGTTAGTGGTAAATGGGAAAGTTTGGTTCGACTAGGGTTTTAGGGATTTGTACATCAAGCTTAGGCATAAGGTACTCTAGGGTTAGGGCTTAGTTAGGGTTTTCTAGTGCTTATGTATAAATTAGAAATAATTTTTAGGGTTTTCTAAATATTATATATATATATATATATATATATATAAATATATATATATATCGAATTCAATAAATAAAGAAGGAAATTATTGGGTGCTTTGAAGAGTTGTACTTTAGGCTTAAGGATGTTGTACTAAGGTTTAGAAAATAAGAAAAATATAATTTTAATATTTCCTTAATTTTTATAATTTTTATATAATTTTTATTAAGGTTTTAAAGTAATTAAATGGGTTTTTAAGTTTTTGTGCATTAGAGGGTTGTACTATAGGTTTAAGGGTTTGTACAATTAGTTTATAAATTTATTTAATAATTAATGTATGAAATTATTAAAATATGCTTTTAAAATAAATATTATTAAAGTTTATATAGGGTTTTTATTAATAATTGATTTTTATGCATTAATGACTTTTACCTTGGTTTAAAGGACTTGTACATATATATTTTATAAAAATATTATTTAGGGTATGTGATTTTATTACATAAAATCATAGTTTTGTGAAATTAGGGTTTTTATCGGGAGTTATGGTGGAATTAGGGTTTCTATGCTTTAGTGACTTGTACATTACCTAAATAAATTGTATTTTAGGGATTTTAGGGTTTAGTTATTCATAAATGTTGCTATAATGATTTAGGGTTTCATAGTTACTCTATTAGATAAGAAATATTCTGTTTTAAACGCACGTTAACGAATTAACGTAAAGTGGTAAATGAGATATCATAAAGTTTTAGGACAAAGATGTTTATATAGTTAAATACTAAATCAGTTAAGGTTGGGTTGCGAGCACGTTTATCGAGGATGTGATCTACGTCACATAAGATAACATTCATAATCAGATAATAAAAAAAAAAATTACACGTAGAAAAGGATAAGTATTCTGAGAGATACTTTATTATAACGTGGGATTTTTCACAGTGGTTACATAAAGGTATGATAGGAAGTTTATTGTACCTCACAGCAAGTAGGCCCGACATCATGTTTAGTGTCTGCCGTTGTGCTCGTTTCCAAGAGGATCCCAAAACCTCTCACCTTGAAGCGGTTAAGCGTATCTTCTGATACATTAAAGGCACTATACACTTGGGATTATTCTATCCCAAGGGGATTGGTGTAGAAACTGTTGTCTATCCCGACTCTGATCATGCGGGAGATTATGTGGATCGAAAAAGTACGTGTGGCGTTTGTACCTTCATGGGTTGTTGTCTAACTTCTTGGTTCTCCAAGAAACAAATGGCTATTGCTATCTCCACGACCGAAGCCGAGTATGTAAGCGCCGGAAAGGCATGTCAACAAGCACTATGGATGAAACAAGCTCTTAATGACTATGACATCCATCTAGACGACGTTCCCATTATGTGTGATAATAAAGGTACTATTGACTTGAGGAAAAACCCCGTTCAACACTCTCGTACTAAACACATCGAAATTCGTCACCACTTCCTTCGCGATAACGTTCAGAAAGGAAACATTTCTATTGAGAAAGTTCCCTCTCAAGACAATATCGCCAACATCCTAACTAAACCTCTCAAACGAGAATCCTTCAACTATCTTCATCTAGGTCTAGGAATGATGGAACATATTCCATAAATCTCATCTCGTGTGTCTTGTCTCATGACTCTTTCAATATTTCACTAGAAATATTGAGTCACTCTTCACATCCCTCGTATGACTATTTGAATATTTCACTCGAAATATTAAATTCATCTCCATTCATTTATTCTAGGTTCTCCCCGTCAAAAGAATTTATTAGGTATAAATTCTTTCCTCGTGTCAAAAAGTCTCACTAAAACAGCGAGACTTATTCGTCAAAAATCAAAATGGGATAAAAATTCATCCCTGCAGATCACGGCACCACTAAAGTGGCACGGAACCTCCACATAGTTTGCATATAGGCACATACTAGGCACGTGTCTTTAAATGAAATACTCTCAATTTTAATCTCTGATAAATTTTTCATAGGTAACAAGATATATCACATGTTTGATTACAATCATGAACTAACAACCGATTACATTCCCGAACCATCACTTGAACCAAACACCCCACTTTGTCACATACAATGCTTCCATCCCATAGAGTCTTGTTTCTTCCATGAAGGACGTATTGTCGAGTCCTTCTTTCTCAATCATGATCATATCCAAACCATGTTTCAAGAAATCAGATTCGATTGCTTGTTTCGGTTTAATGAGCAAATCTGTCCTCGGTTTGTCCTTGAGTTCTATAGACAAGTTAAACTCGTACATAACGAGGATTAAACTTTGTCTCTCCAATTCGTGATACAAAATCAAGAAATCTCACTCACTCTTGACCAATTTGCCAATATTCTTGAACTTCCGAACCATGGACAATGTTCCTACACGGAAGGTTGGTCTCTCAAAACCCTCACGAGTCACCAAATTGAGTCCGGTCCTTACAATACCCTCATTCCCACTCCATGTGAGATTAAAGCTCATATTCGTCTTGCTCAAAAAGTTCATGGTTCTCTTAAAGAGAACGGTGAAATTGAGTTCCGTGAGTCTCATGAGTATGACTTAGATCCACTCAAAGTCTATGTTGATGAAATTCATCTACATCTACGTAGATGGGTAGAAGTTATTCGTGAAAATGTCTTTTGTCTTCCTCACAACCGTGAGCATCTTCCGGCATGTTGTGCTCATATGTTGTATTGTCTAGTCACCGAGCAACCCTACAATCTCGCTTATTTTGTAGCAAGGAGAATTGTCGGTGTCAGGGGTCGACTAAATAAGGCGATACCCTATGGCATGTTGTTGACTCGCCTATATCGGTTTGTCATGAACTCATTCCCTCACCTCCAAAACAATCGATATCTCCTCGTCAATCCCACCATGGCTCCTTTAACTCAAACCACCTACACCTCTCTCTATTGGTAATGTACATCATCTCAAGGGAATCATGATGACAGTTCGGTATCGTGTTATGATGTCTCATCGAGTGATGATGAATGAGGGTGTGCTCAAGCCAATGGAACTATTTTCATAATTAGTAATTTTATGATTAACTATAGTAGGGATTAATACTCTTTGTCATCTTGCATGCTTGACATTTAATCTATCACCTTGCATGAATTATTTTATGTTTGGATGATAGTTTATTTTGTCCCTTATGTTTGCATGCTTATGGATTATCTTAGCAAATTGCATGATAATCTTTATGTGCTAGAAGTAGCTTAATGTGGGACACATTAGGCAAACAAATCTTTAGTGATTTGAGGCAACAACATTTCTTGCAAATAGTCCCCCTTGAAAACTCACCTTAGCTACCCAGAACTAGCCTGCACAGGAAAATTCGTGACTCCAATGTCACAGTACCGTTAAATATGCTACGGTACCGTTAAATTTAACGGTACCGTGTGGTATTTATTGGTACCGTGCCCTTGTTTGATGAATTTTCGTTGTTTCCTCTAGATCCCTGAACCTCAAACCTCAAACCTGCAAATTTTGCAAACTCACATACACCCCAAGATTCCCTTCCTACACCATAGGACACTCCCATCACCTTTATCTTGCACTTCATCTTCAACCTCACATAACTCAATCACCATGTCTTCCATACAAGGATCAACAAACCACATTTCCAAGAAACCTAGAATAACCATAAGACCACCATCCAAACCTCTTTGTTGATCTAACAAAAGATGATGAAGTCACCACACCACCTTCCCAAGTCACTCCTCACTCACCATCTCCACCTAATGCTCCTTCCAATACTTCTTCACTAGAACCACATCTTCATCATCTCCCTCTCTCAATACCATGCCATCATCCATGGACTACACACTCTCACCCATCACTTCATTGGATTATGCCATGCCAACCCCATCATCAACTATCTCACCACCACCTCCTTCCCCAATCATGGGACAACCAATCCAACCTCATCCCTTTGATCTACATAGTGCTAATTGCCTACGTTGCCTCCACAACAGTAACCTCATCTTCTCTTTGAGGGATGAGATACATTTCATGTTCTCCTATGTGGAGCATCTCTGGACACCACTACCACCCCCAATCATGTCACCATCTCCACCACCTCCTAGCCTACAAAACTAAACATGTTCATGTTTAGTTCTCCCCAATAAACCTTTAGGACTCTTTTGGAAATGAAGCTTGCCTCTAGTCATTAATGATTTATGCTTCCTGTTGTGTCTCTTTATGTTTTTTATGTAGTCATACCTATGTATGACATTTATTTTTATGAATGAATGGGCTCTTTATCTGGTTGTATTATTGTTGGTGTTTGGCTACTTAGCCAATTTTTCTGTTTGTGGTTGGATATTTGTCGTGTTTGCTACATGTTAGATCTTATATACTTGTCATCTAACTTTGTTTAATAGCAAGAATCAATGCTCGATTCCTTGGTGTCCTCCAAACGAGGGGGAGTATACATTAAGGGGGAGCCACAACCTTTTTGCTTCGACAAAAAGGGGGAGAAATGGGATATAAACTCATTAAAAACTTGTTACAACTAATTTTAACTTAAAATGAGTTTAGGTTTTGTCATCATCAAAAAGGGGGAGATTGTTGATGCAAATAATGTTCTAAAAACATTATTTATATCTTTCGATAACTTCACGTTTTGAGGATGACAAAAAGTGAAATCACGTTACGTTAAAATTAACGTAAACAAGTTTTAAGTCGAAAGATCCCATTTCTACGCAAATCACTCTAGGTATGTGATATTCGTGTTGAACAACGCGTCAAAAGTCAAACCTTTCACGAAGAAAAATCAACGAGGAACGGTTCAACGCGACAATCGATTTAATAACCGGATAAGCGTATACCCGGGTCGAGGTCCCAACGAGGCGTGAAATTGAGGATATCGTTTTCGGTTCGTAATTAAAGTGCTTGAAAAGACGAGAGTTTGTTTTAGTTTTTAAATAAAACAAAAATTAAAAAAAAGGCGAACGTTAAACTACGAACGAATAAAAACGTAAAATATTTGAAAAACTAATCCTACGTGTATCAAAATAATTTTTCTACGACTTAAATATAAAAAGAAAATTTTGGAAAAAAGACAAATATTTTTTTTGATTTTTAAATAATTTTATATGAATTAAAAACTATTTAAACTAATTTAAATTACTAAAAATACCAAAACTATTTTTAAAAATCTGAAAATTTTCCTTAAATACTTTATACTACAGAAAGCTAAGAAAATTTAAAAGTGAAAAGCTTTTGGAAATAGCTTAAAATTAAGTGATCGGTTTCAATTAAGTATAAAGGGAAAAGAAACAAAAGGGGTTTTAAATTAAATAGTGTAATGTTTAACTAAAAGTTGTAGAGTGCAGTGTGTAAGTTGCTTGTGTTGTGAATGGACTGACCTGGGTTCGAACCCTCAGTAGGTCAGTTTTTATTATATATATATATATATATATATATATATTTTTTTTTGACTTTCTTTAAACTTCAACAAATGGTAGTGAAGTGTTTTGTGAACCAAGAGATCCTAGGTTCGATTCCCACTCACACCAGAATTTTGCAAAACTCTTCTTCTTCTTTTTTTTTTTTTTTTTTTTTTTTTTTTTTTTTTCTGTTTTAAATCTCAAACTAAATAGTGAAACAAGCAATTTTGAAACTGAAAAAGTGTTTAATTAACCAAGCTTTCAAATAAAATAACACAAACAATTTAACAGAAAACACTTAAATTCATATTAATCCGCAATAGAGATTCAATTACAAGATGTAACAAACCCCATCTACACAAGCACCTAACCAGATCTAAAACATAACAAACTTAACCACATAACAACTTCCACATCCTAACAAACCCTAATTTCAACTCTAACCCCCAAACCCGTAAAGAACAATAATTCTACCTAAGTGACTTCATTAAATAAGCAGATAAAGAAAAACAAGAACAAGCAATAACAAGTATAAATAAGCATTAACATGAGCGGAAAAAAAAAACAAATAAGCAAAAACAAGCAGAAAAATAATAAGCCGAATAAAAATAAACTTAAATTAAAACAAGAGTAAATTACAACTAAATAAAATACAAAGTACCTTGAAAAAAAAAACGCTAAAATAAACCTAGAGAAAAAAAAAAAAACTACTCGACTGCTCGGCTATATTTATACTCAAAAAATAGAAAACCCTAGAATCCGAGTGTGTTTTCCGTGTGAGAGTGTTCCCCTCTTACGCACTTGTGCTTCTTTTCTAGCCATTGGATCATCCTTGCTGCCCTTATCTTTAAATCTTGAACCGTTGATTTTCTTTGGTTGTTTCGGATCGATGAGGTGGATGGAGGGGACCATGGACAAACCCATGTGACTACTTTGGCTGGTTGTGGTGAGGTGGAGAGGGTGATTAGCGGGCGGGTATTTAGGGAAGAAGAAGAAGTGAGTTGGGGAATTAGCTAGGGATTTCAATTGGGATATTGACTAACAAAAGAGGGGTTTGACTAAATTATTATCCGGTCATTAGTTTTAAGGGGAATAATTGGGATGGGTCGGTCGGGTAAAGGTTTAGTGGGCTGGGTAGTTTAAGTGTTTGGGCTTGGTGGGGCGTTAAATGTTTAGTTGGGTTGTAAATTGTTTGATCCGGTTGTGGTAGTATTGAATGGGTGGATTTAATGGGTTTAGTGGATTGGGTTGTAGTAAATTTTGGGATCCGGTTTAGTTTTTAGATAGGCTAAAATAAGATTAATCCAAGGACCAAAAGTGTAGTAGTAGTTAACCTCAAGGACCAATTTTGCCATATCTTCAAAATTAAACCAAGGGCCAATTTTGTCAAATAAGAATAATCCAAGGGCACTTTGGGATTTTTGAGCAATATCTCGAACCAAACTCATGAATTTCTTCCCGGGTCCCGGCTTTTGAGCTCTTTTCCAATCCATGCTCGGTTTTGCCTCATTTGCCCCATTTTCAATCCTTTTGTACCTGAAACACACAAAACACAATCCAAGGATATTTGTAACATTATATGGTCCATTTGGGTGTTTTTGGTCATTTTTGTGGGGTTTTTCGGGTATAAAATGATGAGTAAAAGGCCACTCATCAATCCCCCACACTAAGCAATTGCTAGTCCCTAGCAATCCGATCATATGAAGTAATGAAAGGATAACAAATGTCAAGGTTACCAAAAATATTACACCCCGTTTTGTCTTTATAAAATGCAAGTAACTAAAACGAGAACAAACGTAAATATCATGCTTGATTATCAAAAGTGGCATCATGGAACGGGAATCACACAAAATGGGTGACTCCGGGGAATTGTAATCGTCATCCTCTTTTTATACTTCCCAACTAAGTCTAAAAACCCTTGTGCAAACGTTTTTATTTTATTTTTTATTTTTTAAATGCTAACACTACTTATATTAGCAACCTATGTAAGCCGAGACTTAACTTTTCACTCCCACAATTATTCATAAGTTAAGTGTGTGTGCTTGTTTTCAAAGTTTTGATCGTAAAAATCGACATTTATTAGGGTTAAAAACCGACAATGATTTAGAAATTAGAGATTCAAAGGTGAGATCACTCCATGTAGCGACTTTCTTCTCAGCTTATCCTTAGTAAACTTAGGAGGCTAGGTTTTTACACCCTCGAGAATAGTATCGGAGCTCACGGGATCTTTGAAGTCAACAATTTCTAAATCACCGTCCAACTTTTAGACAATATTGACGAATACTAGTTCAACTTTCGATTTAAATTTAAGAAGAAGCAAGTTTCTCACACTTATTCATAAACAAACATAAACATTTTTTTTTTCATTTTTCATCACTTTTTTCATTTTTTTTTTTCATTTTTTTTTTTTTTTTTTTTTTTTTTTTTTTTACTTGTGTACCCTAAACGACGGAGCTTCACGGTTTACTTCCAAGACCTTACACCTTTCAGAATAAAGGATCCAAGGGCCGTTACAACGGAGTGTTCCAAGACTCTAGACATTCCTGAAATGAGGATCCAAGGTGGTTAGACCAAGACCTCACACATTTCTGAACTAGAGGTCCAAGGGCCGGTGTAAGAGGGTAGCCAAGACCTAAACGCCTTCCAGAAATAAGGATCCAAGGCCCGATCTCGAATCCGTAGCTTAGAGCACTTATTTATTCATACTTAAAACATTAACTTTTGCAACTTTCAAGCAATTGCTCGCTTTCATTTTGCATTCTTATTGGGTTTGTAAGAAAGTATGCTTGTTCCGAAATTTAAATAAAACTTTGAACTAGTATTCTAAATCAAGATTGTATAAAAATTTATTTGCTTAACAAAAACGGTTTTTGCGTTCAAAAGTTTGAAAATAGAACTAATTTTAGTCAGGTTAGGATCTTCTGGGAGGAAAAGCCATAGATTACTTATATAAGCTCTAAAGAGAACCAACTACTCCACGCTTAGCATTCTCATTTGCACAATTCGCAAAAACTTAGCCTAAACGTTAAGGGTAGCAGCTAGATCAACACTCTAGCAGAGTCGGGATTCCCCTTGTTCTAGCCTAATCAAGTCTAAACTTCCATTAATACCAAAGCATTAATGTATAGCAAATTATTTTTTATTTTGTGCATAGCACTTCTTTTTCATGAAAAATACGATAAAAAATTTAAAATTTTTGGTCAAAACGGGGGTGCTAGGAGACTAGAAGGTACAAACTGTGAAAATTTTTCAAAATTTTGAAATTTTGGGTCAAATTCGCAAGAATCCCTCCCCCACACTTAGAAATGAATATTGCCCTCAATATTCAAAGTACCGGCCTGAGCCGAAACTATAGAACGTAAAAAGGTAATACTACTAGCTAAGTGTGGAAACGAAATCTTGGTTTTCACAAAAAGGATTTTTAAGATATCCCTGGATAAGCATAAACACAAAGATAGGATATTGGGCGGCTGGATTGAAAACAGGCGCGTCAATTATCACAATCTACGGGAATCCTGAAAACAGAGGCAAACATACAACCACAAAGCACAAGTAGAGGAACTCCCCCACACTTAGTGTTAGAAAATAAGAAAGAAGATAGAATGATAAGCATGGGTTGCCACCCACGAAGCGCTTGTTTTTGGTAACCGAGTCGCATGAGCTTGACTCGACCCCGTATTTAATTGTCCTTGGGGGAGCAAGTGGAAGAGATAATCTCAATCGGACTTTCATTCAAGATGTTTGGATAAACATTGAAGCATATGAAAGTTCCACTCCGATGAGATACCCACGGCTTCAGAAGATAAAAGCGGTGATGCCGGGGTCAAAAACTTTGTCTTCGTTTCCGGCTGGGAACGATAGTAAAGTTTCAATCAGAGACAACTCCATGCAGAACGGGAGTTTTTGACCAGAAAGAAGTAGAGGGAAAGAAGTAGAGGGGAATCATTTTTCTCCAGAATTAAAAGTTCCTTAGATGAGGCGGGAAACTTTAAATTCTTATCAAGAGTCAATTTCATCAAAGGATGAATTTTACCATCATCGAGTATGCCTGGATTAAACACTTTGTCTTCACAAGAAAACTCAGCAGGGTACTCGATGGGAGACTCAATGGAGAAAAGGAAATCATCCTCAGGAGAATGAGGAGATAAGTCATTAGAAACAATTGTAGCATCCTCAATTATGGTTTCCATTTTAGGGCCTTTTTCATCACTAGGTTTCCCATATAAAAGATTTCTCCATTCGGTTTGATCGGCCCTAAAATCGAAGAGGTCATCATCATCTTGTAAATTATTAAGCTCGGTGTAAGAATCAGATGATGGAGAATGGTATAAAAGTTTTTCGACTTCTTTAAGATCAGCATGAAAGTCGAAAAGATCATCATCATTCTCTGATGGAAGTGGATCGTCGTGAGCGAGTTCATCGGCGAACTCCTCGGGATAAGAATCACATCTAGACGGATCACGGTTCAGCAAAAATTCCAATTCTTTAAGATCAGATTCAAAATCAAAGTCATCGTCCTCATCCCCCGGTGGGATTGGATCGATGTGAGCGAGTTCATCGGCGAACTCCTCAAGAAGAGAATCAATACTAGAAGTGGTACTGCCACTACTTTGCTCTTCTGATTTTGAAACAACAACTTGAACGGATTTAGAAAGCTTTTCTTCTTTAACATCTTCCGGGGGAAGGAAAAATAACGGTTCATCAAATTTCATTTGTAATAATGAGACATCTTCCCCGGGATCACTATCGGTCTCAACAATTTCCAGCGAAATTAGAGCATCATCAAAGAACACATCGAGCTCTTCCCTCGAGAGATCACTTTCCTCAATCGGAGGAGAAGGATGGGAAGAGTCGGAAAGGTTTGGTTCAACAATCTCAATTCTATAAATCGATTTCGGAGGTGGGACAAGTGGTGTGCTCTTAGAGCTAGCAATTTCCACCACTTCCGTTGTGATCTCCGAATCTGATTCATCATCATCAAGAATACTCTTAACATCCGCGGAACAACTTGCAAACCATTTGCTTGAACCGGGTGTAATTTTCATAGCTTTTAGCTCAGCACGTTTTTCAGACATACTCTTAACCGCAAATCTTGAGAGAATCGAATCACTTCTTTTGGAAGCAATTACTGGATCAGATTTTTGATTAACCACAGCAATGTTGCTTTTGGTGGTTAGCGGTTTAGAGTTCTGATTGATTTGAAACGTGACTTTTTCATCATCAACTCTTAGAGTTATTTCTTCTCCGTACACGTCAATCAAAGCTCGACCGGTCCTCAAAAATGATCTTCCGAGAATTAGAGGAACCCGGGGGTCAGCATCAAAATCAACCACCACAAAATCGGCGGGAAAATGGAATTTCCCAACCTTGACAAAGACATCCTCGGCTATTCCAAGTGGACGGGTTATGGTCCGGTCCGCAAGCTCGAGGGTCATGCAAGTGGGGGTATATTCGGGCAGAGAAAGTTTTTTCCAAACGGAGAGCGGCATTAGGTTGATGCTTGCACCAAGATCGGCCAAGGCGTAGCATTCAACCATCCCCGGAAATTCACATGGAATGAGGAATTTTCCGGGATCTCCAAGCTTTTCCGGAAGCTTTTTTAGGAGAACCGCTGAGCAGTGTTCATTTAACGGAGTTTTTGCTAATTCAATTAATTTTTCCTTGTTGCTCAATAAACTCTTGATGGTGGAAACAAACTTAGGCATCAGAAGTAAAGCATCCGCGAAGCTTATATCGAAATGCAATTCTTGAAAGATTTGGAAGAATTTTTCCATTTGAATACTAGCTTTTTCGCGGAGCTTTTGGTGATTAAGTCTAGATGGGTATGGGATAGAAGGTTTAGGTTGAGACTTCGGAACATCGGGTTCCGGAATTTGGGTTGGGACTACCGAAGGTTGGACGTGTGCGGTACTTTGTGGGCTTGTTGAATGCACCTTGTCCTTTGTCACCTCGGTCTCACGGTCAACTACTTTTGTAGAAGAAGAAGAAGTAGTAGTTGGAACCGTGGGTCCCTCATAAGCTACACCACTTCGGGTGGTAATAGCTTTCAACTCACCCTTCGGGTTGGGAATGGTATTTCCTGGAAGAGTTCCCGAGGATGAAGCTTGGTGAAATTGGTTGATAAGGGTATCAAACATACTTTCAATCTTCGTTTGAGATTGATCAATTTTGCTTTTGAGCTCATTACCCTGCTTAATCATTGAATTTTCAAATTCATTTTTCAAATTTGTGATTTGATTTTGCATAGCCCTCATTTTCACCTCATTTGTCATAATGTAATTTGAAAGATCATTAGAGGGAGCAATCGGGGCTGGGTAATTTTGAGCTTGATACCCTTGATTGTAATTGACCCCTTGGGTCGGGTATTGGTTAGTAGGGGCTTGATAAGGAACATTTTGCCCCCTACTTTGGTTTTGATTGTTTTGAGGAAAACCGGGTGGTCCTGCTTGATAGCTAGCACGATAGCTCGAGTCACCTTGAGGACGGTATTGAGTACCTCCTTGGTTGTAAGACCCGGCTACGGCATTGATTTCAAAAGGACGGCCATCGGTGGCGGTACAATTGTAATAAGCATGAGGACCACCACAAGTAACACAACTTTCTTCCACCGCTTTGACTTGAGCGGGTGGAGAAACTTGTGGGGTAGAAGAGATGGTAGAAGAAGAAGAAGGATTTTTCTGATTAGAGAAAACCAAAGCTTGAATTGCATCCGTGAGCTTGTCAATTTTAGCATCCGTGCTAGAAGTATTCATCGAATGTGAAGTAGAAGGTGAAACACTCACTTGAGAAACAACCGGCTTGCTTCGTGAAGTGCGAACCTTTGACTTGTTCTCGATGATGGACAAAGCATCACGCGTAGTTCGATTCAATATATAACCACCGGAGGCGGCGTTTAGAGAATCTTGGTCAGTTTGGTTCAATCCATTATAAAACGTATCAATTTGATGCAACTCAGAAAATCCGTGGTGAGGACATTTGCGAAGCAATTCTTTGAAACGATCCCACGCTTCACTAAATGATTCATCAAATTTTTGAGTAAATTTGGTAATTTCATTTTTAAGACTTGTGGTTCTGGAAGGGGGAAAGAATTCGTTCACAAATTTCGACACCAAATCTTCCCATGTTAAGATAGAACGAGGGGGTTGTTTTTCAAGCCAAGTCTGGGCTGCCCCCTCGAGAGAGAAAGGAAAGAGAAGCAATTTAATTGCTTTTTGAGGAACATTCCTACATTTGACGGTAGATGAAATTTTGTTAAACCATCGAATGTGGGAATGAGGGTCATCCCTCTCGAAACCGTAAAATTGATTCGACGTTACTAAGGATAGTAATGCCGGTTTAAGTTCGAAATTATCGGCAAAGATCGGGGGAACAACAATAGCATCTCCATAACCCTCGGTGGGTGCTTGGAGAAGCTCAAGCATGGTGCGATTCTCCGCCATTATGACAATGGGAGGATCGGGATTAGTACGAATCTCGGGTTCGACTAATTGGGCAGCACGTCTACGATTACGTCTTCGCGGAATTGCGACGAGTTCAAGAAAAGGACTCGATGACGAAGAAGAACGTGTGCGCATGCACCAAGAACATTAAGGTTAAGAAGAATATTTTTGGGTTTTTTGGATTTTTCAATTTTTTTGGATTTTGGATAGAAAATATTTACAAGATATTTACGAAACTTCACGAGGAAGGTTCTTCAAGTCACTAATCGTCAAACCGTGACGATATTATCGCGACACACCTCCCCGGCAGCAGCGCCAAAATGTGATATTCGTGTCGAACAACGCGTCAAAAGTCAAACCTTTCACGAAGAAAAGTCAACGAGGAACGGTTCAACATGACAATCGATTTAATAACCGGATAAGCGTATACCCGGGTCGTGGTCCCAACGAGGAATGAAATTGAGGATATCGTTTTCGGTTCGTAATTAAAGTGCTTGAAAAGACGAGAGTTTGTTTTAGTTTTTAAATAAAACGAAAATTAAAAAAAAACGCGAACGTTAAACTACGAACGAATAAAAACGTAAAATATTTGAAAAACTAATCCTACGTGTATCAAAATAATTTTCCTACGACTTAAATATAAAAAGAAAATTTTGGAAAAAAGAAAAATATTTTTTTTGATTTTTAAATAATTTTATATGAATTAAAAACTATTTAAACTAATTTAAATTACTAAAAATACCAAAACTATTTTTAAAAATCTGAAAATTTTCCTTAAAATACTTTATACTACCAGAAAGCTAAGAAAAATTTAAAAAGTGAAAAAGCTTTTGGAAATAAGCTAAAATTAAGCTGATCGGTACAATTAAGCTTATAAAGGAAAAGAAAACAAAAGGGGTTTTAAATTAAATAGTGTAATGTTTAACTAAAAAGATTGTAGAGTGCAGTGGTAAGTTGCTTGTGTTGTGAATGGACTGACCTGGGTTCGAACCCCAGAGGTCAGTTTTTTCTATATATATATATATATATATATATATATATATATATATATATATATATATATATATATATATATATATATATATATATATATATATATTATATTTATATATATTTTTTTGACTTTCTTTAAACTTCAACAAATGGTAGTGAAGTGTTTTGTGAACCAAGAGATCCTAGGTTCGATTCCCACTCACACCAGAATTTTGCAAAACTCTTCTTCTTCTTTTTTTTCTTTTTTTTTTTTTTTTTTTTTTTTTCTGTTTTAAATCTCAAACTAAATAGTGAAACAAGCAATTTTGAAACTGAAAAAGTGTTTAATTAACCAAGCTTTCAAATAAAATAACACAAACAATTTAACAGAAAACACTTAAATTCATATTAATCCGCAATAGAGATTCAATTACAAGATGTAACAAACCCCATCTACACAAGCACCTAACCAGATCTAAAACATAACAAACTTAACCACATAACAACTTCCACATCCTAACAAACCCTAATTTCAACTCTAACCCCCAAACCCGTAAAGAACAATAATTCTACCTAAGTGACTTCATTAAATAAGCAGATAAAGAAAAACAAGAACAAGCAATAACAAGTATAAATAAGCATTAACATGAGCGGAAAAAAAAAACAAATAAGCAAAAACAAGCAGAAAAATAATAAGCCGAATAAAAATAAACTTAAATTAAAACAAGAGTAAATTACAACTAAATAAAATACAAAGTACCTTGAAAAAAAAACGCTAAAATAAACCTAGAGAAAAAAAAAACTACTCGACTGCTCGGCTATATTTATACTCAAAAAATAGAAAACCCTAGAATCCGAGTGTGTTTTCCGTGTGAGAGTGTTCCCCTCTTACGCACTTGTGCTTCTTTTCTAGCCATTGGATCATCCTTGCTGCCCTTATCTTTAAATCTTGAACCGTTGATTTTCTTTGGTTGTTTCGGATCGATGAGGTGGATGGAGGGACCATAGACAAACCCATGTGACTACTTTGGCTGGTTGTGGTGAGGTGGAGAGGGTGATTAGCGGGCGGGTATTTAGGGAAGAAGAAGAAGTGAGTTGGGGAATTAACTAGGGATTTCAATTGGGATATTGACTAACAAAAGAGGGGTTTGACTAAATTATTATCCGGTCATTAGTTTTAAGGGGAATAATTGGGATGGGTCGGTCGGGTAAAGGTTTAGTGGGCTGGGTAGTTTAAGTGTTTGGGCTTGGTGGGGCGTTAAATGTTTAGTTGGGTTGTAAATTGTTTGATCCGGTTGTGGTAGTATTGAATGGGTGGATTTAATGGGTTTAGTGGATTGGGTTGTAGTAAATTTTGGGATCCGGTTTAGTTTTTAGATAGGCTAAAATAAGATTAATCCAAGGACCAAAAGTGTAGTAGTAGTTAACCTCAAGGACCAATCTTGCCATATCTTCAAAATTAAACCAAGGGCCAATTTTGTCAAATAAGAATAATCCAAGGGCACTTTGGGATTTTTGAGCAATATCTCGAACCAAACTCGTGAATTTCTTCCCGGGTCCCGGCTTTTGAGCTCTTTTCCAATCCATGCTCGGTTTTGCCTCATTTGCCCCGTTTTCAATCCTTTTGTACCTGAAACACACAAAACACAATCCAAGGATATTTGTAACATTATATGGTCCATTTGGGTGTTTTTGGTCATTTTTGTGGGGTTTTTCGGGTATAAAATGATGAGTAAAAGGCCACTCATCAGTATGCACAAACAAATTTACAACTTGACAAATGATCAAAGAAGTAAATTTGTGTCTAAAAACTTCACATTTTTTCAAAAATGTGACAAAACATCACATTTTTTCAAAAATATACTTTACAAGTTATTTTTGAATAATTAAGAAATGTTTATTGGAAAAATATGTTCAAATAACATAACAGCTATTTTCCCCCCAAAATTAGCTCCAAATTTCCCCAAATAAGTTTTCACCAGAAAAGACAAAAAGAGGAGCGTTTTTGTCTAGTACGGTACCGTTAAATTTAGTGGTACCGTGAGTGATTTTGTGGTACCGTGTACTTGTAATGGCTAGAATTTTTCTGCCTATAAATACCAGCCCTCTTCACAGTTTTTGGGCATCCTTTTTCCCACAGAATTTTCTGAGTTCAATACTCTCATCACTCTTTCTCTTCTTGATCATTTAGCTTAGTTTTCTTTTGTTTTAAGAGTGATCCAATCATCCAACCAAGTGATCCTCTTCATTCCTCTTCTAGTGCAAGAGAAGAACACAAGGTATCCAAGAAGATACAAAGTACTGTAGTTGTAGTTAGAGCACTTGTAACACTTGTTACACATTTGATTGTATCATAGTATACATCAAGTCTATTTTTCTTTTGAGAGTTTGTGAGAGAAGATCATTGTGATCTTATTGAGATATTCAATATCTCTTGTAGCTTATGAGCTAGTATGTTGATCAAGTGGATCATAGGTAGATAGGGTAGATCGAGTCTTGTGTGTTGATTGTGTGAAGTAGAAAGGATCGGGTAGATCGTGGTAGATTGGTGCTAGCTAAGATTAGCACTCGACATTTAGCTTAGTACCGGAAAATAGGATAAGCGACATGTACGGTTTTCTCCGCCTGAAGCGAGGTTTGTTGACATAGTGCTTGAAACTCTCGAGTGTGGTACTCGGGGAGTGAAGTAGGGCGAAGAAGAGCTTCGTGACCAAACCACTATAAATCTCTTTGTCCCGGTTTGATCTTTCCATCTTTTTTCTTTACTTTTATTAGTTACATTAGATAGTTTAGTTTAATTGTTCATATTGGTGTTGATTGATTACACATAAGATTCGATTCAAAGTTTTTCAATAGTAAAGTGTTTAAGAAGATCTAAAACCGGTAAAGCTATTCAACCACCCTCCCCCCCCCCCTTTCTAGTTTTCCACAGAACCGTTGGAATTTGAAGAGAAATAGGCTAAGTTGGTTGAAGATTTTGGTTTGCAAAACCACAAATGGATGACCAAGATGTTTAAACTATAAGAAATATGGATTCCTACTTATTTTATCGACTCGTCATTATTTGGATTGATGAGAACCACATCAAGGTCTGAGAGTGAAAACTCGTTCTTCAAATGTTTCACAAGCCCAGGAGGAACGATAGTTATTTTCATGATGTCCTATGAAACAACAATGGAAAGACAACGTTATATTCAAGAACATCTGGACTTTAAAAATCTAGACGCGGCTCTAAAATGTGAAACATAATTACCAATTGAACGTCATGCATCAAGAGTGTATACTAGAATGATATTTCTTCTTGTTCAAAAGGAAATAATTGAAGCATGCTGGACTTGTACGATACAAGATTTAAAAATGGAAGAAGGTTGTGAGATTGTCATGATTAGAGACAAAAATGCGTTGGCTTATAGAATCCTTAATAAGGAAGTTGCCAAAGAATAAGCAAGGGAAAGTAAAACAGTAGCAACAGAAACATTTGTAGACTATAAGTTATATTACTTGTTGGTATAAACTACTATAATATCACACTAGATTCATCAAATAGTCACATGTTATTCATTATGAATCACATGTGATTCATTATGAATCCCATTGGATTCATTATGAATCCCATGGGATTCATAATGAATCACATGTGATTCATAATGAATCCTTAGTGATTCATTAATCAATCCCATGGGGTTCAGGATGAATTTTAATTCTTTAATTCTTTTGTTTTAAAAAGGTACTGCGTACTATAGAAGATGGTTCGGTGGTATGTAATTGTATACATTTTGCCCGATACGGTTTTCTATGCCGTCACATATTTTGTGTCTTCAAGAATCGTGATATTAACGTCATCCCAAAACAATATATTCTGAGGTGTTGGACAAGGGATATGATGCCACCTGAATTGAGATGGAAAAGAAACAGATATGGGGAAAAAATGTCGAAGTTGAAAGACTTACAAACAAAGCAACTTGTCTGGTGGATGATTGTTTATTTCGCTTGAGCAATAATGTAGAGAAGATGGGTTCTTTTGTAGAAAAGGTGAAGACATTGAAGACAGAAGTGGAGGCCGAGGTGCCAAAACCTCCTTCGAAAAATACAGGAGATGTGATTGGTGAACATTTTTCTATTTCTAAACCTGAGAACCAAACAGTTAACAATCCAACAAAGGCAAGAAACAAAGGGAATATTACAGAAGGAGAACGCAATGAAATGAGAAAGAGTGAAAGAGAAAAAGCACTTCAAGTTAAAAAGAAACAAATGAAGCATTGTGGAGAGAAAACCAACTTGCATACGAAAACAACTTGCCCGATGAATCCAAAGGCAAGGCAAAAAGAGAAACCAATTGATGTTTGAACAAACTTAAGTTACTTTTATTCTTGTTTTTTGTTAGTTATTTTTCTCCTTTACTTGAATATTTAGATGATTTGAAAAGAAAATTCTTGTTTACTTTGAATATATCTTGTTTACTTTGAATATATCATGTTTGTTACTTATATTCTGTTTCAATAACTTGATCAAATGGGTAATCTATATGAATCACATGCGATTAGGGTAATCATGTGGAATGAATTACAAGTGAATCATCTAAGAATCCCATGGGATTCTGAATGAATCATGTAACTTGATCAAATGGGTAACTTGTCAAAAATATCAAATACCAATAATAACTTGATCAAATGGGTAATCTGTATGGATCACATGGGATTCTATATGAATCACAAGGGATCATAGAGAATCCCATGGGATTCTGTATAAAATCACAAAGATAATTGAGAAGTAAATATCATAAAAAGACATACTTTTAATGAAACTACACAACAGTTACTTCACCAGTAAATCATAAAAACATTAGTTATAAACTGATCTACCATTAACTGATCTAGCATAACGACTAACTGAACAATTATAAATTGTTCTACCATTCACATGTTTTCAAAAGATTAGTTATAAACTGTTCTAACATTAACAAAAGACGATCTTCTTGAATGCTTAGCTCCACTCACGTGCATCCCTATTCCTAACTGCTTGAGAAATTATAGACATCTTTTTAAAAGAAGGAAGTTTATCAAACTCCTTTTCTAACTCAAACATCTTACCCGCATGCTCGTTAAGATCTTGTAACAATATCTTTGTTGCGTACTTGAATCTCAATCACCTCAACATGTCAGACTGCCCTTCAGACT
This sequence comes from Artemisia tridentata subsp. tridentata, assembly GCA_021014915.2. Taxonomy (NCBI): domain Eukaryota; kingdom Viridiplantae; phylum Streptophyta; class Magnoliopsida; order Asterales; family Asteraceae; genus Artemisia; species Artemisia tridentata. The sequence goes on from CP139504.1 coordinate 287,361,523, forward strand.
CGACAACCAACCCACAATCCCATTTCGCTGCTGCTTCACCGGTGTAAGATTCCATATGTAACATAGTGAAAATGCCGCAATCTCGGAAATTTTTCTTGGTCCTTCACTTGAGCTTTGGGATTCTTGGCTTGTTGATTTTAGCAATCCTAGCATGTTTTTTGTGACCAAACAGCTTTAGATGATGGGCAAACAACGTTTTCTACAAAATTGTTAAAAGAGAGAGAGAGAGAGAGAGAGAGAGAGAGAGAGAGAGAGAGCATAAATTACTAGAATTATGGGAAAATGTCAATTGGGATTCAGCGGGATTAATCTAGTATCATGATGCGCGTGATGTGTCGTTGCGGTTTAGCAGTTTTAATGCCTACTCAAGTTTTAAATTTATATTTAGCCGACTTATCAATAACACACACACTTAACGAGCAGTGTACCCGGTCAGTATGAATATAATGGTAAGTAGAGTGTCGATCACTAAGAGTGGAACGTATTATCTCGTTATTCTAATCAGTATTTTAATATCCTAACGCAAGGGGGTTTCAGCCTGAGAGACTGGCACGGTTTTGTTTGCAATTAAATAATAAAATAAACCAATAGGCACGAATCAGCAAGTAGCACACACGTACACAGATAAATACTCGAGACAATAAGAGGGCTGTCCTTATGATTAAGTAGATTGTCACTTGTTTTATTGATAGCTTTATATGAAGTGTATGTAGTTAATCCTTTCTCGTTGGTCCTAAGCTTATCGGCGAGTAAACCCTTAATGATTACTTATGTTTAAAAGTTATTCCTAAGTGATCAATTTAGTAATAACCGTGGGAGCCACATTATGTCCCGCAGTCAAATGCCCGCAAGCCACTAATAAACACAGAGGTTATCAATGCACTAATAAGTAGTAACCAAAGACATCAACATATAAACTTTAATTGATGGGAAAGCAAGTATTAAAGGGAGTGCAATCTTTCGTTGTCACATTACACAAGCCACCAATCCTGATGAATTAAAGTTTGCTAACACAATAAAACAAAACTACTTAATGAATTAAACACATGCAGCACCTTCTTACAGCTCTTGTATCTTTGATTTGGGTGTGTCTTGTGCTGCCTCCTTGACTGAATTCGTCCTTTTGTTCTTCTGTTCGAACTTAGGTTATAATGTTCGGAACTTGTAATTCGTCTGGTCTACGGGGTATTTATAGTTTCTGTCTGAGGGAAGATGCGGCGCATCTACTAAGTAGATGCGGCGCATGTACTTAACTTCGCGTGGGGTCCAAGATTATAATATTCAGGAATATTCGTACACCGCCAGAAGATGCGGCGTAACTCCATGATTAGATGCGGCGCATGTCCTCTTGTATCTTGGATCGTATCTGGTGATATCTTGATAGAGATGCGGCGCATGTCGAGAGTGAGATGCGGCGCATCTGGAGCAGAATTGACTTGATCTTGTCCATGTCAGTAGACTTTCACTTTATGCACGTTTTGCTCCATTATTAGTCCAAAATCGCTAAGTTTCACCAAATGCTTGTTTTTACCTGAGAATTACAAAAGTAAACGATTAAGTATCAATCCTCATACATAATATAGTAAAACAAGTCAAATTAATAGGATAAATGATAGTAATAAAATGTACTTATTTGAGTTCATCAAATATCCCCCCACTTGAACTTTACTTGTCCCCAAGTAAACCTTAGAATTTCTTTTATGAAAATGTATCCTAAAAGATGTTAGGATTTATTTTTATATTTAAGCATGTATTCGTTTATTTCATAATCACACAACTAAACACTTAACGAATTAGAAGTAAAATAAAATAAGTCGATAAAATCAAATCTAATCGTTTAACTATCCAGTCGTGACGAATATTCTATCATAAGCTTGGCAAGTATACACATCTCCACCACTAAAGCTAAGGAATAACAAGTCTAAAGCGGTAAAAAGGGTTTTTAGGCTTAAGGGTTAATTATTCTTAATCACTATCGATCTCAAATTCCAGAAAAGGCGACAAAATCACAAATACATGATCGAATCCACGAACACGATACTTGCAATTGCTCAAATCCTTAACTCGAATAGGCTAAAGATAGGTCCAAACTTCACCAATAATAATATATCAAAAAGGGCGAAAAAATCATAAATACATAGCCGAATCCACGACTACGATACTTAAGATTGCTCAAATCCCTAATCTCAATAAATCAAAGGTTCGGTTGGATAAAGAATAATAAAGGGTATGGATAACATTTGGGATATAAATTGGTGTAAAATGAAAAATAAACAAAACAAATAAATTAAAATCCTAAGTGTGGTTAATCATTATCCCAACCATCCTATGAATAAGACTCATGTCATCGAATAACTCACGCTTTAACACTTGAAACACACGCTTTAGGTAGACACGAATTATACTCAACAAGATCTTAATCAAAGAATAAACCTTAATTGGCGTTCATAACTGCCAATTCCCATTCAATCCATAAATATAGTACAACAAATAGTGGTGATATCGACCACTTACATAACTTTATATAAGTTGGTTAAAACTAACTTCCAACTTTTCTTTTTCTTTCTTTTTCTTTTCTCATTTTTTCGATTTTTTTTTTTTTTTTTTTTTTTTTTTTTTTAAACTTATAAACATAGATGTGTAAAATTTCACCACATCACTACAACTTTCTTTCCGGATAATTTTTGAATACTTTTCATACTTTCAGAAATAACGGTAATAGTGAAAGTAGTAAACACACGAAAAAATAAACTCAAAAATATATAATATTTACTTTCACTCCAATTGCATTGTGCAATTTCCCGACCTAACCAAAGATAATGAATTACGCACGCGAACACAGGTAATGTAAGGAAACACACTTTGCCTATAGCAATTAACCAACCACGGATTCTAATCTACAGGGTAGGCTAAGGTGTAAGGGTGTAACGAAACATTTTAAACATAGGTGTAAGAAACGAAAGGAATGGCTCTGAGTGTTTTTCTAGGGGTATCTTACTCTAAAAATGAGAGTAACAAAAGGGTTTATACGGGGGTTAACTAACCAGTGTAGTTAGTTAATAACACATAACATATAATAGGCTATTTGGGTGTAATCCTAGAATTTTACCAATTTAGACAAGTCATTCCAATTATATAAATAATACTCATTATGGTGGTCTCGAATAGTATACAAGCCAAGTTCTAAAGTTTACAAGTCACCGGCACACTCATAGATTTGTGAATTTTGAAAAATCACAATTTTTGAAAATAACGTCATGTGTGCAGCTATGCAACTTAGATCTTAAACAAAAACATGCTAAAAATTTTTAAGTTTGATATATTAAGCACATTTTAAGCATAATTTTTGAAAAAGTTTAGGACAAGTAATTGTTAAGTGTTCTAATTCTCCAATCCCCCCACTTAAGTTAAACAACGTCCTCGTTGTTTGTATAAAAGGTTAAAAACTGGAAAATAAAAGAATTAGAACAGAAAAACTCCCCTGAGATTTGCTCGGTATGATCCTCCATTAGTATAAGAGCAAAAATCATCTTTCTTGTGGATTAGAACGTTAAAGCTTCATACTTGATGTATCCACAGGAAATCCAGGAAACTATAATACCACCAATACTTTAAAACACACCTAAGATAAGAAAGGTTCAACTTGCATAATACATTAGTAGTTAGGAAAAATAAAACTTAAAAATTAAAACTGAAAATCATCAGGTCAGTCGATGCGCCGCATCTTATGGAAGAAGATACGCCGTATCGAGCCTGGAATAAATACGGATCAGAATAAAGATGCGCCGCATCCTTAACCAGGGATGCGCCGCATTAAAAATAAACTGATAAATAGTTTTAAAGTCGAAAATAAAAATGCAGAAAAATTAAAATAAGATATGACCATTGCAGGAGATGCGTCGCATCTCAGAATTGAGATGCGCCGTATCTTCGTACGGGCCTTACTGACTCGACACAGAAAACAGAATAATTAAAAGATAAATCCGGGTTGTCTCCCGGCCAGCACTTGTCTTTATTCCAGAGTCTTCAAGTTAGACTCACGTTCAGCTCTTTAATATCGATCATTGAAGGAGTCGGAAACATCGCGCTCCCTCATCGCCAATTCAGTAATATTGAACACTCCTTGCTCGTCCTTAATTTCCACGCCGTTCTTCTTTAATATCTGTATAAACAAAGTCCTGTCCCTTTCGGGCAGAGATGACAAAATGATAGACGGGAAATTCTTATTATCATATAGGCATAAATAAGCAAGGTGGGGTGGTAGTTCAATAAACACGTCATTGTTCAAATTCGTTTTCTCAACTACTCTCCTACGTTTATTAATTACCACACAATCATACCACTCATCATCAGAATCATTAACAACATTCCGTCTAAGTTCGGTAGGTACATTAAGGTCAATGAATTCCTCAAAGTTCTCATGATTAGGATTAGTTGAGTTGTTTTGAATCAATGTTTCTCCCATAAGTCTAGCTTCAAGATCGAGGTCCATACGCTCTCTTAATCCTAGCACATAAACACCTCTAATTATGCTTTTAACCGGATCTTGGCACTTATAGACAAGTTTATTATTCCCTACCCTTAATGAGATTTTTCTCTTAAACACATCAATCTTAGCATGGGCAGTAGACAAGAAAGGTCTTCCGAGGATTAAAGGAATCTTAACATCCTCGGGCATGTCTAGTATAACAAAGTCTACGGGAAAAATAAACTGCTCAATCTTAACTAGCACATTATTGGCAATCCCTTCAGGTCGTTTTACTGTTTTATCAGCCAATTCAATAAGTAACTTAGTTGGTGCTAATTTTCCTAGTCCTAGGGTAGCGAATGTCTTAAGAGGCATAACACTAACACTAGCTCCTAAGTCAGCTAACACATTATTGAAAGATATATTATTAATAGAACAAGGTAGAGTAAAACTTCCTGGGTCTTTTTCTTTATAAGGCAAGGCATTTAAGTCGGTTGCAGGGCTCTCTTCTTTCATTGTTGCCTTGATCTCCTCTTCAATCTTTGTCTTTTCTTTTAGTAGTCTCCTTAAGCTGATTGAAGAATTAAAGAAAAATTCGGGTCTTGCACCATCATTACCATTCATCGATCTTCTAGGTATATTAGGAGTTACTTCTTCAGTGGTGCTTATGGCCTTGACATGATCTCTTGGGTTGGTTTCAGTTGAGCTCGGTAAACTTCCATATCCCCTTTCTTGAAGAACCTTGCTCATTTGACCAATTTGTTGTTCCAATGCTTTGATCGAAGCTCCTTGATTTCTTGTAGTAGTGTCCGTTGAAGCTCGGATTTCTTTGATCATAGCAGTATTCTCTTCATGTCTTTTAGCAGCATCGGCCATAATTTGTTTTAAAGTATCGTCTAAAGTCTGCCTCCTCTCTTGATAAGCGGGATTGAAGTTGTTCTTTTGATAGAATCCCGGACTAGCTTCCCTAAATCTTCCTGAAGGTCGGAATGGTTGTCCAAATTGGGTGTAATATGCTTCTTCAAATGTCTCACTTTCATTCTTGTTCGGGCAATCTTTAGTGTAGTGAGGTCCTTCGCACTTTTCACATCCAACTTGGGCAGCATATGCTCTTTCATCTCGCTTCTTCATGTAACAACCCGAGATTTCAGGTCACTTTCCTAACCTCGACAATTCACTATTCATCAGTTACTATTCATCATTTACTATTCACCGATCACTATTCATCATTTCACTATTCATCGTTTTTGGAGTCAGTTTGAGACTTCGAGAAGCGTTCAGAAATTTTACTATTCATGTGACACTATTCATCCCCGGGAGGGAATCACTATTCATGTCCACTATTCATTTCAGCGTAAACATAGTTTACGGATATTCATATTCGCGTAACCGGTTTGGTTTGACTGCGAAATTCATGCATTGTCAGTAAGGACACATCATACAGACTAGAGGAGTCTTCATATCATCAGTATTTTAATTCATGCACGGTTATGCATTATTTAAATTTACGTATGGTTATTTATTTAATTAACGTTACCACTCAGTCAGTATTATTAACAATTATACCCAGTACTCCAGACAATGATCCTAATAAATTTTTATACTAATTTTAATAATATAAAGTTTATATTATTATTTTACCCGGTGTTATTACACCAATTGCTATAATTTTCGTTAGGAGCTTATAACTCCGTCAGTTTACGAAATTTTAACCCAATAATTATTCTGACACCCGATTCTTGTCAGGAATATATTTTTTACCATTTATGCAACTTCGTCGTATTTTACGTCACTTCATTGATATTTATTTCAAGACAACCCGGTACCCGATAACACTCGAAGTATACACCAAAACAACTAACTCTTACAATATATCACAAATATCTTCACATTACCACTTTTTCTTCCATAAAATCCGCCCCTCCCATTGTTTACTTACACTTTTCAATCAAGATCCATGCTTCATTTAATGAAATGGTTTTCATGTCCTTTTATTTAATTGTTATAACATCAACACATCTCATTTCTTAGTTAACAAAAGATCAAAATACTCCCTCTTTCTCACCTAGTAACCCACGGCAGCCCATAAACAACCAAGGAGATCCCATAATTTTTCAAGAACAAGTGTTTATCAAGTCTATTATATGATCCTTGTTAGGGTTTTGAGATAAAAACCCCAAGGTTTTCATCCATTTCTCTTTAATCTCCATCTACATTGTAAGTAACCTCAAGAACATTTATTTTTCATGTTTTCCTTTCATTTGATCTATGTGATCATGTATTTTCAAGTGGTTTTAGTTAAAAATGCAAGATACTTATGTTAATGGTACCATTTTTCTTTCAAACTATCTCTAAACACTAGATCTATAATTTTCACTAACATCCCCATGAATCCCACTATATTTAGTGATGTTTAGGACCCCATGACCCTTTGAGAAGGTGTATGGTAGATCAAGAGTACTTGTGGAGTTGTGTGGAATTAGTTTGATTAAGTTTTGGACTAGGAAAAATGTGTTTTTAAACTATCTATATACCTACTGTCCCGAAATTTATTTTCTGGAAAACTCAGATTTTTGTGAACCATTTTGGTCACAATATTTAGAAAATACACTCAAAAACGAACCCATGAGCGCAAGAATCATTAAAATCCGAATTATAACGAAGAAGATATGAATTTTTAAAGTTACGCGACGAAAACTATAATTTTCAGAAAATAGTGTGCTGTTGGCCGAACTTTCAGGAGCAAAACGAGGCGTTAGCCGTAGTCTAGATGACCCGAGCCATTGAAAATATGTTAGTTTACGTTTATACGAACCCGTGGATATAAAGAATGTTGAAAACGAGCTTGTAACGACCGAGATACGAATTGTTGAAGATCCGACGAACTATATTATTGTTTTTGACAGCCCACTTTTTAAAGGAGTTTTTAGCATAAAAACTAGTATTTTTAAAAGTTGTAACGTTGATAGCCGATTACCTAATTGATCGAGGCGCGGTTGATCAAAAGTCAAATGAAACGATATTTAGATATGTTACAAGGATTTCAAAAACGTCGAGCTTGATCACTAACACTTAACGAGCACCATTTCGCGACTAGTTTTACAAGGCCGTTCGGGCATATTTTCACAAGTTGTAAAAAGTATTGTTTTGCGACGAAACTAATATACTTGACTATATAACACCGAATAAGGATCATGGAGTATCATTTCAACATATTTATACGAAAAGTAGTTTACGACTTACCGATATGTCAAAAGTGTATTTTTGACAATAAATGATATTTTCTAAAATAACAAGTGGTATCGTTAACATAAGTATTTGCATGAGTTGCGTTGTGTCATTGCTTACATAAGTCATATCATTCATAATAGGTCGCGTTTAGAGGCCGAGTTCCATTTTCATCTTACTCATCATTATCATTGTGCTATCATACCAGGTGAGTTTTCATAGCCCCGTATACATTTTATTATTGTTTTCAAATCCCACGGGGGAGAATACATTGCAACTGTTTTTCATACGAGCCAAAGTATTAGACTTCCTGTACATAGATTAAGTTACCTTGTTGCCAATTGAAAGTCCCCATATAATCATGAACCGTTAATTTACCTGTAAGCGAGAGTGAGTGGATAGATCTATCGAGGGTGACGCCTCCATCCGTGTTGGCTTTGACCAACAACCGATAGCGGATGCATTTCATGTCTTTTCATTTGAGTGTCTGGCAAAACACTCCCAGGGGCTCCAGAGAATTCAGTCACAGCGTCGGGGTCATGAGCTTAAGGCTATTGTACAATCATTTTTTTTATGTGACTTATGTCATACACTTTATACTTGTGGCTATCGTATAACTTCATTTTATTAAACCTATGAACTCTCACCAACTTTATGTTGACCGTTTTTAGCAATGTATTTTCAGGTTATTAGCTATCATGTGGGCATACATTGGACCATCTTGGAGTCGCGGGGTCGACTTGCATCACTTATTTTCATGCACTTATGTAACCGTTTGATCTACTATGGTTTTGTTTTTAAACTTGCAACATCATTTGGGACCTATGTTTTGTAAACTCTGATTTTATTTATGATCAAACGTGTATTTTCAAAACGACACTTTAGGTCGTTCAATATATCCATTGTATGAGACGCCATGAAAGTCACACCAAGGTATTCAATTCCGCTGCCATTAACAGGTAAATTCAGGGTGTGACAGATTGGTACCAGAGCAATGGTTATAGCGAACTAGGTTGTCCTCATACCCTAGACTATAACTACCCCAACGGTAGCGTCTCATCATTACATCATAAGTGCACATTATTATTTGCGAGGATTCATTACATGGGTTATTCATTTCATTTTGCATTGTTGCCACAGAGATATGTCTTCCAATTCCCGCACTATTGTTATATTTTCTGATGTTTACATCGAGGACGCTATGTCTTCTACTACTCCCATTGTTGCACCTACTCCTCAGATTTCACTTATTGCACCACCTTTGGTTACTCGTGCACCTACAGATTCATCATCCCATACTATTCCTGTTTCCGCAGAATCCAACTCTTATGTTCCGACGTCGCAAGACGATCGGGATGTCCCTATTACTTCAGCCCATACAGAGTATACCATTTGATAAGACGTACATGCTTAGTCCTTATGGACCTATTAGAATGTTTATTGCAAGAAAGATAGTATATCTTCATTCCCTCACTATTAGAACACTCACTACTCATGTATTACCACCAGTATCAGCTACTCATACCACTATTGGTCGTCCCATAGTGCATACTCCAGTTTTACCGCTTAGACATCGCAAGATAGCGTAAAAGAAGGTAGTGATTCCTTCAGTATTATCACCATCGACTTCATCATCATCATATGGAACCCCATTTATACCATCACATTTCAGGGACTCTACTCACATACTTAACTTACCGCTTGAGAAGCGTACATGGTTTGATACACCATTACCATCTACCACTAAGGACACTACACCACCTTATAGATTAAGGTTGATGAGAGTTCGAGAGCCCTTACTGTTAGACAACCTACTACTCTTCATCGTTAGATGATGATCTCTAATTAATTGAGACTACACATGAAGGTTTGGATGCCCCACAGACCAAACAAGAGCAACAACAAATCGCCAAAGAGTGGCATTCCTCGCAAAGACTCTATACTATCTCAGGTATAATCGACTCATACTTCCATGACATAATGAACCAACAAGATGCTTTGAGCAATGTTACACCACCACAAGAGAACTCTTCACAACTCCCTTTTCATTACCAAGTTTGATTACATCACATTCTAAACCGATGAGTTGGATTTCATCATTGGTCATCGTAACAACACCCCACCAATCATATATGACACCGAGACCTTCGAGATTCGGGAGTCTAACATTGCCTTTCAGTACGACCATTGTCATTTCTTTCTTTCCCATTCTCACTTGACATGAATTAGATAACATCTTGTGGATGACACCAAGATCACGGACTCGACAGGAACATTAATAGATTCCTCAGGAATGGATTGGAATCTACATTATCTCAGACATGAATCGATGCACAACCCCGGACCTCACTTCAGGACATCATCCTATCTTTTACCTTTACTCGCTTTTACTATCATCCCAGCCACGGGAAGGGTGGCGTAGTTCGAAGAAGCTTGTGGTATGTTGATTGTTGTACAACGAGATCCCCAAGTATTGACTTTACTATATGGGTATGGTTGTGCTATCTATGACACCGGTCAATGTAGACAAAAATTTTTAAGTGTTGTATTCATGTGTTATGAGGATATACGCATGGTTGTGGTGGTATACCTAGTGAACAATGATCGTTTCTATTACGAGTACTCATGGTTGTATTTATACACGCTGAGGTTGTACATATTGTGGTTGTACATATCGTGGTTGTATTTACACTTGTGGTGGATATATATATACATGTTGTGGTTGTATATATTTTGTACGATAATCATTTCTAGTATGAATGTTGTTGATGTATTCTGTTGTGATCTACCAGAATTATGGCACCTAGGAAAGCTAAAGCCAAGGCTGCTGCAACGACTATCCCAGAAATGACTCAGGCTGCTATCCGGAAGCTCGTTAGGGATAGTGTAGCCGAAGCTCTAGAGATTGAAAGAGCCGCTGTTGCCGCAAGAGCTGCCGAAGATGCTTCTCGGATAGGGACATCGGGAGAAGCTAGCAACGGAACCAATGGGAAGAAATGTACTTACAAGGATTTCAAGAGTGGAGATCCTACTTTGTATAAGGGTACTGAAGGGGCTACTGCCATGGTTCGATGGTTCGAACATACTGAATCCGTGTTTATCTTATGCAACTGTCCGGATGATTCCAAGGTTAAGTTTGCCGTGAGTACGCTTCGTGATCAAGCCTTATCGTGGTGGAACTCCTATGCAAAGCCCATAGGGATGGAGAATGCTTACAAGGTCACATGGGACGAGTTCAAAAAGTTGGTAACTAAGAAGTTTTGCCCACGAACCGAAGTGAAGAAGTTAGAGGTGGAGTTCTATGATCTGGTAACCGTGGGAAATGACATTGAGACTTATATTCGGAGGTACCAAGAGCTAGCCGCCCTATGCCCATCTATGGTGCCTGATGATGAAAAGTTGGTAGAGAATTTCATTGGTGGATTGCCCGAAAGCATCCGTGGTGATGTGATTTCTTTTGATCCGCAAACTCTTGATGAGACAATCAGGATGTCTCAAAAACTCATAGCTCAAGTTCTGAAGAAAGTAACCCCCGCCAACAACAACAACAATAACTTCAACCGAAACCGTAACTACAACAATAACACCAACAATTACCAGAACAACAACAACAAAAGGAAATGGGATGACAACCAAGGTAACAACGCCAACCAACCACCACCTAAAAGACAAGAAACTGCACGGGCCTATGTTGCGGGTCCGACTGAAAAGAAAGGTTACGCCAGTACTCTACCAAAGTGTAACAAATGCCAAACACATCATAACCCGGGGGATTGCCCTAAACCTTGTTTCAATTGTGGGAAGATCGGTCATCTGGCTAAGGGATGCAGGGCTGCTCCTGGGAGAAATAATCAGAATCCACCGCCAACATGTTATGGTTGTGGAGAAGTTGGACACTTTAAGAACAATTGCCCGAAAGGAAATCAGGACATGGGGACCAAGAGGAATTAGCTCGAGGAATAGCGTGCGTGTTTGGGAGAGAGACCGTCAGGACATTAGCAACATCAAAGACAACAACAATGCTTAACCAGAAGGAGTTCATGTTTTAATAAACCGTAGTTGAGCCCTCTAGGGTTGTATCTTTCTTTTGTACTTTCCATAGGTACGTTGGTGTAACCTAGTTGTATTAAGCACTTTCCTATCCAATGTAATACCTATCTTTTGTTATCTTCGCGATAATCATAACCATCGTTTATTCCATTCCTATTCCAATTGCTCAATTCTCTATAGTTTCGCAACAATATACCTTTATCTTACTAGGGATTAGGCCGATTTCATTCTTGACGGACTAGTAGACTAATACCATTTCATAAGATTCATCCATGTATCCAATGAACCATTCAACAAATTTAATGCCAGTTATTTTACTACCATACGGGAGAACTATATTTTTTTTTTCTTTTTCAGAATTTTCAAAATAAGCCATTTTGTACCACCCTATAAATGGATTTTCTGTCATTTTATCAAGTATTTACTACCACTACGCGAGACAATTTTCATGTTACTTTCAAAGGAAATGCCTAGAAAATCATTTATCAAAATAACCCGTTGAACACCATCTAAAACTTTTGGGAAAAAGTAATACCGTTTCAATTTAACCAAGCATCGCATCGTTGGTCCTCAATTATACATAGCTTGATCACCTATGTATAATTCAGGAGGAACTATGCCGTGAAGAAAATAGTCACATTTTCAGGAAGTGATAATAACAATCTTCATTCAAAAGCCTTGTAAACAAATGAAATCTTTCATGAACACCCCTTTTAACAAACTCTCACCGGATACTTACATCACTCATCACTCACTCAGCCATTAAGTTGAATTTGCACCATTGACTTCTCTAGGAGAGACTCTACATTATGAAGGATATTTTTTTTTTGACATAGAAACGGCGAAAGGATAGACGATACCCCTCAGATTTCTAGCAATCCCTTAAGATATTCCTTTTCTAATCGGATATACACGCTCTACCATCGTTAGCCCGACGAATCCTTAAGAGAACTTCCTGAGCACTATAGGATGTATTCAACACCACATAACCAACTTTGTATGGATTAGGATAATCTTTCGATTATTGACGAATTTCATCATCAGCAAAAATAACCATCACGAGAATATATAAAGGCACCATTTAAGACACCCTATGGCCGAAGTGACCATATACATATTTATATATCGAATTTGGAAAGTTAAATTCACGGACCTAGAACTAAACCGGGAGACAACAAAGGAAATTTCACAAGTCAAGAATCAGTTACAAGAAATGAGAAAACAATGGAAGTTGGGTCGATGCATGATGCACATCATACGGAATTGATACCCTTGAACAACGAACCTCCTAGATTCAAGTAGAAGCACGAACTATGATTGAAAGCCTTGCCTTGGAAAGGCATGATACAATTTTTGATAACCCGATAGACTGAGCTCTCGGTATCGGACCATTTCGGATTCTAGTTAGAGCCGGTCAGTTGGCATACACACCTAAGTTTCCGTCAGAACTCAGCAACGTTCATAACACATTTCATGTTTCAAACCTCAAGAAGTGTCTCTCCGACGAGTCGTCCGTTATTCCACTAGAAGAAATTCAACTAGATGACAAGCTTAATTTTGTGGAAGAACCCGTTGAAATCATGGACCGTGAGGTCAAACAATTGAAGCAGAGTCGAATTCCTATCGTGAAAGTTCGCTGGAATTCTCGAAGAGGACCCGAGTTTACTTGGGAACGAGAAGACCAAATGCGACGCAAGTATCCACATCTTTTTCCCGAGCCTGCTTCCGAAACCAACAACATTTGAATTCAGGGACTGAATTCCCTTTTGGAGGGGCGACTGTAACAACCCGAGATTTCAGGTCACTTTCCTAACCTCGACAATTCACTATTCATCAGTTACTATTCATCATTTACTATTCACCGATCACTATTCATCATTTCACTATTCATCGTTTTTGGAGTCAGTTTGAGACTTCGAGAAGCGTTCAGAAATTTTACTATTCATGTGACACTATTCATCCCCGGGAGGGAATCACTATTCATGTCCACTATTCATTTCAGCGTAAACATAGTTTACGGATATTCATATTCGCGTAACCGGTTTGGTTTGACTGCGAAATTCATGCATTGTCAGTAAGGACACATCATACAGACTAGAGGAGTCTTCATATCATCAGTATTTTAATTCATGCACGGTTATGCATTATTTAAATTTACGTATGGTTATTTATTTAATTAACGTTACCACTCAGTCAGTATTATTAACAATTATACCCAGTACTCCAGACAATGATCCTAATAAATTTTTATACTAATTTTAATAATATAAAGTTTATATTATTATTTTACCCGGTGTTATTACACCAATTGCTATAATTTTCGTTAGGAGCTTATAACTCCGTCAGTTTACGAAATTTTAACCCAATAATTATTCTGACACCCGATTCTTGTCAGGAATATATTTTTTACCATTTATGCAACTTCGTCGTATTTTACGTCACTTCATTGATATTTATTTCAAGACAACCCGGTACCCGATAACACTCGAAGTATACACCAAAACAACTAACTCTTACAATATATCACAAATATCTTCACATTACCACTTTTTCTTCCATAAAATCCGCCCCTCCCATTGTTTACTTACACTTTTCAATCAAGATCCATGCTTCATTTAATGAAATGGTTTTCATGTCCTTTTATTTAATTGTTATAACATCAACACATCTCATTTCTTAGTTAACAAAAGATCAAAATACTCCCTCTTTCTCACCTAGTAACCCACGGCAGCCCATAAACAACCAAGGAGATCCCATAATTTTTCAAGAACAAGTGTTTATCAAGTCTATTATATGATCCTTGTTAGGGTTTTGAGATAAAAACCCCAAGGTTTTCATCCATTTCTCTTTAATCTCCATCTACATTGTAAGTAACCTCAAGAACATTTATTTTTCATGTTTTCCTTTCATTTGATCTATGTGATCATGTATTTTCAAGTGGTTTTAGTTAAAAATGCAAGATACTTATGTTAATGGTACCATTTTTCTTTCAAACTATCTCTAAACACTAGATCTATAAATTTTCACTAACATCCTCATGAATCTCACTATATTTAGTGATGTTTAGGACCCCATGACCCTTTGAGAAGGTGTATGGTAGATCAAGAGTACTTGTGGAGTTGTGTGGAATTAGTTTGATTAAGTTTTGGACTAGGAAAAATGTGTTTTTAAACTATCTATATACCTACTGTCCCGAAATTTATTTTCTGGAAAACTCAGATTTTTGTGAACCATTTTGGTCACAATATTTAGAAAATACACTCAAAAACGAACCCATGAGCGCAAGAATCATTAAAATCCGAATTATAACGAAGAAGATATGAATTTTTAAAGTTACGCGACGAAAACTATAATTTTCAGAAAATAGTGTGCTGTTGGCCGAACTTTCAGGAGCAAAACGAGGCGTTAGCCGTAGTCTAGATGACCCGAGCCATTGAAAATATGTTAGTTTACGTTTATACGAACCCGTGGATATAAAGAATGTTGAAAACGAGCTTGTAACGACCGAGATACGAATTGTTGAAGATCCGACGAACTATATTATTGTTTTTGACAGCCCACTTTTTAAAGGAGTTTTTAGCATAAAAACTAGTATTTTTAAAAGTTGTAACGTTGATAGCCGATTACCTAATTGATCGAGGCGCGGTTGATCAAAAGTCAAATGAAACGATATTTAGATATGTTACAAGGATTTCAAAAACGTCGAGTTTGATCACTAACACTTAACGAGCACCATTTCGCGACTAGTTTTACAAGGCCGTTCGGGCATATTTTCACAAGTTGTAAAAAGTATTATTTTGCGACGAAACTAATATATTTGACTATATAACACCGAATAAGGATCATGGAGTATCATTTCAACATATTTATACGAAAAGTAGTTTACGACTTACCGATATGTCAAAAGTGTATTTTTGACAATAAATGATATTTTCTAAAATAACAAGTGGTATCGTTAACATAAGTATTTGCATGAGTTGCGTTGTGTCATTGCTTACATAAGTCATATCATTCATAATAGGTCGCGTTTAGAGGCCGAGTTCCATTTTCATCTTACTCATCATTATCATTGTGCTATCATACCAGGTGAGTTTTCATAGCCCCGTATACATTTTATTATTGTTTTCAAATCCCACGGGGGAGAATACATTGCAACTGTTTTTCATACGAGCCAAAGTATTAGACTTCCTGTACATAGATTAAGTTACCTTGTTGCCAATTGAAAGTCCCCATATAATCATGAACCGTTAATTTACCTGTAAGCGAGAGTGAGTGGATAGATCTATCGAGGGTGACGCCTCCATCCGTGTTGGCTTTGACCAACAACCGATAGCGGATGCATTTCATGTCTTTTCATTTGAGTGTCTGGCAAAACACTCCCAGGGGCTCCAGAGAATTCAGTCACAGCGTCGGGGTCATGAGCTTAAGGCTATTGTACAATCATTTTTTTTTATGTGACTTATGTCATACACTTTATACTTGTGGCTATCGTATAACTTCATTTTATTAAACCTATGAACTCTCACCAACTTTATGTTGACCGTTTTTAGCAATGTATTTTCAGGTTATTAGCTATCATGTGGGCATACATTGGACCATCTTGGAGTCGCGGGGTCGACTTGCATCACTTATTTTCATGCACTTATGTAACCGTTTGATCTACTATGGTTTTGTTTTTAAACTTGCAACATCATTTGGGACCTATGTTTTGTAAACTCTGATTTTATTTATGATCAAACGTGTATTTTCAAAACGACACTTTAGGTCGTTCAATATATCCATTGTATGAGACGCCATGAAAGTCACACCAAGGTATTCAATTCCGCTGCCATTAACAGGTAAATTCAGGGTGTGACATCTTTCATCTCGCTTCTTCATCTCTCTACTAATTTTATCCAATTGAGCTTGAATAGCAGCAATCCCGTCAAAATTAGTGCTGCTCTTAGATCTAGTAGAGGTCCCATCGTGCCATTTCTGAGAATGATCAGCAGCTTCTTGGATCGCTTTCCTAGCATTAGTTGCACTCATCTGAGGTACGGCTCCCTTAGCATCCAAAATCTGTCTTGTAGGCACGTCCAATCCTTGATAAAACAATATTATCTCCTGCATAGGGGTTAGATAGTGTTGAGGACATTTTATCAATAAATCTTTAAACCGTTCCCAAGCTTGATAAAGGGTTTCATCAGGCTCTTGCTTGAAACTATTGATAGCCTCCATCTTTTTAGCAGTCTTAGCAGGTGGACAATATCTCTTCAGGAATTTGCTCTTCAAATCTCCCCATGTAGTGATTGAACTAGCAGGTTCATTCCTTAGCCACTTGTTAGCAGCTCCTTTTAGCGAGATTGGAAAGATTCTTAGCATGATCTGATCGTCAGTGACTCCTTCTGAAGTAAACAAATCTTTAATCTCCAGGACCTTTTCAACATGCTCATTAGCATCCTCATGTTCCGTCCCACTGAAAGCATTCTCTCTTAGTTCCTTGAGAAACTGACCCTTCAATTCAAATTTTGACTCATCATCAAACTTAGGTCTAGCAACTCCTGAAGTGTAATCAGCACGGGTACTGTTCATGTATTCCTCCATAGTAGTGTTTTCGCCCATTGTTTCTGTTTCAACTTCCTCTTTTTCTTCAGAAAAGTAATCAAGCTCGAGTGAACTTGAAAGATCAAAGCTTCTTGTGTTGAAAAGCCTTTTAAGCGAATGTAGGGCTCGTTCAGGATCTTCGAAAGGTTGAATCAAGTTCTTCGTAGAGCTCCTGGTCATGCACTTCCTGAAATCAACACAAAAATATCAGTAGGGTATGCTCGAGAAAGTAATATATCAGATAATTAATAACGAAAACGGAATACGAAAAATTAAAGTTACTGATATCTGCAGACGATGCGCCGTATCCAAAGAGTTGGATACGCCGTATCTTAATACGTTAAAATTAAATCAGACTTTATTCAGAAAATAGATACGCCGCTTTTGAATTTAAGAATGCGCCGTATCGAATTAATTAATCAAAAATCAACTTATCTAATTAAAATTAAATGCGTCGTATTAACGAAAGTTAATGCGCCGTATTTTCGTTACGTTTAAAAATACAAGATTTTTGATTCAGTAAGATGCGCCGTATCGACAGAGATCGATACGCCGTATCTGTTTAATAATTCGCAAACTGTTTTTAATTAAAATAATAGATACGCCGTATCTGCTAAAGCAAATGCGTCGTATGGCGTTAACGTTTAGAAAAATTTTTTTTTATCAAAAACAGATACGCCGTATCTGCAAAAGCAGATGCGTCGTATTACTTTATCGCTTTTTGAAAAAAAATTTCGTATTAAAAACAGATACGCTGTATCTTGGGGAAAAGATGCGTCGTATCGAATTAATTAAACGCGTTGTATTAAAAAAATTAAACGCAATACGCCGTATCTGAGAAATCAGATGCGCCGTATCGTTTGATTTAGCACAGTACAACGATAGCAGAACAGAAAAATACGAAAAATAAAAACAAAAAATTAAACACACAAACAAAAAATAAAACACACAAAAATAAAAATAAAAGCAAGCAATTAACACACAATACAACAAATATGCAAAATAGTACAATGATGCAATTAATCTAATAAAAAGAAAAACCTAATTAAAATACTAATCAAATTAACAGATAATAACAATTCACTCCCCGGCAGCGGCGCCAAAAAAACTTGATGCGCGTGATGTGTCGTTGCGGTTTAGCAGTTTTAATGCCTACTCAAGTTTTAAATTTATATTTAGCCGACTTATCAATAACACACACACTTAACGAGCAGTGTACCCGGTCAGTATGAATATAATGGTAAGTAGAGTGTCGATCACTAAGAGTGGAACGTATTATCTCGTTATTCTAATCAGTATTTTAATATCCTAACGCAAGGGGGTTTCAGCCTGAGAGACTGGCACGGTTTTGTTTGCAATTAAATAATAAAATAAACCAATAGGCACGAATCAGCAAGTAGCACACACGTACACAGATAAATACTCGAGACAATAAGAGGGCTGTCCTTATGATTAAGTAGATTGTCACTTGTTTTATTGATAGCTTTATATGAAGTGTATATAGTTAATCCTTTCTCGTTGGTCCTAAGCTTATCGGCGAGTAAACCCTTAATGATTACTTATGTTTAAAAGTTATTCCTAAGTGATCAATTTAGTAATAACCGTGGGAGCCACATTATGTCCCGCAGTCAAATGCCCGCAAGCCACTAATAAACACAGAGGTTATCAATGCACTAATAAGTAGTAACCAAAGACATCAACATATAAACTTTAATTGATGGGAAAGCAAGTATTAAAGGGAGTGCAATCTTTCGTTGTCACATTACACAAGCCACCAATCCTGATGAATTAAAGTTTGCTAACACAATAAAACAAAACTACTTAATGAATTAAACACATGCAGCACCTTCTGACAGCTCTTGTATCTTTGATTTGGGTGTGTCTTGTGCTGCCTCCTTGACTGAATTCGTCCTTTTGTTCTTCTGTTCGAACTTAGGTTATAATGTTCGGAACTTGTAATTCGTCTGGTCTACGGGGTATTTATAGTTTTTGTCTGAGGGAAGATGCGGCGCATCTACTAAGTAGATGCGGCGCATGTACTTAACTTCGCGTGGGGTCCAAGATTATAATATTCAGGAATATTCGTACACCGCCAGAAGATGCGGCGTAACTCCATGATTAGATGCGGCGCATGTCCTCTTGTATCTTGGATCGTATCTGGTGATATCTTGATAGAGATGCGGCGCATGTCGAGAGTGAGATGCGGCGCATCTGGAGCAGAATTGACTTGATCTTGTCCATGTCAGTAGACTTTCACTTTATGCACGTTTTGCTCCATTATTAGTCCAAAATCGCTAAGTTTCACCAAATGCTTGTTTTTACCTGAGAATTACAAAAGTAAACGATTAAGTATCAATCCTCATACATAATATAGTAAAACAAGTCAAATTAATAGGATAAATGATAGTAATAAAATGTACTTATTTGAGTTCATCATATCACATGTGATTCTGTATGAATCACAAGGGATTCATCTAGAATCACATGGGATTCTGTATGAATCATAATAGATGCATCAAAAGAATCACATGGGATTCTGTATGAATCACTTTAAAACAGAAAAGCAAATACCTACAAGTAGTTCACATGAATCTTCATACTTTGATTTGTACGTTGCTCCAGAATCACTGTTATCTAGTATCGTCATTGTTGCTTTGGTAAGGCTGAAGACGACCACATAAAAATGGTTTGATTTGCGAATTTTTTTTAAAAAAAAAAAGCCTGATTAAACAAAACAAAGAACATAATAAAAATGATGAAAAGTAAAAACACAAATAAAAATTTAAAAAAAAAAAAAAAAAAAAAAAAAAAAAAAAGATACCAAATCAAGTCATTGAGAGCCAAGCCACCAACATTATCTTTAAACTAGGCTAAAACTTCTTTTTCAAATTCTTCCAATTTATCGTCCTCAGAAGGCAAGGTTCCATCAAACATAGTACTTGTCTGTATATGCAATTAACAAGATGATGTTATGATTTGCATTGCTTTGGGGGTGTTTGGTAAGTCAGATAAGTTTAAAACCGTTTATTAAGCAAATAAGCAGTTTATTAAGCAAATCAAAAATAAATACTTACAATACATACGGTCAGGAAAAGTGTCGTAATGGAGAACCAACTTCTCTACAACTCTCTTCATGATTAAGAATTGCAACCCAATAGTCGACTACATTAGCATCGATCCACAAACCGGGTGCTAATGTTTTCATATTCAAACGCACTGAATATAAAAGGAACTCCCCAGAATGTGTTTCGTGTTTCGAAAACTCTTTCACTATAGGAAAAAAAATCAAATCATTTAAGAATCACATGGGATTCTGTATGATTCACATGGGATTCAGAAAAGAAATTTTCCATATGATTCACTGTGAATCCCATATGATTCACTTTGAATCACATGGGATTCACTTTGAATCACATGGGATTCATTATGAATCCCATGGGATTAATAATGAATCCCATGCCATTCCCTTCACTTTGAATCAGATGGTAAAATACTATGAAACTTATATAAAAAATACAAATGTAAACTTACATCTTGTCGCCTTGCATCGCAAACAAACTATTTCCAAGAATAAACTCCAGCCTTGTAATTTTGGGAACAACCTTTGTCTTCTTGTTCATATATGGAGACAATAAGTAGGAAGACGGTTTCACCAAACGCTTTTCAGGACTGTGACTTACATTTGAAGCATGGGTTACCATTTTTCAGGAGTAATGGGACCTGGATTCACAACATTCGTTCCCTCCAAACCTTTATTGAGCGTGTTAAGCTGAATAAAATAAAAATATTTAACTAAAAAAATTAGGAAAAAAGAATGAGAGCATTATTATGCAAGAATATTACATAAAAGTTCTCAGCAGCTATACATTTCATCACCTCTTCAACCATATCTGCATTTCTATCTAACTGATGTGTCGTGAATGCGTAAAAGTTTTAAATTTATAAAGGTCGAATTACCGAATCTAGAAACAACACATACGAGCAAGTGAACTCGTCCGTTATAGCAAGATTATGATGGTAAGTCAGGATCGTTCACAGGGATTTGTGTAGTGAATCGAATTGTAAGCTACTAGAAGTAAATTCCTTAACAAGTAATGAAAAATAGAATAATTCAGATGATTAAAACTACACTTGCTGAGACTAGTATACTACTTATTGATAAGCATGATTGTGATAACTTTGGACAACATGTTGATTAAGATAATTAGTTTGGTGAACTAATCTATTGTTTCTACAAATTAAACCTTCGTCAAGATTTTAGTTCATAAAAACAAGCATTACGTTTAACCACTCAATTCAAGATCAATTCAAGGTTCATAAGTTGGTGTACCTTAAACACAAAAATATACTTTTTCTTAATCAAATAGCTTAGGAAATGGTCAATACAAATGGTAACCGATCATAGACAAAAGGTCACAATTGAGAGTAAACTATTAATCTTTCGACCCTTGAAATGGTTTACCATCAATCCTATTTTTGATAGACAAAAGCATTCTCATTACAACCACAATTAACTTTCTTTGTTTAACCAAGAATAATGGGTAAAAACAATCATTCATAGACAAATGATTATAACTAGTTGAATAACAATTGTTCTTTCGACCCTTAAAATTATTAGCAACTAGTTAAACTTGATTCAACAAATGTCACTACAAAACTTAATCACGATTGGATCTTAGAATCAACTTGAAATTGAATTAAAACATGTTATCACAATCATACGCAAATCAATAAGTAATACACATCATCTAAGCAAGTGCACAAAGGCACTAGCCACTCATAGCAAACATGAACATAATCTCAGCACTTTGAACATTAGAAACCATAATTATAAGTCTTACAATGATTGGAAATAGATTACAAATGATAAAGTAATGATACCCAAAGGATTGGTGTTGATTTCTTGATGTTTTGACCTCCAAATAATGACCTCTTGATCCTCCAAAGTTTCCTGGACTTCAAAGGATGAATTTGAGAGTATTTTTATGAGTGGTTGATGATTACAAGTTTATTGATTAAGAAAAGGCTACTTAATGCTCCACAAATGATCCTATTAATACTCCTCCCAAGGGTCTTGGTTCATTAATGCTTCACTTGTCCTCCAAGTAGTTTAGAAGAGCCTAGAATCCTTATTAGAAGGCATTAGAACCGGATATATGAAAAGACAAAACTTAATGATGAAGTTTTGGTAAATCAGCAAGCTTCCAACCGATCGGTAATATGGCCAACCGATCGGTTGGTCTTCCGAATTACCTCCATCCGATTCGGTTGCGGGCGGCGACTGATCGGATGGATGGTTGTTGTTTGGGACTTTTTGGACTTTTGTCGTCTTGGCTTGATTTTTCCTATTTGGGTCTTTGGTTCTTCATCCAAACTTGATCTTTTCAACATCTTTGAAGCTAATCAACATGAATACTTGGACCTTCATTCTTTGAAATGCCTTTTTGCTTGGGTCTTGGTATAAGAATCTTCGCACTTTCATAAATATTTCCTTCTTTCTCATTTTTCTAATCTTTTTCTTCCTTTTTCCTTTTTTTGACCACATGTGCTTTGCAAACACACTTTGGTACGATTTAGTAACAAAAGCATATAAATATAACCAAATAACATACTTAAAAACACGAATAACGCTACTAAAAACATGCACAATTTGAGTGTTATCAAATCCCCACACTTGAACTTTGCTTGCCCTCAAGCAAATCTAGCAATAAAAACAATTATCCACATGGTACCCATGGATGTTTAAAAAGATGTAATGCAAATCTACCAAGTACGGGTACAAGTTAGATTCATCATTTTAAGCTTTTATGGTTGAAGCATCGAGATGTTTGACAATACCCAAATGATTTTCTTGCTTGATATACATTACTAAACATCTCACGAAAGGAAATGAAATATAATTCACTCAAAACACTCATTTGTAGTTGGTGGAGTATATAAGAGAAATCACACTCATTTGCTCAGTCATGATTTAAATATTACCATAAGCTTGTACAAGAAACAAAACTACACCGAAATGGCGCGAGCACCAAGTATAGATATCAAAGAGGGATTTTATTCAGGTTTAAGGTTTCGAGGGATAAGCAAGACTGATGTGCAACTACCTTATGCAAAACATAATAGATCGCTAACAATGAATTCTCGCATCACCAAATAACGGATGGTCACTAGGGTATATCTTAGATCGCTAGCGCGCTATTCTCATAACAGATGGTCACTAAAATACACACTAGATCGCTAGCAACGTTATTTAATTCCTCAAGAAATCGGATGGTCACTACATGTCCATACACTTGATAATTTCACAAAGTCAAAAGGGTAGGAATAAGGCATGGGATATTTATATATTTTTTTAGAAACGGTTGAAAGGAATGAATATACAAAATAGTCAAAGTCTACTGCCCAGATGTTACTAGCTATTTCGAACTGCTATCATGCATTCTTGAAAAACTCCACACTTGATTGCACTTTACATTATTTCATAGCTCATTGGCTATTTTTGTCACCTTATTGCTGCGATGACTTTTTTTTTTTTTTGAACATACTTGCGATGATTTCATTTGGATAACTACTTTTGGAGTTTACAACTTTCTTCGTACTTTCATGATTTTCCACATAACATCCATCTTGCCAAATAGCTAGCAACCAACCAAGACTTGACTAAAGGTAAGGCTAGGCTAAAGTGTAAAATCTTTTTGTATTTTTCTGGATTTTATCAAAGAAAAAGATAGGCTCAGAGGGTGTAACTAGGGGTATCTAGCGCTAAAGATAAACGCTAACAAAAGGGTTTATACTGGTGGTTAACTAGTCAGTGTAACTAGCTAAATATCAATTTGGAAGGCTTATTTGGGTTAAATCCTAAGGTAGCCTCTTATCACGCATATATACTTATATCACTAAGAAAAATGATCTCACAACGGTCTCGTAATGATTTGCAAGCACAAGTTCTAGAATAAATAAAATCACCGGCACACTCATAGCAAAAAATTCAAGCATAAGAGATGTATGCTATATACGAAACAGGCTTAAATCCTCACAATTATAGTAAAAAGGCTATAATATGTGCTAGCTAATGTTATCGATCCCAGAATGGATTGCAGTATTAATCGGGACACATCTCAATTTTTCAAAAATTACAGGTTTTACTAGCGGATAGATCCAGTTACTCTAATATATAATCCTTTAAATGACAAAGAACTAGATCAAATGGGCAAACAAATTTTAAAATTTAGCTCGAAATTTACAATTTATCCTTATTTTCCTATTCACCCCCCCCCCCCACACTTAAGTTAAGCATTGTCCTCAATGTGATAAACGAAAAGAATGAAAATAGGGAAATAAGAGAATAAACCATATTTTCTTGCTCCAGAAGATTCTTTGATCCAAGTGTCCATACTTTGTATTCATTACCTGCAGTAATCTTAAAACAAAAAGAAACACACGAAATATGTCTACGTTTTATTAAAAGTTAGTGATACACCCCCACACTTAAGTTCAACTAAGGGATTAGAGAAACTTTGGGATATAATCACTTTTGAAAAATAAACTAAGAAGTAAAATTGCAAATAGAAAACACACGGTTTGCCTCCCGAGAAGCGCTTGTTTTATTAGCGAGTCATCAGCCGGACTCAAACTTCCTTCTTGCTACGTTGGTGTAATTTTTGGTTTCTTCTTTGAGACTTTTGGAACATACACCACGTTTCCTATCACTATTCCTTCTCCAATTTCATCTATGTTCTCCAATTTGATTCTTTCCCAAGGTCTAGGAAAAACATCGTAGATGTAACCAGATTCCTCGGCCCATGGAGTGTTTTTCTTGAAATCGGCCGGAATGGGTGCCATGAAAGTTATTGCTTCATAGTCTGATTCAGGCGGAATTTCTTTGATAGAAATCTCGTTCATTTGCTCCTTATCATAATACAATTTAATTCGGTGACCATTAACAATGAAACTTCCACCTTGCTTGTCATGTAATTCAACATACCCAGATGGAAATCCATGTTTCACTATATATGGGCCGAACCATTTTGGTTTTAGCTTAGGTGCTTTGAACTTGTATTTCATATTAAAAAGCAGAACTTTGTCTCCAGCTTTGAAATCCTTCCGGATTCTAAGCTTTCTGTCGTGATACACTTTAGTTCTAGCTTTGTAGAGCTTGGAGTTCTCGTAAGCTTGGAGTCTTAGTTCATCGAGTTCATGCAATTGCAAGAATCTCTTCTCTCCAGCTATTTTGAGATCAGGGTTACAGCTTCTGAGTGCCCAGTAAGCGCGATGTTCGATTTCGAACGGCAAATGACAGGTTTTTCCATACAAAAGTCTGTATGGTGTTGTACCAATTGGAGTTTTATAAGCCGTACGAAATGCCCACAGAGCATCATCGAGTTTTCTTGACCAAACGGCAGGATTGTCTTTAACCGTTTTTTCAAGTATTCTTTTTAAGGCTCTGTTGGTATTTTCGACTTGACCACTAGTCTGAGGGTGATAAGCTGTGGCGAAACGATGATGTACTCTGTATCGTTTCATAATTTTCTCCATTTGTTTGTTACAGAAATGGGTTCCTCGATCACTTATTAAGGCTTTGGGAATTCCATAACGAGCGAAAAGCTTTTTGAGAAAATTGACAACAACTCGAGCATCATTTGTAGGTAGAGCTTCTGCTTCAGCCCATTTGGAAACGTAATCAATAGCAATGAGAATATATTCGTATTTGTGCGATTTAGGAAAGGGTCCCATAAAATCAATTCCCCAAATATCGAATATTTCACAGACTTGAATGCTCTTTTGAGGCATTTCATCTCTAAGAGAAAGACTACCGGATTTTTGGAAAGCATCGTAGTTTTGGACAAGAGTATGAGCTTCTTTGAAAATAGTCGGCCAATAGAATCCAGCATCAAAAACTTTTTTAGCTGTGGTGGAAGGACCATAGTGTCCCCCAGTCGGGCCATGATGGCATTCATCAAGAATTCTTCTTGTTTCAGAACCAGAGACACATCTTCTTATCATTCCGTAGGGACACATCTTGAAAAGATAGGGCTCTTCCCAATAGTAGTGTTTTAATTCCGAAAAGAATTTACTTCGTTGGCCATGAGTTACTCCTTTTTTGGGAATTCCTCCAACGAGGTAATTTGCATAATCAGCAAACCATGGAATTTATTTTTCATCGGCTGTATCAACAGTCATGAGAGTTTCATCTGGAAAATAATCGTCAATCTCGTCTTCCTTTAACTCTTCCAAGTTTGGATTCTCAAGACGAGACAAATGATCAGCAGCTAGATTTTCTGCTCCTTTCTTATCTTTGATTTCGATGTCAAATTCCTGGAGTAGCAAAATCCATCAGATAAGACGCGGTTTTGCATCTTGTTTTGCAAACAGATATTTGAGCGCTGAATGATCAGTGAACACAATTGTCTTCGAAAGCACAAGATAAGATCTGAATTTGTCAAAAGCGAACATAACGGCTAATAATTCTTTCTCCGTGACCGTATAGTTTTGTTGCGCATTATTGAGTGTTTTGCTGGCAAAGTATATAGGACGAAAATGTTTTTCTTCACGTTGTCCTAATACAGCTCCAACCGCAAAATCGCTTGCGTCGCACATGAGCTCGAATGGTAGTGACCAATTAGGTGAAACCATAATGGGTGCACTAGTCAATTGGGTTTTCAATGTTTCGAATGCCTTCATACAATCTGCATTGAAGTCAAAAACAGAATCTTTTTCTAGAAGTTTCGTCATTGGACGAGATATTTTGGAAAAATCCTTAATGAAACGACGGTAAAAACCGGCATGTCCTAGAAAACTTCTAACGGCTTTAACATTTGTTGGAGGTGGTAATTTGGTGATAACATCTATTTTTGATTTGTCAACCTCCATTCCTGCACTGGAAATTTTGTGTCCTAGCAGAATTCCTTTAGTCACCATGAAATGGCATTTTTCCCAGTTGAGAACAAGATGTGCAGCTTCGCATCTTTCGAGCATTTTGTCGAGATTTGAAAGACAAGCTTCAAATGAGCTTCCAAAAACTGAAAAGTCGTCCATGAAAACTTCCATCGATGTTTCAAGCATGTCTTGGAATATAGCAATCATGCATCTCTGAAAAGTCGCGGGTGCATTACACAAACCGAAAGGCATACGCCGATAAGCGTAAGTTCCAAAGGGACATGTGAATGTAGTCTTTTCTTGATCAACAGGATCAATGGGAATTAGGAAATATCCTTTAAAACCATCAAGGAAACAAAAGTACTCGTTCCCTGCTAATCTCTCAAGCATTTGATCCATGAATGGTTAAGGAAAATTATCTTTTCTGGTGGCTTTGTTTAATTTTCTGTAATCAATACATACTCGCCATCCTGTGACAGTTATAGTAGGAACTAATTCATTCCGTTCGTTAGTCACAACAGTCATTCCTCCTATTTTCGGAACACAGTGAACTGGACTCACCCAAGGACTATCCTCGATTGGGTAAATGATACCGGCATCAAGAAGTTTGATGATTTCTTTTTTAACAACTTCTTTCATGTTGGGATTGAGTCGACGTTGTCTTTCTACAACGGGTTTTGCCTCTTCTTCAAAATTGATTTTGTGTTTACAAAAATCAGGACAGATTCCTGGGATGTCAGATGTTTTCCACGCAAAAGCTCTTTTATGCTTCTTGAGAACAAAAATGAGACATTCTTTTTCCTTATCTTTGAGCAACGAAGATATGACTAATGGAAGAAGTGAATTATCCTCCAAGTAAGCATACTCAAGATTTTCGGGAAGTGGTTTCAGCTCAAGATCAGTTGGTGGTTCTTGAAGAGATGTTTTGATTCTCAATTGATCATTAAAAGTGATTTCCTCAAAATCTTCTTCTATTTCTCCTTCTTCAACTTCTGTTTCTTCTTCTTCTTCAAACTTTACTTCCATAAAATCAGCGAATTCTTTATCAAAGTTTGTTTCACTAATTTTTTCTGAAGTAGTCATGAATGGATCTGAATCGTCAAGTAATGCATCCAATTCTTCTTCAGTGACTTCATCGATTACATCAATGTTAAAACAAGTATCGTCACTGGAATATGGATATTGCATTATTTTATCGATTAAAAAGGTAATTCTATCATCTCCAACTCCAAGATTGAGTTCTTTTCCTTTTACTTTGATGATCGCATCAGCGGTGTTTAGGAAAGGTCTTCCTAAAATAAGAGGTACTCTACTATCTTCCTCCATTTCTAAGATCACAAAATCCATAGGAAAAATGAATTTACCAACTTGGACAAGCATATTCTCAGCAATTCCAACAGGATATTGGTAAGAATGATTTGCTAATCGAATACTCATCCTTGTAGGTTTCAAGGTATTGATGGAAAGTTTAGAATACAACGAATAGGGCATCAAATTGATACTTGCACCTAGATCGGCTAAAGCATCGCATGTGATGTTGTTTCCTAACGTGCACTGAATCAGAAAACTTTCAGGATCTCCTAGTTTCGGTGGAATTTTGTTTTGAACAATAGCTGAACATTCTTCATTCAGAAAGGTAGCGGATATTTGCTCCAACTTGTTCTTGTTATTAAGAAGTTCTTTCAAAAATTTCTCATAATTGGGCATTCCAGCTAAAACATCAACGAGGGGAACATTGAGTCTAACCTCTTTGATTATTTCAACAAACTTCTTATAACATTCTTCCATTTTTTCTTTCTTAAGGCTTTGGGGATATGGAATTTTTGGTGTATATGCCTTAACTGGTGGGATGGTTTTAGGTGGTGTTTTTGTGATATTTTCCTTTTTTGCTTCTTCCTCCTCACTATCATCATCAACGATCGTGGGATCATTTAAATTGGGTGGTGGATCATAAGAAAGACCACTTCATGTGAATACAGCATTGATATGCTCATTTCGAGTTTGTGGTGGACGATAAGTTTTATCGTTCGATCCAGATGATGTTGGCTTAGGGTTGGTTTGGGTATTATTTGGCAACGAACCAGATGGTTGGGAAGAAATTTGATCAGAAAAGTCTACCAAATTTTTTTTCAAGATCTTGAATCGATGCTTGATGATTTTTCTGACCTTGCTCAACTTTGGTTTTGAGATTGAAAAATTGGTTCTTGACGAACTCATTGGTTGACTTTTGAGCAGTTACGAATTCTCTCATCATTTTCTCAAAATCGAATTCTTTCGCTTTTTTGTCAGAGGTTTGTGTGGTTTGATTGTCTACTCGTGATTGAGAATCACGGTTGTTAT
Organism: Artemisia tridentata subsp. tridentata; assembly: GCA_021014915.2. Lineage (NCBI taxonomy): Eukaryota > Viridiplantae > Streptophyta > Magnoliopsida > Asterales > Asteraceae > Artemisia > Artemisia tridentata. The sequence goes on from CP139504.1 coordinate 287,391,068, forward strand.
CCCTTTGTGGACGATCTTGCCAATTTACAGAATTTCATCCGTAATAATTTACACGATAACTGCCTCCATGGTATCCTCCTTGGACATAATTGGCTTCTCCTTCTTTGGGTTGGTCCATTGGTTGGTCATCACATTCTGATGACGGGTGATTTCCTCCAAAGTTTTTACAACCGTCTCGCATTTCTTTCATTTCTCCTGTAAGGTCTTTGTATTGTGAGTCGATTTTGGAAGTCAATGTTTCCATTTTCTCCATGAGCTTAGAAGTATCGGAACTTTCTGCAAAAGCAACGGTTTTTCGTAAGGGTTTGGTTTTGGCATCTTTTGACCTGTCGAGTTTGAGAAGAACTCGGTCTTCTAGCAATTGGTATGCTTGGTTTGGAGTCTTATAAAGAAAAATTCCTCCAGCATCAAGAATTCCTTGAGATGCTTCATCTAGTCCATGGTAGAAGATTTGGATAATGGTTCATCGTCCTAAACCATGTCCATGACAACTACGAAGCAAATCTTTCATACGAAGCCAGGCTTCGATGAGGGATTCGTTAGGGTTTTGTGTGAAAGAACGAATTTCTCCCATGAGTCGATCAAACATGGCAGGTGGAAAGAATCGGCTTACAAACGCTTGCCTCATCTCCTCCCAAGTATTGATAGTTCCTGGGGTTAATTCATTATACCACACTTTTGCGTCTCCAGCAAATGATGATGGAAAAAGTTTAAGTTTAATGGCATCCACATTGGTGTCGCCATATCGGAACATGCCACAAATTTCGATGAATTCGGAAATGTGCTTGTGAGGATCGGCCCTCGAACGGCCATCGAATTGACGGTATTTAATCATAGAAAGATCGTGACCTTTCACGGTGAAATTGTCACCTAGGTTGACGGTAACAATAGCAGCTCCAGGAGTGGGTGCTACGGTTCGGTTGACTTCCCACATGTGTCTATCGTCAGCCGTGGGAAAAGGTTGCTCAGTGAATGGGTTATAAACGACTTTGGCTTCACAAAGGTTTTCAAATGGTGGGTTTCGTATTCTTGGTACACGGTTGGCTAATGGAACAAATGGTTTTCTTTTTCTTCTTGGTCTTCGGACTAAACGTTCGGGATCTGAAAAAGGTGAAATTGGTTCTATTCCGATTGATCGAGTGTTCATACAATTCCTAAGAGAATCGAGGCAATGTCTAAACACACGAGCGAAGAATGGAAACAATTTGAAAAATCAAGGCTAAGGATCCGATCAGATGGAATGGATTACCGATCGGATAGAACTCTCGGTAAATTAAGTTTGGGGTGATCCAATTCGGATGAATGCTACTACCGATCGGCTGAAGCTCTCAGTAAATTTGAAAAATCGGCAACCGATCGGATGAATGGAATACCGATCGAATGGTCAGCTCGGAAAAACCTTTTTTTTATTTTTACGAAACGAACTATGAACTTCTAAAACCTACAGAAACACGATCAAAATCCCCGGCAGCAGCCCCAAAAACTTGATGTGTCGTGAATGCGTACAAGTTTTAAATTTATAAAGGTCGAATTACCGAATCTAGAAACAATACATACGAGCAAGTGAACTCGTCCATTATAGCAAGATTATGATGGTAAGTCGGGATCTTTCGCAGGGATTTGTGTAGTGAATCGAATTGTAAGCTACTAGAAGTAAATTCCTCAACAAGTAATGAAAAATAGAATAATTCAGATGATTAAAACTACACTTGCTGAGACTAGTATACTACTTTTTGATAAACATGATTGTGATAACTTTGGACAACATGTTGGTTATGATAATTAGTTTGGTGAACTAATATATTGTTTCTACAAATTAAACCTTCGTCAAGATTTTAGTTCATAAAAACAAGCATTACGTTTAACCACTCAATTCAAGATCAATTCAAGGTTCATAAGTTGGTGTACCTTAAACAAAAAAATCTAATTTTGCTTAATCAAATAGCTTAGGAAATGGTCAATACAAAAGGTAACCGATCATAGACAAAAGGTCACAATTGAGAGTAAACTATTAATCTTTCAATCCTTGAAATGGTTTACCATCAATCCTATTTTTGATAGACAAAAGCATTCTCATTACAACCACAATTAACTTTCTTTGTTTAACCAAGAATCATGGGTAAAAACAATCATTCATAGACAAATGATTATAACTAGTTGAATAACAATAGTTCTTTCGACCCTTAAAATTATTAGCAACTAGTTAAACTTGATTCAACAAATGTCACTACAAAACTTAATCACGATTGGATCTTAGAATCAACTTGAAATTGAATTAAAACATGTTATCACAATCATACGCAAATCAATAAGTAATACACATCATCTAAGCAAGTGCACAAAGGCACTAGCCACTCATAGCAAACATGAACATAATCTCAGCACTTTGAACATTAGAAACCATAATTGAAAGTCTTACAATGATTGGAAATAGATTACAAATGATAAAGTAATGATACCCAAAGGATTGGTGTTGATTTCTTGATGTTTTGACCTCCAAATAATGACCTCTTGATCCTCCAAAGTTTCCTGGACTTCAAAGGATGAATTTGAGAGTATTTTTATGAGTGGTTGATGATTACAAGTTTATTGATTAAGAAAAGGCTACTTAATGCTCCACAAATGATCCTATTAATACTCCTCCCAAGGGTCTTGGTTCATTAATGCTTCACTTGTCCTCCAAGTAGTTTAGAAGAGCCTAGAATCCTTATTAGAAGGCATTAGAACCGGATATATGAAAAGACAAAACTTAATGATGAAGTTTTGGTAAATCAGCAAGCTTCCAACCGATCGGTAATATGGCCAACCGATCGGTTGGTCTTCGGAATTACCTCCATCCGATTCGGTTGCGGGCGGCGACTGATCGGATGGATGGTTGTTGTTTGGGACTTTTTGGACTTTTTTCGTCTTGGCTTGATTTTTCCTACTTGGGTCTTTGGTTCTTCATCCAAACTTGATCTTTTCAACATCTTTGAAGCTAATCAACATGAATACTTGGACCTTCATTCTTTGAAATGCCTTTTTGCTTGGGTCTTGGTATAAGAATCTTCGCACTTTCATAAATATTTCCTTCTTTCTCATTTTTCTCATCTTTTTCTTCCTTTTTCCTGTTTTTGGCCACATATGCTTTGCAAACACACTTTGGTACGATTTAGTAACAAAAGCATATGATGCGTGGTTTTGCGACCTTACAACAGGTTTTACCACTCGAGGGATCTCAAGAGGTTTACAACCCCACCAGGCAGTGTACCTGACCGATGTAGTATAGTGTAGTGGTAAGTACGGGGGATTGATCGTTCTCCACAGGGAATAGTGTCGTTAGGATTGAAAAACTACTCTAATAGGTCTAAGGGTGAGGGAAGATTCTTTTTGTATTTTTATATTTTTATGAAAGCAAGTAAAATCTCAGGTTTGAAGGAGTGGGCGGAATTAGTTGCTAGCCAACTAACCCAAATAACTACAAATGCAAATAAAATAAAATGACTGAAAATGAAAAGGTTGTGAAACTTATATGGAGAGAAATGTGTTTACTTAGATTTCCTTACTCCCTAACTATCTTTTATCGGTTGATTAGTGTGTATTAATTGCGTGGATGACGGGTGTATTCCTTAATACCAATCGTGGGGTGGCGTACGTACTTCCCCAACTCCACAAGCTCCTACTTCACTCCTATGTCGAGCCGGCTAAGAAGCTCCTAACATGGGATCACTAGAATTCGCTCATGCATTAAATACAACCATAAAAACCTTAGTACGCATTGGTTCATGTTTCTTAAGACGTTCAAGCAAGTTACCGAATAGGAGGTTAGCCAGTTTTCTTAAGCCTAACATCGATAAACAATCATCCAATACAATCAATAACACACTAACAACTAATAGTCAATAGTTAGGTTTCATTAGATCTAAGCAAACACAAGATAAATCTAGCCTAGCATGTTAATCAAAAGACAAGAACAAGATATAATCAAACAACACATAGAAATATTGATTGATTAAATGATTACTTATCTTCAATTAAACATGGGAGATCCAAGGGTATGAAAACCCTTAAAAATGGCAGAAATTCGTCTTAGGGTTTCTCCTCACAAAGTTGCACACTAATGACAAAAAATTGCAAAACTATATATAGAGTTTAGTATCTGACGGCGTCACGTTATAGGACTTGACGCCGTCACCTCGCCGTGTCTAGGGTTCCCGGATGGCCTTCCTGACGCCGTCCCTCTTTAGTGCTCCAAAATCTGCTCTGGCTTATCAAGGCTTGACGCCGTCAGAAATGGGCTTGACACCGTCCCTCTTTAACTTAAACCGTGATGGCCTTGATCATCTTAAAGGGTGACGCCGTCAGACTTTCCATTGCAAAACTCTCTGGCGCGTCACGTGTATTTTTCATATCCACCTCTTTTGCCAAGCCATGACGCCGTCTAGAACAATATCTAACGCCGTCAAAGGTACTTTTCCAGCCAATTTTGAGACTTTGTCGTTTTCTTCACTTTTATGCTCCAAAATCGTCCAAAATGCTTCCTTTTCCAGATTTCTTCTCCAAAGTACCTAAAATGACAAAAGGAACGATTTAGGGAAATATTTGATCAAATAAATACGATTTAGGGCTTAAATGACCCCCTAAAAGCGGTACACTTTTCGCTTCATCAAATACCCTTACACTTGAGATTTGCTTGTCCTCAAGCAAATGCGCTTTTATTCTAATCAAAATACAAGTTAGGGGTCATTTAATGCTAATATAAAAGTAATTACAACAAATAGTCATTCCACTTTAATCATAATAAGCACGGAGATTACAAACTAGCACCTCACAAGTAGTGTTTAGATACTCACATCTCTCAAGTGTCATCAAAATAAATCTCATAAATGAAAACGGATAATATCTCTCACTACCTGTCATAGCAAATAGATTACCATAGGCTTGGGAAAGGATCGAAAACCTCCTCCACTAGGCGTAAGCACCTAAGATAAACTATCAAAGAGGGCTTTTACATGGGTTATAACATGAGGTATAGGGATATGATAAACACGGATTTGTTGGATAAGGGATATTTTACTGGTGGCGAGTTAAAGATCTTGATTAATTACATGTACAATATGGCGTTGCTAAGCCAAGACTAGACTCGACTTAAGCTAAAAACAAAATAACAAAAACATAAAATAAACATAAAATGAAACGGGATGGTAGTCCGTATGTTTTTTCTACTTTTCTTTTTCTCATTTTTTTTTTGTATTTTTCTTGATTTTTTCGATTTTTTTTTTTTTTTTTTTTCATACACTCTTGCCCTACCATCCAAAATAATACATCATAGGGGCGTTGCATTCCCCTTACACTTGAACTTTTACATAACTTTACAAATACCTATTCTAATGACTCGAATTAAGATAATCGAAACACTTGGAGTACTTTTAAAATATTTAGCACATATGGGGGTAATAATGTTGTTCTTCCCCATTACTCCATTACACTAGTACTTTACCCATGAGTCCCAATCGTCCCAAAACAATATGTACAAGGATATGACTCGACTTAGCAACCATGTAATCAATTAGATAATTAACTTGGGGTATAAACAAATGTTGTCACAATAATGCACTAAAAATGAGTGCATACAAGGTAGGCTAAGGCGATTTGGGTGTACATTTAAGTGGGGTGTAAACAAATTCTTCCTTTAAGTAAAATGCTTAAAGGTCGAAACGAAAAGATAGGCTCTGAGGGGTGTACTAGGGGTATCGTGTACTAAAAATGAGTACAACGCAAAGGGTGTGGGAGAATTACTTGACCAATGTAGCCAAAGTAATTATAACAAAAACACAGGTGTAAAACAATGGGTTAATCCTGATGCCTCTTATCATGTAGTAAATCTAACTACACGAATGTAGTCTCACTTGTGGCCTCGGAATGGTCCTAACGCAAGTTCTAGAATCTAAGTGCTACCGGTACACACATCATAGCATAAATGCTTTTCCTACCAATTCTAGGGGCGAACCTCACATATTTGGGGGTGGAAAAATTTTTAGTGGTACGTTTTTTTGTGCTAGTCATATAACTCCTATCCATGAGACGCTCATTAAGACCAAAGTTTTACTCCTAAATGTTGTAAAAAATTTTAAATTTGGCACTAAAATTGCCCTAACAGGTATTTATCTCAATTTTATTACACATCTACCATCAAACAAACAAAAATCAAGTGCACTTGTATTCTCTAAAGTATCGTACTTTACCCCCCCCCCCCCCTTACACTTAAGATGAACATTGTCCCCAATGTTCAAATAACAAGATGTAAAAGTAATAAGGTAAAAGAATGAAATCAAATACTCCCCTGATTCGCTCGGTGGATAATGTGGCAACATGGTTAGATCTTCTTCCAAGAGAATGTAGAAGCTCCAAGACTTAATACATCGCCAAAAGCTTGATTCCACATACATCTCCTTGTCTAAAATAACCTGTTAAACCTGAGAAAACAAACACGAAAACCTGCATAACAACGGCGGGATAAATTCTATATATAAGGATATAATGCTTGTGGAATGATAATTTTGCAGATTCCTGGAGTTTATAAGTTTGAGATTTAATAAAAACTTTTTATGAAAACCAAACTTTCAAAAATTTCAGAAAATTAAAACCTGACGCCGTCAGGTTGTAAATCCTGACGCCGTCAGAAATGATCTGACAGAATTCTCATGTTAAGTTTCCGGAAAATTTCTGGAAAAACCTTTACCTTACTTCCTGGAAATCCTGCAAAACATCATTATGACTCGATACAAGCATTTGACTCAAACAAATACTAATATGTATGTTAATTTAATATTATTACGATTCATGTTCATTTGTGTTCTAAAACCGATTTGGATTTCCCTTACACTTAACTTTTGCAAAATACCTTTATATGTAGTTAAGACGAAGTTAAAAACAAGATAAAGCATTTTCACAATTTAGTTTTGAACATGAATCAATAATAATAAAAATTAAACATACATACGGAAACAAATAAAATCAAACAAACAAATAAATAAACACACAAAGCAAAATAAATCCTACATGCAATAAAGAAAATCAAATGTCACAAATGTTCAAAGGCCAAAAGATGCCTAATCCTAAACTATTATAGACCAAATTGTTCCAAAACATACAACCATAGATTAAATTGTTAAAACATCATAACATCAAATCAAATCATCACTGGGGTGGGGGACCTTGGCGATAGTCATAGTTAGGAGGGAGGTGCCCGTAGTACCCATATGGTGGGTAGTCCTGCTCACGCCCAGGGAAAGGGTCAATCTGCAGGTGTGGGTCCAACTGATCACGCGTAGATAAATGCTGCATCTGCCGAACAGTGTGATCATACATCCAGTCGAACCTCTCGTCCACCCGGGTTCTCCAAGTATCAACCTGGCCCATCCAGGCCCCCTGGTGAGCCTGCCAATCCCCTCTGCTCATGTGCCGGTAGTAATCTGCCGTACCAGCCTCATAGCCCCCATGCTGCTGCTGCTGATGCTCCTCCTCCTCATTATCCCCACCACCAACATCCTCATCTCCGTCTGGATTATACCACATAAAGGTCCCATCATGCATCTCCATAACCACCTCCATCTGCTTCAGGGACCTAACCTTCACTGTCCTGCATGCATCACCACCACTCAAATACCTCATGACCTCGGGCCTGAGGACTCCATAGGATCGGGCCAGCCGGGTGATAAACATCCCACCATAAATCCTATCTCCTTCCCTTTCCCCAACTCCACCATTCAGAAAGCTAGCTACCCAAAATGGGATGTTGCAGTAAACCTCATCTGAGTAAATGGTGTACAAATAGAAGAGGTCTGAAGCAGTGACGCGGTGGTGAGAGTTGTGGCGCCCTGTCAAGCTGTAGGTGAGACATCTATGGGTCAACCTAACCCTAGGTTCCCTGATTTGAGATGCCACAGTAGTCGAGGTGTACACACCATCTCCAATAGTCGGCCAGAACATGGAACACCTAAAATCATTCCTCATTGTCTCTCCATGCAACAACCTAGTCATGAACCCTGCTTGAGTGGTTTCATGCTGACTGTACAACCCTAGTCTCCATCCAAACTCAGTAACCGAGCATGTCCTAAGCTCACCCCCCAGCCTAAAATAGATTGTGGTTCTGGCCACATCGGTCCTTGCCTCAGCCATGTCAAAGTGAAAAGTGGCAAAGAATTCACGTACCAATTCGTCATAGACCGGCTCTTGAGTTCTAAACAGGTTTTCCCACTGAGGGCCGGTAAATTCATCCGTCTGAAAGCTTTGGAGAAAGGTTTGCTCAAGACCTTCCCTCCTCAAAAAGCTCCAATCTACCACGGCCCCATTTTCAACTTTGTGTTTAGCAATTGGGTGTATTTAGTTGTGGCAGCATCGTCATCGAAGACACCCCAACTGAGGACCGTGTCGCCAAAGTTCTCTTGTTGAGATCTAGAGGAACTCCCTCTGCTAGGTCGTTGACGCTTACTCATTATCTGGAACAAAGCAAGGAGGAACAAAGAGGGTTAATTTGTGAATCAAAGAATCGGTTGAGCATCAGACAAGTCTGACGCCGTCACCCTTTGCTAGGTGACACCGTCAGGTTCGACCAAATTCAAATCCAAAATTACGAGGGAAAAATCAATATCCAAACTTCAAGTTCATAAACCAAACGCCCCTTTTTACAGCAAAATGGGTGATTGGATCATAGGTTATGGTTCAAATTCGTGGCCACCCAATTAGTGAATAGACCCATTTGATTGCCAATCATCAAATGCTTTAATCATTGCTAAATAACACTAATTAAAGGCATTATGAGTTCTAGGCATGAATCAATCCTAGGGTTTCATGAGTTGGTGTTTTTCGAAATTTAAGAATCCTATGAGTAATTAAAGCGAAAAGAATGAATAAGAATTACTTACCACGTAGAGATTGGTAACGAAAGTCGGTGAATTTGACCTTGAAAATTCGTGGGTGGGGTTGGAGTGGATATGGTTTGGGGGGTTTGTGATGAAAGTGATGGAAGTAAAGTTATTATTGTTGTGCAGACGGGGTGACGGCGTCACGTTCATAGTCTGACGCCGTCAGACCAGCGTAATTTACCACTTTGTGCCAGTTTACAAATGAGCCCCTTGTACTTTAAGTGAGCAGCTAGTCAGGGTCAATAACCCTGATAGCTAGTCTCGTTAACAAGTTCCTCCTGGGTCAAATGTTTTGTTACTGTCACGGGATGTAGTAAAATGTTGGAAAGGGTCGGTTGACGTCTCCTTCAGGTTCCAATTTCCATCACGGCAGGTATTCAGTGAGTGAGGGGAACTTTTCCAGGGGGTTTTCGAAATTAGGGTGTGCTTTAATTGAGTTCTTCTCACACCTAGCTTAAAGCCAAAAGATCGTTTCCTAGCTTCATGAAAGTTAGGGAGCGTGACAACCATGCTTCCCACGAAAATGCTATGATCTTGAGAATTCTTTTTCTCGCGAGGGGATCCAAATGGATAAGAGGGTTTTAAAAGTGAAGGCTCGGGGAGAGGGGTTTCATCATCCCATTCGTTGTATGGTTCATTAGGGACCGGGAGTTCAAAGATCTTCTCGATCTTTTTGTGTGAAGTTTCTTCCCTGATTTTCTCCTTTATTCTCGCGATAAACTTTTCTGCTAGTTCCATGAACATATCTTGGGTGTTTTTCAATTGAGTCTCTAATTTCTGGATCCGTTTCTCTTGGTTGTTCACGAAAGTTAGCATTATCCCTTCAAATTCATCTTGTCGTAAGAATTGATGAAACATATGTTTACCAATTGTGTTCACACACTTATCGGGATTTTCATCAGCCGTAGGTGTCTCAGCTTTCATTAATCTCTCAACCTGCCTTTTTATGTTTTCGAACAGCTGTTCTTGGGTTGCACTCATGCAGTTTAAAATCCCTTCTTCCGAGAACGTTGAGTCTTTCCATTCTTCTTCTTCGTACTGTGCTAAGTCCTCAATGACTTCCCAGCACTTATCGACACTGAGCCTGCTCAGCCTTCCATTGGCAGCGTAATCTATGGTTCTTCTAGTTTGATGGTTTACGCCATCATAAAATCGTTGGATTTGTAGCCAAGGATCCATGCCATGGTGAGGGACTTTTTGGAGTAAGTCCTTGAATCGAGTCCATGCCTCGTAGAGGGTTTCGCCTTGACGTTGTTGGAACATCAAGATATCATTCCTTAGCTTGGTAGTTCTTCCTGGTGGGAAAAACTGAGCAAGGAAACGAGTGGCGAGATCATCCCAAGAGGTGATGGATCCTGCGGGTAGACGCTCTAGCCATTGACTAGCTTGGTCCCGCAGAGAGAATTAAAAGAGACGCAGTCGGGTCGTCTCTCGAGTGGCAACATCAAGGTCTATGGAATCAACGATTTTGAGAAAGTCCTTGAGATGTTGATTAGGATCTTCGGAACGAAGTCCATGGAATGCGCATCCGCTTTGCACCAACCGGATGGTGTCGGATCGCAAGGGAGTGACATTGGCTCCTTGAGTGAGCTCAATGGTGTTTCGATAGCCATGGTGGCTAGGACGGGAGTAGTCCCCTAAGGTACGGGCTCTAGGAGGTGGGTGTTGTTGTGGTGGTGGGTTGTTAGGATCAAGGATATTACCACCTTCCATGATGTCGGATGGTAATGGTTACGAACAAAGAAACGAAGAAAAAAGATAGACTAAAGAAAACCTAGAAAAATAAAATAAAAATCTCACTAGAAAGGAATCTAGTGAGTAGACCTAATAAAATAAAAAAATTCAACCTAAACAATAACTATTCCCAGGCAGCGGCGCCAAAAACTTGATGCGTGGTTTTGCGACCTTACAACAGGTTTTACCTCTCGAGGGATCTCAAGAGGCTTACAACCCCACCAGGCAGTGTACCTGACCGATGTAGTATAGTGTAGTGGTAAGTATGGGGGATTGATCGTTCTCCACAGGGAATAGTGTCATTAGGATTGAAAAACTACTCTAATAGGTCTAAGGGTGAGGGAAATTTCTTTTTGTATTTTTATATTTTTATGAAAGCAAGTAAAATCTCGGGTTTGAAGGAGTGGGCGGAATTAGTTGCTAGCCAACTAACCCAAATAACTACAAATGCAAATAAAATAAAATGACTGAAAATGAAAAGGTTGTGAAACTTATATGGAGAGAAATGTGTTTACTTAGATTTCCTTACTCCCTAACTATCTTTTACCGGTTGATTAGTGTGTATTAATTGCGTGGATGACGGGTGTATTCCTTAATACCAATCGTGGGGTGGCGTACATACTTCCCTAACTCTACAAGCTCCTACTTCACTCCTATGTCGAGCCGGCTAAGAAGCTCCTAACATGGGATCACTAGAATTCGCTTATGCATTAAATACAACCATAAAAACCTTAGTACGCATTGGTTCATGTTTCTTAAGACGTTCAAGCAAGTTACCGAATAGGAAGTTAGCCAGTTTTCTTAAGCCTAACATCGATAAACAATCATCCAATACAATCAATAACACACTAACAACTAATAATCAATAGTTAGGTTTCATTAGATCTAAGCAAACACAAGATAAATCTAGCCTAGCATGTTAATCAAAAGACAAGAACAAGATATAATCAAACAATACATAGACATATTGATTGATTAAATGATTACTTATCTTCAATTAAACATGGGAGATCCAAGGGTATGAAAACCCTTAAAAATGGCAGAAATTCATCTTAGGGTTTCTCCTCACAAAGTTGCACACTAATGACAAAAAATTGCAAAACTATATATAGAGTTTAGTATCTGACGGCGTCACGTTATAGGACTTGACGCCGTCACCTCGCCGTGTCTAGGGTTCCCGGATGGCCTTCCTGACGCCGTCCCTCTTTAGTGCTCCAAAATCCGCTCTGGCTTATCAAGGCTTGACGCCGTCAGAAATGGGCTTGACGCCGTCCCTCTTTAACTTAAACCGTGATGGCCTTGATCATCTTAAAGGGTGACGCCGTCAGACTTTCCATTGCAAAACTCTCTGGCGCGTCACGTGTATTTTTCATATCCACCTCTTTTGCCAAGCCATGACGCCGTCTAGAACAATATCTAACGCCGTCAAAGGTACTTTTCCAGCCAATTTTGAGACTTTGTCGTTTTCTTCACTTTTATGCTCCAAAATCGTCCAAAATGCTTCCTTTTCCAGATTTCTTCTCCAAAGTACCTAAAATGACAAAAGGAACGATTTAGGGCAATATTTGATCAAATAAATACGATTTAGGGCTTAAATGACCCCCTAAAAGCGGTACACTTTTCGCTTCATCGGCATATAAATATAACCAAATAACATACATAAAAACACGAATAACGCTACTAAAAACAAGCACAATTTGAGCGTTATCACTAACCATTGCGTTAAAATCTCGGGTGTGCTGGTGATCTCATATTCTTCACATGTTTCTTTATCAAATGGATCAACTTGCTTCTCGGGAACTGCATCATCTTCGTTTTCTTCAGATGGATCAACCACAGTTGAATCATCTCGCTTCCCGGCATAGCCATCATTTAATGGTTCATTTCCAAAATCTTCTAAACTCACTCTGCTAAACTTAGCACCTGCATCGCTACCATATGGATCCTGATCATCATTTCCATCATCGTCATCATCCCCATTACCTTCAACATCGTCACCATCTCCATTACCTCCATCATCCTCATCATCCCCATTACTTCCATCATCGTCATCCCCATTACCATCCCCCTTACCTCCATCATCGTCATCATCCCCATTACCATCATTTCCATCACCTACTACACTAAGATCCCCATTACCATTATTTAATGGAATTGGTTTCTTGAAAATTTGAACATACTTTTCATGTAGTTCAAGGAGCTTTAAATCAGCAGGGTAATCTAAAATTGCTTTCCTCAAATATTCTTCTAGAGCAAGTCTTTCATTACATATCGCATCTAACTTTTTTTCAACTTTGTTAAACAAATTCTGGAGTAAATCACATTGGAATAGACATAATAAGAACATTGGATTTGGCAGTGATTCTAAGAAGAATCACATTGGATTTGTCAGAATTTCTTAGGATTCTAAACAAAATCACATTGGATTCTGTATGAATCTCATAGGATTCTAAACATGATCACATGGGATTTGCCAGAATCTCATGTGATTCTAAAAAATTAGATGTGATAAAATAACAATAAATGAAAAACAAAAAACAAGAATTAAACAAACCTGTTTAAAGGAAGTTTCAGAAGAACCACCACAAATAAAACCTTCAGTATCTTGAACCTCGGATTCAGTCCATTCTTTATGAAGTTTTAACATACCCATAACTTCATCTTTAAGTTCCAGGTCCTGTCTTTGTGCCATTAAGTATGACGACCAGCTTTTGATAGCCGGACGTGTGCAAACAACAGAAAGCCTCTCGAACTTTGTCGAATTTAAATACAAAAGCTAAAAACAAAAAACAATAAACAAAAAAGTGTAAGAAAGTTAAATTAAATCTGTCACACAAAGATGAAAACAATTTAAAACTTCGTTTAATTTAGAACTTACAACGAGGAAGGTATATGGACCATTGTAATGGTTAAGTAGAGTTGTTGGGAGTTTAATGTATTTAAGGCAGTTATGAATGCAGTCGCACCAATCAATATCACTAATTTTGGTATCTTCACGAAGCCGTCTAACAACATCCAAACAAATATGTCCTTTCAACCCAGCAACCATACCCATCGTGTTTGTAATAAGTGTAAGAAAGTTAACTTTAAAAAAGAAGTCGACTTCCTTAGACTCAATCAACTTGGAAGCGATATCATTCACTCAGATATCCTTAACTGATTTAGGGTAAAATTGACGAACCCAATCCTTCTCAAAGTCATCTTCAACTGGTCAGGATTCTAATGAAAAAAGAGATTCACCACCAATTGGAATACCTAACATATCATGAATTTTGGAACGAGTAGCCTCAATTGACTCGCCATTATCCAAATTCAACCGGTAAGTTACTGCATCAAATTTTGAAACCACAGACCTACCCAACCTTGATGGAATGTAGTCTATATTAACCTTGAAAAATGAACTAAAACCTATATCTGCTAGAAATTTCTCCATATTAACCTTTTTTGATCCATGGATCGCAGTATAAAGATCAGTAGGTGCTGTCCTTGCATGAAGAATTGGAAATTTAGAAAGATACTTTTCATGTTCTACTTCTTTAGGCGTCAACTCCTTTTCTTTCTTCTTGTCTTTCTTCTTCGATTTCAATTCAATCTCCTCATCGATTCTTCTTTAAAAAACGACTTCTTCAACAGATTCTTCATAAGATCCTTAGGTATAACTTGCTCAGGAGATGTAGAATCGGAAGCATCAGAACCTGAATTGTCCTTCTTTATCTTCAACACACCCTTGCTCTTCAATTTCTTTTTCTTACGATCAACTTCAGAATCTTCAAATTCATCGGCGTCTACATAAAAAATACATAATATCAATAACTTGATCACAAGGGATTCAATATGAATCACATGGGATTTTATAAGTTTCACAAGGGATCATATAGAATCCCATGGGATTCTGTATTAATTACATAAAAAGACAGATTTCTAAGAAACTACACCTTTTAGCAGCTTGACCTTCAAATTCTTTTTCTCCTTACGTATAACTTGCTCAGGAGATGTAGAATCGGAACCTGAATTGTCCCTCTTTCTCTTCAACACAACCTTACTCTTCTAATTCTTTTTCTTACGATCAACTTCAGTATCTTGAAATTCATCGGCGTCTACATAAGAAAGACATAATATGAATAACTTGATCACAAGGGATTCAATATGAATCACATGGGATTCTATATGAATCACAAGGGATCATATAGAATCCCATGGGATTCTGTATTAATTACATAAAAAGGCAGATCTACACCTTTTTGCAACTTGACCTTCAGTTTTTTTTTTTACTCTAGTCTACTTTTGATAAAAACCCTTTTCCGCTTCGGTTTAACTTCTTCCTGAACTGGCTTATTTAACCTCAAAACATGAGCTTCCGATAATGCTTTAACAGACTTCGTCTACGAGGCCTTCGTATTGGTCTCAATTTGGGGATTATCCTTGGAACTCAAAGTAGCAGCCTTTGTTTTAACTTGTAAAACAGACTTCGGCGCCGGCTTGTCCTTTGGCTTATCCTTAGAAAGAACAACTTTAGACGGCTGGTCCTTTGGCTTGTCCTTTTGCTTATCCTGTGGCTTATCCTTCACCTTATCATGTGGCTTATCCTTCACCTTATCATGTGGCTTATCCTTTTCAAGATCACCCTTACGCTTCTTAGTAGCAGGCTCTATAACATTATCATGTTGCTTATCCTTCGTAAGATCACCCTTAGACGGCTTATCCTTCTCATTAACAACATCAGGCACAATTGCCTTATCCTTACTAACACCCGACACCTTACCCTTAGACGGCTTATCCTTCTCATTTGCCTTATCAGTAACAACATCTGATGCTTTCTCCTGAACAACACTCGGTGCCTTTTCCTGAACAACCGGCACCTTCTCCTACTCCTGAACAACAATCGGCGCCTTCACCGTAACAACAGTCGCTGACTTCTCATAAGGATTAAACTGAGACAACGGCGTCGGGTTCAAAACTTTATTGGTAGATTGGCCCATTGAATGACGCATACTCGATGGAATCCACCTCTTCCTAGGCGAACCACTAGAACTAGCATTAACAACACCTAAAAAAAAAAAAAACCCCATAAGCATTAGTTATACAATAAAAAAAGCATTAAGAATCACATGAGATTCTTTATGAATCTCATGGGATTCAGAATGAATCACATGGGATTCAATATAAATCACATGGATCAAGTTATATGTTACAAGCATGAATCAAGTTATATGTTACAACAATCTTAAAATAAGCAAAAAACAAGCTAATCGATCACAAACTTCAATCTACTGATTCCTATAAGCAACAAAATAAGCTAATCGATCACAAAACTCCAATCTAATCGCTGAAATAAGCTAATCCAAACACTCAGTCCATCACAACTTCAATCTACTGATTCCTATAAGCTAATCCAAACACTCATTCCATATAACTCATTTCATCACAAAACTTCAATTCACTGGCTGAAATAAGCTAATCCAAACAGTCACTCCATCACAAAAATAAACTAATCGATCACAAAATAAGATAATATAGTCACAAAATAAGCTAATACAGTCACAAAATAATCTAATCGATCACAAAACTTCAATCTACTGGCTGAAATAAGTTAATCCAAACACTCATTCCATCACAACTTCAATCTACTGATTCATATAACTCATCACCAAGCCATATCATTCCAAAAAGGTTTTAAAATCAAAATAAGTAACAAAATAAACAACATATCACATCTATACAAAAAATAATAAAAAATAAGCAACAAAATAAGCAATGAAGCAACATATACTGACTAATATAACAAAATGAGGAAAGTTCCATATGAAACAACATTTATCTAAGGAACAAACGACAAGATCTCAGCCATCCATCCTCCTTCCATCCAACAGTTTAGATTAATTAGCATTTTAAAATTAAAATAGTATGAGGGGCATTTTAGTCACTTTGTATTCTATAACAAAACCCCAATATATATTGTATTAAATATTAGCATATGGTACTTTGGGTTTTTTTTACATATTAATTAAAAGAACGAGATTCTCCTATTGCTACCTAATATTTTCTGTATATACATTCTGTGCAGGTGCGAACGAGTCTGTTCCGGATTCTGAGCCGTGCGCAGGCGCGAACGAGTATGTTCCAGATTCTGAGACTTAAACGTCACCGCGATCAGAGTAACTACAGGTGGTAGCATAATCAATACTACTACTTGGACAATGTTGTCTCAAAAGCTTAAATTTTAATGCACTTTCAAGGTACCATGTGAAACTGTGTTGATCGAATTACGCTAGAAACACACTATTACCTAAACCCTAACATCTCTGAAATGCAAGAGAACCGAAATCTGTAAGTAACTTACACACAAATATAATACTTAAACAGATATGACAAGTTCCTCAAACCTGTAGTTATCTTAGGAACTCAAACCCAAAGATATACTGACATGGAACGGGAACAATTGAGGAACCGTGTTACAATAGGGGAATCGTTGCGAGAAAACCCTCAGTACCAAAAGGTATATGAGATCTGATTACAAAACCCTAATGACAAATGCTTAAAATGCTAATATTTAGCTACATATGTAGAATGTCAGGTTCACGGTTGTCCGCTACTGTCTCAGAATTTGGTCTTCGGATTACTTAATAAAACTGCTTATAGGGGCTGTTTGGGATTGCTAATTAGTTAATCTACATGTAGGGGATTCCTTATCGAAATTTCTTATAGGGGCTGTATTGGAGAAATACTTATAAGGGCTGTTTAGATTTCCTTATAGGGGCTTATTGAATCCAAGAAGACTACTCTATAAATTTGTATACTTTCTTCCTTTTGAAGTTGTACCTAATCTAGAATAGGGACTCAAATACATTAGGAATGATTGTACAGGGGTAATTTGTACTCATCGCTACTTTCTGGAGGCTGTGAAGATAGGATTCAAGCTGCTTTTGATCATGTGGGAAATATTCAATCTGCAATGAATGAGGTACATTATTTACTTCATAATATAATTTTGATAGTTCATCCATAAAATAATTTTGAGTAAAATGATTAACAATGATTTGTGCACTAAATATACACCTCGGGAAACTTTCAGTATATTTCCTCTTTAAGTGCCAAGAGGTCTTGGGTTCGAACCTTAGGGAGAAAATTAATCCTCCATTGGCCACGGAGGTTCACCTGCGACGACTCCGGGCTATCCAAAATGGTAGTCGTCGTGGGATTAGTCGGCTCGCAATGTCGAGTCGCAACCTAGGTATACCCCAAAAAAAAGTTTAAGTATGTGATAATGGCATGGCTCTATGACCCATTAAATAATACATCATCATAAGAAGCGACCCATTGTCAGGATGGATTTTTAACCGGGTAATATAGATGACATATTAGCTATTATTCTATATCATTTGGCCCTCTCAAGATAAGACATAACCTATATTGACCCATTCGTAGCACATTTACCGGTGCTATGCTGACTGGAATAGGGTCTAAATTGCCACGTCTAATTATAATGTATCTATCTGACGTTTTTCTTTTTTAACAAGAATTCTATATTAATAATGAAATAGTGTAGTTTGTGAATCAAGATTAGACACTTTATATATGGTAAAAACTTAGAAAAAGAATAAAGTATCATGTAACTTCAGCATTATCTCATTTTTTGTGTTTTTCAGGTCAAGTTCAAGAAGATGGAGTTGTTGACAGCTATAGCAATATGATGCCTTATTGCAGCCTAGATAAACAAGAGAAGAAAACAAGGAACAAGAATTTCTTTAAGTAAACCATCCTTTCCAATATTCATTTATTTTGGAATTCTAAAAGCCATAGGAAGTATAGTTTTAGTGGATACAATTCTCATCCGTTTTATGGGATTAAATTCAATTTCACCAAAACTGGACAAGCAGAGAGTTTAAATGTAGTGAAGAAGCTTAAGTCAAGTTCTACCTAAACACTCCTATTGATCTAGAAATGTTGCAGGCATGTTCTTATATTCTCCTATCAATATTCACATATGTTATGAGTTGTGGGTTATAAAAAGATGAAACAAATAGTTAGAACTTATCATAGATGAGTACTTTGTACAGTTTGTAACCGAGCACTGCTATTAACCACATTTACTTTTGCTATCTCACCTTTCAACTAAGTACAACAATATATAGTTTGTCATAAAGTGTTTGTTTTTGTTTTTGGTGTCGTGTTTGTTTCTGTTGCTTTTAGGTTCAGTGTTATTAGTACATACATATTACGAAGAAATAGTTTTATTAATCCTAGGTAGATTATGACAAAGCCGAGAGTTTGTGTGTATTAGTGTTTAGGAAAAATGATCGCGACATAAAGTAAACGAGAAGATACTTATATTCCATTAACTTCAATGCACAAGGCAATACAAAGGATTGGATAAGTAAACAACAAGTAGAAATAAAAAACAAAATAGACTTCACCACGAGGGAATTTGAGAATGGGATAAATGAGCGCCACGAGTGAGATTAAGATGATGATCCGGGCGCAGTAAACCATTTTTGCGTTGACTTCACTTTTCCTTTTGAAGAGTGTTTAGTATGTGAGTAATGATTTTGAAATTAGTTTGTGAATGAGATTTGATTTAGAGAAGATAAGGATTTGAAGAGATGAAATACTATTCCTAACCGTTTTTGAAAGTTGTGATTTGGTACTCCAAATATTTCATGTTGTGATATGAGAATATTGTTGGAGACGACATAAAGAAAAGATTAAGGGCCATGATGAGCAAATTTGAGGATTAATAGAAGGGAAGACTAGAACATTTGCAAATAACACAGGGATAAGAAAACGAGCTAGAAATTCAAACACATAGCTAATATATATTTACTAAAGAATTATCATAGATGAGAATATCAGAGAGATTAAAAAATAAATCACTAGTAAACTCAAATTTTAACTAGAAGCAAATAGCACAGGTTATGAGAGCAACTAATTTAAATGAAAACATAACTTTGCTTATACGTTTTTGAGTTGCCCTTTTGAGACCATTCTTGAATTATAATACATATGCATTCAACAAATCATGGAAGCTTATGGTGGATAAGAAAGATCTCCTTGGTTCTTCTTTGCGTGTCAACTACATTTTTCTTTAGATAGAAAGTAGTTTATGAAGTTTCCTATCATGAAAATTTCTTGAAAAATATTTACTACAATTATCTAACGAATTAGTAGTAAATAAATATTTTTTATTACTATCAATATCTAGATGGAAGTTTTAACATATTTTTAAAAATAAAATTTAGTGTCGGTTTTTGTAAAGATTTTCCTTCTTTGTAGTTTTAAAGAATTCACTGATCGTATCAAGTTTTTAAAGTAAAATATACTCTAAGCAACTTGGTAATGTAGCTCTGATGCCAATTGTGAAAAACAAGAAGGGGGTTGAATAATTTTACCAATAAAACTTCGTTTTAAAATATTTAGATCGACTTATATCAATCTATTTTGATGTGTGGATATTGATAGTTAGATAAGACGAAAATATAATACTAGTTAGAGAAAGGAAAGATAAAACCGTTGACACGAGTGTTTATAGTGGTTTGGCTACAAGGTCACCTTCGTTGCCCTACTCCACACCCCGAGTACCCAACTCGGGAGTTCGTAAACAATACACCACAAGCTCCTTATCTTGGCGGAGAAGCCTTCACAACGTTGCTTACACTTTATCCGGTACTAAGCTAAATACCGGGTTCTTCCACAAGGTTGAACCAAACCTATGTCGCCTACTGTTGGGTCCTTCAGTACCCAAGAGTCGTTAAAACAAGATTTGAATACAAATTAAGCTAAGTGTAAATTAAACCGAAAACATTCCAAGTCACTGAGTGAACAGTCACTCAGTAAGTTACCTTCAAGATGCTCAGGACGAGTCTAAGAAGAAAGATTCACCACACAGTGAGGCAGTACTCACTGAAGTGTTACTTGAGACGAAGAAGAAGGTAATGGATCAGTGAGCGTTAGACAAGAGCTCACTGAACCCCAAGTTTCCTCAACAACAATGACTGAAGACTAAAGACAAATGTCAGAAGAACCTAAAGTCTGAAGAAAAGGCGACATAAAGAGGGAAGGTTTGACAAGATAAGAACAAGTCGTATCTGGGTCAGACAAACCATCCCTCAAGTGGCTAAAAGTTGAAGAAGTGTAAGGTCTGACACTCGAAGACTTTTTGGCGCAATCCTATTGGTTCTTGGAAATGACAACTACTGTTGTAGTTGTCAGACGCGCTTCCTATTTGTTTATCTTGTTTTAATCTTAAGTACCTTTGATCTGTTTGCCTAGAAATAGCAAACAGATAAAGAAAAGTTGGTAAGGTATTCTTGTGCAATTAAAGCTTAGACTTTCACAAATACCCCTTTTCTTCTACAAAGAGTAACGTATCCCTGAGATAGCTCAGTGGGTGGAATTGTTTCCACTTAAGCATAGCTTGAGTTTAGATAGGAGACACTGTACCTTGTCTATTCAATCCCAAGTGTTTGTTCCGCAAAACACTTGGGTAATAGATTCTTTGATTCATCTCTAATAAGAATTTAAACGTTGAAAATAATGTGTGTTTTTATATTAATGTTTCATTAATTGTTAGAAGTAATCATTACATTGTATTAGTCATAAACACAAATAGATTAACTTTCTAGTTAACTCTAAGCGTGTTAAGGGAACAACAAGTGGTATCAGAGCCTCTGGTTTATAAAATCTTTCAAAATTAACCAAGAGTGCTCAAGGTTTTTAAAACCAAGATCCTACTATGACTGATGCAAATGTGCCCCAGCTAGTCGACAAAAAAGGTGGAAGCTTTTCAGCTGTTGCCCCACGACTTGAAGCTGGTAAATTTAGCAAGTGGAAAAAGCGAATGCTTTGCTACTTGACTGGTATGGAACCATACTACATCACTTGTGTCAAAGATGGTCCTGATGTCCTAAAGACTGCTGAAGGGCTAAACAAGCCTGAGGCTCAATGGACCATTGATTAGAGGAGGGTGGTCAATCAAGACCAACGCCTGAAAAGCATCATTATATCATGTCTTCCTGATGATATAATGGAATCAGTCATCAACTGTTCAACAGCCAAGCAAACTTGGGATGACTTGGTCAATAGCTTTGAGGGTCCCTCAGATACCAAGGAAAACAGGGTCATGGACCTGAAACTTGAGTATAATACTTTCAGGGCAAAAGACTCTGAAAGTCTCTCTCAGACTTATACCAGATACAAGACCTTGATAAACGAACTATCAAATGATGGTGTAGTTTTGTCTAAGCATGAGACAAATGTTGGCTTTGTCAACAGTCTCCTTGAGAAGTGGCTAAACATCTCATAAGGCATGAGGAATGCTAATCACATTCAGACCCTTGAGGTCCCTGAGATCTATGGGAAGTTTGTCTATGAGGACAACTTAATCTCAAGGAGATACCCTGACTCAAAAGCTCTTGAGTCCAAAAAGGCCTTGACCTCCACACCCATATCAACTGCTTTTTATACTAATGGTGTTGTGCAGGACTTTCAAGAGGATTCTGAGGATGAAATTGATGAAAGGACTAGTGATGAGTACCTAAAAGATTTAAACTTGGAATTCCAAGAGAGGGCACTCCTTGCTAGTTCAAAACGTTTCATCAAAAGAAACCAGTCCAACTTTTCAAAAGGAAAAGCAAATGAAACCACTGAATGCTTTAATTGTGGTAAAAAGGGTCATTTTGCTAGGGACTGTTATTTTAAAACCACCTCAGAACCCTCTTACAAATTTTCAGGAAATAGTTCCTCAGGAACTAGCAAGTTTCAACCTAGAATGTTTCAGTCGACCCAACAATTTCAAAACAAGGGTCAAAAAGACTTTGAAGCAAAATATAGGAAAGCTAAGGCTAAACTTGCAATTCTTGAAACTAATCCCTCTATGTCTCAGGCTGCTCAAACATCCAAACCTGTTCAGGCAAAGAACAAGGTTTTAGTAGCTGAAGCTTATGATTGGGATGAAGAAGAGGTATCCTCAGATGAGGAAATTAGAGTGAGTGCATTGATGGCACTCTCTGAAGGTGATCAAGTGGTTGTTGGGAAAAGCCATGCAAGGAATGGAGAGTGGGTAAACATCACCATGAAGAAGGTAAACACTTTACTTTCTATAGATGATGATTCTGATTGGCAGTCTTACATGAATTATATTTGTGTAGATCTTAAATTTGTTGAGGAACAAAGGCTTAACATATTTTCAAAATATAACAACACAGTGTCAGAATTAAATAAATGTAGAGATGAATTGCTTGTACTGAAGCAAGCCAAATTAGAAACAATTACTCTACAAATTCAGAACACTGAAATTTTAAAACAAAACCAAGCCCTACAAACTGAACTTAACAAAGAAAAAGTTGTCATCTAAGGCTGGACCAAAAAGAACCCCAAGGTCTTTGATACTTTGGGTTTAATCCCTAGGAAAACAATAGGAATTGACCATCACATGGTTAACCCCTATGTAAGTCCCAGTGAATTGACCTTTGTTCCAGCTGGCATATCATTTGAGCAAGAAATGCTTCCCAAGTCAAATGACTGGATTGTCAGGGACAACCCAGTCAGTAAGTTACCAAACTTTGAGACTGAAAAGATCTTGCTTCCTGAAAGTCAGGCTTTGAAAAATATGCTTGGACTTACTGAACAACTCAGTAAGCTTGAAGTCACTAAACAACTCAGTAATACTGAGTTAGTGAATGAGTCTGAATCAGAATCATATCCACCACTCCCACCACTGAATACCCTTTAGGGTGCTGCACCCAACTTAGGCCTCCCACCAATGGTCTACTCTCAACACTCTCCAAAGGAGAGGTCAGGATTGGGAAAAACAATCCTGAAAAGACCAACATTTGAAGTCTTAGTAAATACTGATGACTCATCTTCTTCAGTCCCTTCTGAAGTAATAACCCAAAGCCCTGACTCAAAATTTGATCAGTTGGCTGAAATGGTCAGGAAGTTGAGTGAGAAGATTGCATCTTCTGAGAAACCTTCTCAATCCATGAAGGAACAAAAACCAGCTTCCTCAAAGACCAAACCCAAACCCTCAAAACCCCTGAAAAGATGTGAACTGTGTAACTATACCAATCATATCACTGATGATTGCTATAGAATTCTTTATTGCATGATTTGCAAAAAAGATGATCACAGGACCTCTGATCAAAAAACACACTCAGTCACATCAAAGATGGCAAGCCTTAAAGCTCAGTCTTTAAACTACCCTTCTGATTCTAAACAGAAACAAAAACAAAAGGCAAAACCTTTGGCACCTTGCCCTTACTGTGGGTTCAATGATCACCATCCTAAGGATTGTCAAATTGACAATTGTTGTGAAAATAGTGGAAGTTCCACTGATGACACCTCTGGAGGTGATAAGGCCATTCAGGCTAGAAGAGGTATGACAAAGTCAGCCTCTCAGTCTACTAAGTCTACATCTGCAATCAAATGCATAATTTGTGGTAGCTCAGTCCACTCCACCACTGACCATAAATCAATTGTAAATATTAAAAAGACCCCCAAAGCTAAGCCCTCCAAGAAGTGGAGTCCTAGAAAGAACTAACCCAGTTTACTATTTGTGCAGAAACATGCCAGGGATCCTGTTTGGCATCTAGATAGTGGATGTTCAAGGAACATGACTGGTGTGAAGGAGTATCTGCACAAGTATGTTAATGAACCAGGACCCAAATTGATATTTGCTGATAACTCATCATGTCTCACTGAAGGTTATGGTTCAATAAACTGCAATGGTATAGTCTTTACTAGGATAGCTTATGTAAATGGTCTTAAATACAATTTGATCAGTGTCAGTCAACTCTGTGATGCTAAATACATAGTTCAGTTTGATGATAAACAAGGAATCATCTTCAATGCTAATAAGGAAGTTGTCCTTATTGCACTAAGAAGACATGATGTTTATGTGTTGGACATGACCAGTCTGACTCAGAATGGAACTTGTCTCTTTACCAAAGCCACTGATACTCTCAATTGGCTTTGGCATAAGAGACTCTCCCACCTGAATTTCAAAAACATAAACAACCTTGTTAAACAAAACAAGGTCCTTGGCTTACCATCTCTTGTGTTTTCAAAGGATAAACCATGCTCAGCTTGTGAAAAAGGTAAACATCACAGAGCAACCTTTAAAACCAAAACCAACTTTTCCATCAGGAACTGCCTACATCTTCTCCATATGGATCTATTTGGACCAATAAGTCCTAGATCCATTAACCATGAGAAATATACTTTGTTCATTGTAGATGAATACTCAAGATACACTTGGGTATACTTCTTGATCAAAAAGAGTCAGGCAACTGAAACAATAATGTCCTTTGTCAGGAACATTGAAAATCAAAATGACATCAAGGTCAAACAGATTAGGACTGACAATGGAACAGAGTTCAAAAATTATGAACTTGAATGTTTCTGTGATGAGAAAGGAATTTCCCAAAAATTTTCCTCACCATACACACCTAAACAAAATGGTGTGGCTGAAAGGAAAAATAGAACTCTCATTGAAGCAGCCAGAACAATGCTAAATGGATCAGTCCTTTCTAAACACTTTTGGACTGAAGCAGTAAAGACAAAACAGATCCATCATTGTCAAAAGACATGGCAAAACTCCTTATGAGTTATTCAAGGGAAGGATCCCTGACATCAGTTACTTTCGTGTCTTTGGGTGTCTTGTGTTTATTCATAATCACAAGGATCACTTAGGAAAATTTGATGCCAAAGCTGATGATGGATACTTCCTTGGATACTCCCTTGTCTCAAAGGCCTTCAGGGTGTTCAACACTAGGAGACAGCATACTGAGGAAACATTTCATGTTACCTTTGATGAGAGCACCGATGCTATCAGTGTCTCTAACAACTCAGTGGAAGAGATAGGTATTGATGAATCATCAAGATATCCTCCTGATGAACATCATCCTGAAAATGATCCTTCCACTCAGTACCAAGCAAATGCTGACATATCCTATTACATCATTCCCCATAACCTTCCTTACCCAAACATCACTGAGTTTGTTGAAGCACATAGTACTAATGAAATCATTCAGTCAGTACAAAATACTCAGGAAACAAACAATCACAGTGATGAGTCAACCCACTCAGACACTCATGATACTGAAGATCATCATGTGTCTAATCCTGATCCTACCCATCAGGCCTCTACAAGCTCTAATCAGTTTCCAAGACCTCAGGACAGTTGGACTAGGTCTCAGGATATAGAACTTGTCAATATAATTGGTGAACCTACTGAAGGCATGCTCACAAGAAGCATGGCTACTGAACTGAGAGCAGCCTTAGCAAATGAATACCTATTTGTGGACTTTATTTCCACAATTGAACCCAAAAGTGTCAAGGAAGCACTTAATCACCCAAGTTGGGTTCAGGCCATGCATGATGAACTAGAACAATTTGATAGAAACAAGGTAATGACCTTGGTCAAGTGTCCTGAAGATGGTTCAGTCATTGGCATGAAATGGGTATTCAAAAACAAATCTGATGAAAATGATATAGTCATTAAGAACAAAGCCATACTTGTAGCCAAAGGCTATAATCAACAAGAAGGCATTGACTATGAAGAAACATTTGCACCAGTAGCAAGGATGAAAGCCATCAGGATCTTCCTTGCTTTTGCTACATACATGAACTTCAAGGTGTACCAAATGGATGTTAAAAGTGCATTCTTAAATGGTTCACTGAAAGAAGAAGTTTATGTTCAGCAACCTCCTGGATTTGAAAGCCATGAGTTTCCTGACTATGTCTGCAAGCTTAACAAAGCCCTTTATGGACTGAAACAAGCTCCCAGGGCATTGTATGAAACTCTTTCAGCCTTCCTGATCTAAAACAAATTTGTCAGAGGCAAGATAGACAACACATTGTTTATCTACAAGACAAATAATGATGTCATACTAGTACAAGTGTATGTTGATGACATCATCTTTGGCTCAACAAGTTACAAACTTTGCAAACAATTTGAAAAACTAATGGCAAAGAAATTTGAAATGAGCATGATGGGAGAACTGACTTACTTCCTTGGTCTTCAAATCAAGCAAACTGGTAAAGGAACCTCTATCAGTCAAGAGAAGTATGTCAGAAGCCTATTGAAGAAGTATGAGCTCAGTGACTGTGCCTCAGTCAAAACTCCCATGGTACCCACAAACAACCTTGGTCCTGATCTCACTGGAAAACCAGTAAATCAAACTCTTTTTAGAGGAATGATAGGATCACTGATGTATCTACTTGCATCAAGGCCTGATATCCAATTCTCAGTCTGTTTGTGTGCCAGATATCAATCTGACCCAAGAGAATCACATATCACTGCTATGAAAAGGATATTCAGGTACCTGAAAGGTACTCCAAGCCTTGGATTATACTATCCAAAATGCTCAGGCCTTGATCTTAAAGGATACTCAGACTCTGACTATGCTAGATGCAACATGGACAGAAAAAGCACTTCAGGCTCCTGCCAAATTCTTGGTGGAAAACTAGTCTGTTTTAGTGCTAAGAAGCAATAGTCAGTTGCCATGTCCTCAGCCGAAGCTGAATATATTGCAGCAACAAGTTGTTGTGCAAATGTACTCTGGATGAAAAGTTAACTCAGTGACTATGGAATTCAGTACAAGATGGCTCCCATCTATTGTGATAACACAAGTGCAATTGCCATCTCAAACAACCCTGTTCTTCATCAGAGAACAAAACACAATGATATTAGATATCATTTCATCAGGGACAATGTCATGAATGGTGACATAGAATTACACTTCATTCCTACTGAATATCAGCTAGCTGATATATTCACCAAGCCATTGGATGAACCAACTTTCACAAGACTGAAAGCTGAACTTGGAATGTTGGATATTGAGAATCAGACCACTGATTGATTCCATCCAAATAAGTATAAATTCTGAAAACCCAGGTCCCTGACTTAATGTGTACTTAAGTGAAAAGAATCACTGAAACCTCAGGAACTAAGCCCAAGTTCCTGAAATGTTGGACTTTAGGAACTAAACCCAAGTTCCTGAACCCTTGAACCTCAGGAAGTAAACCCAAATTCCTGAACACTAGAACCATCAGTGACTAAACCCAAGTCCTGAAAATCAGGTTCACAGAATGAAAAGTCATCCAGGGCCCTCAAGAGACATTAAATACTAACTTAAATGCTCTAAGTATCTAGTTAGTAAATGTATGAGGTTGGTAACTGAATTCTTATTTAATATAAGAATATTTGTTCTTTTTCCTTTCTGGCTTCCACCTCTGGGCCCCCACATTCCCACTTGCCATTAAATGCCTCTTCAATCACATTACAGATATGTGATGACTCATCTCTACAAATTACACTTTTGCAGAACTGCTCAACTGTTCACCTTGACTATTGCGCCAAACCAGGGAAAGTGGAGTGGTGACATTAAATGCAGATCCCAAAACATTTTATTCAAAACAGTTTCCAAAAATTCTTTTTGAATAAATAAAATCCGCTTAATACCCAAATTACCCTCTACTTCACTTCCCTATAAATACCCCATACAAAAAAAAAAAAAACACACAAGTTTTTAGAAATCTTAAGCAAAATTTTGCCCTTTTCTTTCAAAAACTAAATCTTTTGTGTGTGTTCTTCGGCTTTAGAAACCCAGAATCATTTGTTAACCCAGACCTACCAATACAAATGGCTTCTTCTAATGCTATCATATACGCCCCTAATGTGGAATTCATATTAGAGGGTGTAGACCTTACCAAGAACAATGTGGTAGGAAACTTTGCCTATCCACAAAAGTTCCATCCGTACAAGAATGTAGTGAAGTATCTTCAAAACTGCTTTCTTGCTACGGTATTCACCAAGACCCCCTCAGTCATCTACCATGACTATTTAAGGGAATTCTGGTGTACTTCAGTGGCAACCAACCCTGAGGACACCAAAGAATCCATCATCACATTCACAGTGATGAATGGGAGAAGGACTCTCTCTCTAGATTACAAAACCTTCATCAAGGCCACTGGCCTTGATTTCGCTGAGGCCTTTGAGCCCAACCCTACTGACCAAGAGGTTAAAGCAGAATTGCTTTTTCTAGGACCTCATGACTCTAAGCGTCCTACAATGGCCGCCGGAGCCTTATTGGAGAAGGCTCCAATAGTCAAAACATGGTTCCACCCTATCTGGAGGATCCTGATGACCTTCATCATTCAGGTCCTTGGAGGAAATAAATCCTCCACGGAGCAGTTGAACTCATCACAACAATTGATGTTGTTCAGTCTCCTTGAGGGTAGAAAAATAGATATCGGAGGAATAATCTTCCGTGACCTTGTTGCCAAGCTCTCAGGGAAATCTAGGCAAAGACTTATGTCTTATCCTAGGTTTATTTCCTGCGTGCTTCAGGACCTATTAGGTCCTGACTATGTTAGGTCTGACGTTGAAGGTTCAAAACCTGACGTCCTACGTAAGACCAATTATACTAGTGGCATCCCTTAGGTACAACCCATTGCCCTGACTAACTACATGCTGGTGGTTATTCAGGGGGAGAACGTTGTTTCTCCAGTACTTTCACCTACAAAGAAGGTGAAGAAGACAAAGAAGGGTCAGTCCAGTAAGGTGGTTAGACCCAAACCACTCGTCACTGAGACTGTTGCCTCAAACAACCCTAAACAAGGGTTAAATATGACCGAGACCTCTGAGACACCCCTCACTGAGACCATCTAGGCCCAAAAACAAACGCCAATGGAGGTCACTGAGAAATCATCCTCAGTGTCCTCGGGCAAACCCCCTCTTCCTCAAGACTCTATTGACATAAACAAGTCACTAGGTTCAGGAACCTCCACCCACTCACATCCCGATGAAGGCACTGACAAATCACAATCAGGGCCTGAGGGAGAAAAGGGTCCTGAATCCTCGGTTGGGCAGCACTACTCAACTGGGAAGGGGACCCACAAACAATCACATCCTGCTAACGTCCCTGAGCAATCACACTCAGGGTCTCAGGGAGTAAAGGTCCCTGAATCCCCAAAAGGGCAGTACAACCCTGATGGGAAGGGGGACCATCAACCATTACAATCAGTGCCTCATGATAGTTTTGAAAAACACCCGTCAGGACTTGAAGGCGCTCATGGGGACAAAGACTCAGAGGGATATAAACCACCCGCTGATACGAAACCCACAACCACCTCAGGTGGATCCATTCTCTCAAGAACTGCCCCCAAAAGTCAGGCTGAGCAATCAGTTATTATGACTAGCCAGGCTGATAAAACCAAATCAGTTTTTATGGCGGGGTCAGGACCTGGCCAAAACCAAGGCAAGTCTTTTTATAAAGAGGAGCCGGTTAACCTTTGAGATTGAGTCTATAGGGGATATTCAGGCTCTTCTTGATTTTGAAGATTCTGAAGATGAGCTCAAAAAAGAGAGTGAGGAGGAAATTTTTGAGGCTGGTGATGACATGGAGACTGATGTACAACCAACTGAGCAATCGCATCAGTCTTCTCCACATGGTGAAGAATCTGAATCTCAGGCTGATCATTCTTCAGATTCTGAATCATCATGCCCTCAGGAACTCAAGAAGTATGACAACATTCTTCCTCTTACTAAGAGGCAATTGGTCAAGTTCCTACAAAAGGCCAACAATGCTCTCTTCACTGGGCTAACTGAAGAAATTTTTGACCACCACACTGAAGCTGCTGTTCATTACGTCGATCTGAAGGAATCAGTGGAATCCTATCATGATGATGTAAATGAGCACAAGTCATCTATCTCCTTCTCCATGACAAATATTGATTACAATCTTAAAATGTTCAACGAGTCTCTCGCCAACTTACAAAAGAGCGTTGAAACTATTCAAGAGTCAGTGAAAGATGACCCGGCGCTTAACAGGAAAATTCTTCAGGCTTCTGAGACCTACCAGCAACAATCTACTCAGGTGGCTGAGCTGGTAAACATGCTGACCTCCTCAAATCTTCAGGGATTCAGCTCTAAAGTGGACTCCATCAGGTCTTCCCTGGGTCTTATGGAGTCCCACATGGCATCTTTGGCGAATTCTTCTTCTTCCTTGGCTTGGAATCTTGGGCCAAGGATGACTGCAATGGAGGTTTCTCAGGCTTCTCTTGAGGCTAAGGTCTTAACTCTTCAGAAGGACACCTCAGACATCAAGTCAATGATGACTGAGATTTATCAGGCCTTCAAGGGTCAGGATGCTCCCTCAACTTCAGTGAGTGCACCAACTTTTGCTCTCACCATGGTTCCAGCAACAGTTGAGGGGGAGAATATCACTGAAGAACAACCTCCAGTCACTGAAGAGACTGAAGAGCAACCTCCTTCTCACACTGAGGGGGAGATTCCTGAGACCAACTTATCTTCATCCCGCCAAGACAAAGGCAAAGACATTCTTACAACCACTGAGCCTGAGTCTACAATCTTGGTGCCTGCCTCCTCTGAAAGAAGGCAAGACCCTGATGAGCCAGTCAGGGTCCCTTATGAGGTCAATGGAGTGATTAAACTTCTTACTAATGAGGAAGTTCAAGCTCATATGGAGAAAGAGGAGGCAATGAAGAAGGCAGCCGAAGAAGAAAGGGCGAGCAAGGCTGCTATTATTCAGGTGGTCCATGAAGAGGCTGAGAAGATAGGTCTTGAGCCAAAAGAACTTGCTGGAAGAAAGGGTGGTAAGAGCTTTGTGGATGCTCAGAATGCTGAGATGGTTGCCCTCATGGAGAAAAGGGAAGAAAGGTTAAAGAGAGCTGAAGAGATTAGGCAGAACAGGATTGAGAAATATCAGTGGGTCATGACAAGCAGGTTGAAACCAGAACCAATCACTGATGTCAAGATTCATCGAAACACCAAGCCAGCTATTGTTACTGTCTACAGAGGTGCTGACAAGAGAAATTTTGAGGTTCATAACCCCTTCAGATTCGCTGAATTCGGGATCACTGAATTGGATGAGTTGGGTCCAATAATAGCGAAAAAATCAAATGTTGTGGTCCTTGGTCTATTGAAGTCCCTGAGTCTGAGGTATGAAAGATTGGCAGCAACACCTCAGGAACTTGGTATTCCCTCTCCTCTTTTTGCTTCAGCAGAACAGCCTGCTCCCTCTCAGTCTTCCTCAAGAAAGAGAAAGAAGATTGAAGCTGAGCCTGAGATTAAGTTCCTTGGTCTGGATTGCAACAGAGCCCTCCCTGAAGGAGTTCCATTCAGGAACAACTTGGTCATCGAACAACCTGAAAGAGGTTTGTTCTTCACTGATGAGTTTGGAGACCCAGCCTTCCAAAGATGGAGTGATATTGACCAATCAGGAATCAAGGCAATGCTGGGTTTCCTCTTGATGGCCTCACCAATCAAGACTCCTGAGAATGTGAGGTTCTGCCAAGACCTGAGAACAAAGATTCAAGAGCATCCTGACCAGCATGAGCTAGAGTCCAAGAAGCCAAAGCTTGAAGCCCTAGGTTATAAGATCGACTGAATGAATCTGCCAACACCACCACTATCCTTGTACTATGTATAGTTTTGTTAGGACTTGTAATAATATTAATAAGAAGATGTTTTTTTATTTCAGTTTCCTTATTTACTTTCTAGTACATTCAGTATGAGCAGAAGTCATTAGCTCACTCATAACTGATCAAAAACACTTAAGCATAATTTATATCCAAATAGGGGGAGATTGTTGGGTCCTTAAGTACCCAAGAGTCGTTAAAACAAGATTTGAATACAAATTAAGCTAAGTGTAAATTAAACCGAAAACATTCCAAGTCACTGAGTGAACAGTCACTCAGTGAGTTACCTTCAAGATGCTCAGGACGAGTCTAAGAAGAAAGATTCACCACACAGTGAGGCGGTACTCACTGAAGTGTTACTTGAGACGAAGAAGAAGGTAATGGATCAGTGAGCGTTCGACAAGAGCTCACTGAACCCCAAGTCTCCTCAACAACAATGACTAAAGACTGAAGACAAATGTCTGAAGAACCTAAAGCCTAAAGAAAAGGCAGGATAAAGAGGGAAGGATTGAGAAGATAAGAACAAGTCGTATCTGGGTCAGACAAACCATCCCTCAAGTGGCTAAAATTCGAAGAAGTGTAAGGTCTGACACTCGAAGACTTTTTGACGCAATCCTATTGGTTCTTGGAAATGACAACTACTGTTGTAGTTGTCAGACACGCTTCCTATTTGTTTATCTTGTTTTAATCTTCAGTACCTTTGATCTGTTTGCCTATAAATAGCAAACAGATGAAGAAAAGTGGGTAAGGTATTCTTGTGCAATTAAAGCTTAGACTTTCACAAATACCCCTTTTCTTCTACAAAGAGTAACGTATCCCTGAGATAGCTCAGTGGGTCGAATTGTTACTACTTAAGCATAGCTTGAGTTTAGATAGGAGACACCATACCTTGTCTATTCAATCCCAAGTGTTTGTTCCCCAAAACACTTGGGTAATAGATTCTTTGATTCATTTCTAATAAGAATTTAAATGTTGAAAATACTGTGTGTTTTTATATTAACGTTTCATTAACTGTTAGAAGTAATCATTACATTGTATTAGTCATAAACACAAATAGATTAAGTTTCTAGTTAACTCTAAGCGTGTTAAGGGAACAACACCTACACTTTATCCGGTACAAGGCTAGATACCGGGTTCTTCCATAAGGTAGAACCAAACCTACGTCGCCTACACTTTATTAGGTACAAGGCTAGATATCAAGTTCCTTTATAATGGAGGAACCAAACCGAACAACACCAACTATCACAACACACCTTGTACATACTTAAGAAGAGTCAACTACAAGAAATACTTCAGTGATCTTGTGATGATAACGAATCCTAGCAACCCATGCCTTCAAGCTTGCAAGTCTTCTAAGCAAAATGTCGTGATCTCACCTTTAAGAGGAACCTAGAGAACCACTCAAATAAAAGCTACATGGATGATCCTAAGATCTGAAGTTAGAAAAGCAAGAATACAGAGAGAATATATGTGTGGAAGTAGTGAGAAGAAATAAGGAAATGACTAACTATTTATAGGCAAATAGTTCTCTGATCAGCCGGTTCTAGCGGATCCCTTGGAAAAGGGATCCGGCCAGTGTAAACCAATGGATCCGGCAGCTGGGTAATTCCATTCCGGATTTTGGTTTACAATCCCGGGTTTTGGGTCATGGGTCATGGACTATGGGTCATGGGTACCCAACATGATGTCACGCATGATGTAATGCATATATTGGGTCATCGGTTATGGACTTTGGGTCATGGGTCATGGACTTTGGGTTATTGGTCATGGGTTTTACCCAACTTGATGTCATGCATGATGTAATGCATATGGGTCATGGGTTATGGACCATGGATAACCCATTCTACTTACTTACATGTTTATTTAGATTTTAACTATGTATTTTTATAAAAGTGTAAGTAACAAATGTTACTTATAATTGTTTTATAAAAATGATTTTGGCTTTATATAAATTATGTAACCAGACAGGTTTGATGGTTTATTTGTTTAGCGAAATGAGTTAGAAAACTATTGGCTCGAAAACTTACGTATTTTATTTATCACGTTGAAATGAGTTTATGATTGTTATCAACAAAACATAGAAAAATCGTAAGATATAAATAAACGTTTTTTCGGTTTATTTTTATTAACAATCTTAACAAGTGTCCATATGGTACGGTGATTTTTTTGCGCGACTTAAATGTTTTTGGTGTGACCTAGTAGTGTTTTGTGCGACTAATGTGATCTTTGATTGTGATGTTTTTAACTTACTTAGCTGCTTGCATATATTATGAGGATTAAATTTATCCGTCCAATATCACCCCCGGCCCCCCTTACATGATGGATCATGGAGAGTCCCATATCACAATCCTACTTCATTAGCCTGCATTAGTCGTAAGTTAAAAACATGTGAAGTAAAACTAAGGGCCCGTTTGGTTTGTAGTTTTTCTGGAAGTCGGGTTAAGATGGTATTCTAAATATTAGGGGATGAAGAAAAGTAGAGGAGGTGGAGAGGTTTTATGACATATATGAGGCCACATGCTTTTTTTACCTCACATCTCTTTTTTATCGAACGAAAAAAAAAAAAAAAAAAAAAAAAAAAAAAAAAAACCTTGTTTTGATCAGCTCTTGTTTCATAAAATTAAATTTAAAGAGCAAAAATTACTAGATGTAATGTGATTATATAGTTGGTTGAATACTAGGACAAATTTCTTCGCAAACCCACGAATTCAATAATAGCTAAAGTCCTTTGAGACATAACATTAGTTCTGTTTGTGTTTATCATATCCAATAAATATTGACAAGCGGATTTTATCATTTTATATTTTTAAATATTGCACTTTGAAACTTTAGGGCCCGTTTGGTATGCGGGCATAGTGGGTTTTAGATTCATAGAAATTACAAATGCATTGTTTGGTATATAATTAATTCCCTGATAAAAGGTATAGAATGATATAGAATGATAGAATCTATACCCTTCTATAATAGTGACTTTTCATGAAGACAACCAATAAGAAAATAGTCAATTGTAAGATTTCTGACATTAGCAATTGCAGCACAACTTTTAACAATACATTTGATTTGCTTTTTGTCTTTTCTTTTATATTTTATTTAAAAGTGATACAAGTATTTCAAATCAAACAAATAAAATATAAATCAATTAAAATAATTTTATATTTTCTCTCTCTTTTTTTTCTTTCAAACCATTCCCCAATCTGAATTCAATTCCAATCTCACTTACAAGCCAAACGGGCCCTTAATTGTTTCACGATTCCTATAGTAAAGTTACAATTACATCAAACACCAACATGTTTGACATTTTAATAATTCGTAATTATACGTATAACATAGTAATATAATTGTAAAGTTCCTTTATATCTATGTAGTTAATCAAAAGACTTTAATCTAACGGTATCCATAAAAAAGTATCAATACTTTTCAACTAAATGATTATGCGTTCAAATTCTTATAGACACCGCATATGAATTGTGTGTTATGTATATATTGTGAGTGCAAAGTTGGCCTTTGGTATGTTCGGCAAAAATAATGATAGCATGAAAGCATTAGCTAATTGTTTTAATTAAATGTATGGTAATATAACTATATAATTATAATTAGTAATTGTAAGCACTAGTTGCTAGTAAACATGTTATCAAAGAATATTAATGTAACAAGATACGCATGTCAAATATTGTTACTCTATTTATAAAACTTTGAAACCAGAAAGCCAAACATATAAATATTAAAAGACACGTTTACATATAAACTCGTTTATGAAAACAATAAATAGAGATGAGTATGTAGAGGGGCAGAGTCCTTACCGAAATACTTGGAAGTTTGGTATTTCAAAGTCATCTCCTACTCCTACTCCAACTCTCTCTCTCTATATCTATAAAATCTATATATAAACACAAACATCATATGCCATAATTCATATTTGTCTGTTGGTTTACAAGCGTCTGGTCGGCTACCGTAATTTTAAGGTGACTGTTTTTGTCTTTGTGTCTTGTCTCTCTGTCTTTAATAAACTCATTATGTCATAATATAAAACTTAACTATTCTCAGTTCTTGGTTCTGTTATAAAAAAAAAAAAAAATTATCATAATCTTGTTGATGTTAATGGTGGTTTAGATATCACTGTGTTCATTGTTCTTGATTTAAGGTACTTTTTATCTTAATACCCTTTTGTTTAATTATTATGGAATTATGGTTTAGTTTACATCATATTGGTTGGTTATCTAGGAATTACAGGTTTTTGTTGCATAGAAACAGGGGATTTTTTGTTGTTTTATGTTATGTCATGTTGCTATATGTTAGGGTTGGTTTGATGGATATACGGAGTACTATAACTTACAAGTTTTGACCCAGTTTTAGTTTAAAAAGACTAAAATACCCTTTGTTAATTTTTAAATACAGTTGAGACCAAGGCTCTCAAACTCGAGAGTTTACACGTACGATCTTACGTGCACACCAGCAAAAATCGTGTAGTATCGTCGTAGGATCGCACTTTAGTTGGGATTGTAAGTAGGATCGTAAACTCGATCGTATGACCGTATTCCGATACGAGTTTACCAACATGCGAATAATCTTGTAAAGTATTGATTTATTATGCTTGTAAAGTATCTGAGAAGGTTTAAAATAGGGCCGGCCCTGGGAGTGGGCGGGGTGGGCGACCACCCAGGGCATCAAACGAACAGGGGGCATCAAATTTTTTTGTGTTGTGACTGGTTTTATGTGATGAAGATGGTGTTGTGATGATAAAACGAAAGGGTAACAAGATGAGCTAGATTTAGTAAACGTTTTTGCCAGAAAAAAAATGTTGCAGTCGCCGGAAACAAGAAAAATCGTCGGAGTGGTGTAAGGAAGAAGAAGACATAAATATTTTTTTTTGTGATTGGTCATTTGGTTGTGTGAGACGTAAAGTGCAAAGATACGGTACTTTTTTGTTGGTCAAACATAGGGACTAGAAGTATAATTTAATTATGTTTTTTCATTTATAGCTTTCTTCGCTATCTTTTAAGTTTTATTTTTTAAGTTTTTGTTTTTTCAAACATAGGGACTTGTATGTATGAAAGAGTTAAACTTTTTTATATGAAAGAGTTAAAGTTATTGTATAACAAAATTTGTTAATTAAGTCACTTTATTTTATGTTTGGAAGATTAGCTAAATTAATGTTGATATGTACTGAATTGTATACCTCGGTCTGTGATGTCAGTAGTTTGGTAGGATCATAGGATCTCGATCCGATCCTACGATCTTGATCTTGCAAACACAAAAACAATCTCACGTGGGATCGCGATATTGACAGCCTATGTAAAAAGTTTTTTAAGGGTATTTTTGTCATTTGTTATGCTCTTTATTAGATTTTGTGTAAAACAAACCAAGAAAATAGTTAAACATACATTATCTAGTAAAAAAGTTTATCAAGAGCTTGTACTATTTAGTATAGTAGTTTGTGTGTAGCATATTTGGTTGTGAATTGTTTATGTTGCATAAACTTAGATGTTTTTGTGATGTGGTGATTTTACAGTGTTTGGAGTTTTTCTTCACCATGGCCTTGATGAATTCCGTGAAACCTTCAAATAGTGTAGTGGAAAAAAGCTTGGATTCACAGTTATGGCATGCTTCTGCTGGCGGTATGGTACAAATGCCGTTGTTAAACTCAAAAGTTTTTTATTTTCCTCAAGGCCATGCTGAACATGCTGCATCAGGGAAGGTGAATTTTGTTGATTTCCCACAAATTCCGCCTTATGTTTTGTGTCGAGTGTTGACCATTAAGTTTATGGCGGATCCCGACACTGATGAGGTTTATGCGAAATTGGAACTCGTCCCATTAAAAGATCACAATGATTTTGGTTCTGATGATGATGTTTTGGGATATGGTCAAAATAAGAGTGGAAACGTTGAAAATCAAGAAAATCCAACGTCGTTTGCAAAGACATTGACTCAATCGGATGCTAATAATGGTGGTGGATTTTCGGTACCAAGGTATTGTGCTGAGACTATATTTCCTAAGCTGGATTACAATGCTGATCCACCGGTGCAGACTATTCTGGCTAAGGATGTTCATGGGCAGATTTGGAAGTTTAGGCATATTTATAGAGGGACCCCACGACGCCATCTTTTGACCACGGGTTGGAGTAATTTCGTGAACAATAAGAAGCTTGTGGCTGGTGATTCGATTGTATTTCTTAGAGCTGATAATGGTGATTTGTGTGTCGGGGTCCGAAGGGCAAAAAGAGGAGGCAATGGTGTTGGTAGTGGATATTGTGGGCTCATAAGGGAAGATGAGAATAATATCACTTTATCTAAGGACTCGAAAGGGAAATTTAATGGTGAATCTGTGATAGAAGCTGCGAAGCTAGCAGCGAATGGTAAGCCATTTGAGGTATTTTACTACCCACGGGCAAGTACTCCTGAGTTTTGCGTAAAGGCTTCGAGTGTCAAGGCTGCAATGAGGATTCAATGGTGTCCAGGGATGAGGTTCAAGATGGCTTTTGAGACTGAGGATTCGTCGCGAATAAGTTGGTTCATGGGGACTGTTTCTTCGGTTCATGCCAGTGATCAAGCTCGTTGGCCTAATTCTCCATGGAGGCTCCTTCAGGTATAGATTTCCAAATTTTCTTGTAGGTTTTACACAAAATATGTTTGTTGTATGTTTATAGGAGCTTCATCTGTTTTTTTGGCATATATCTTAAAAGTGATTATATGATATTAAATAACTAGACAATATTGTTATAATTCTCAGATAATATAACTTAAGAATTAAGATGCTATGCTTGTGAAAAAACTAATTATTTGACCCTTGGTTCGATATTCATAAGCAGAAGCAAATCTATGTATCCAAACAGTAAAAGCTTATTCTAGGAACTATAAGTTGTAATATGAACACACACACAAAATGTAAATCTAAACACCCCCTTGGTATTATGGAAGACTATGTAGTCCTTCGACCATGTTCTTGATTTTTATAAATATGAACACGCACACATACAAAATCTTGAAGTTTTATCAGCAAATTGCATATTTCGTTTTGTTTAATGTTCCTATTTTAGATGTTAACTTTCGTTAATTTTAATTAAAGGTGACGTGGGATGAACCAGATTTGCTACAAAACGTGAAGCGAGTGAACCCATGGTTGGTTGAAATGGTTTCAAACATGTCTACAATGCATATTTCGCCATTTTCACCTCCAAGAAAGAAACTTCGTGTCCCCCAACCTCCCGATTTCCCTCCCATTTCATCACTTATCGCTAACAACAACATTCCCGCAAGCATCCAGGGAGCCAGGCATAACTCTTCTCACTTGGGATTAAATAATAATCATCATCCTGAATTCAACAAAATTCAAAATTTACCATATGGGATGTTAAATAACGACCCGTTGAGAAGAGTCTCCTCAAAAACACTCGAACCAACAAAAGAAGCCAATGAAAAAGAAAAAGATTCTTGCTTGCTAACAATGGGAAAACCGAGTTTGAAAAAGACTGAAGACAACGAAAAAGATAAGAGAAAACCCGTGTTCATGCTATTTGGTACACCAATCTTGATTGAACAACAGTTATCTGAGAGTTGGTCTGGTGATGGTTCAGTGGTCCTACAAAATGGTCCAGTTGAGACATCATCTGATGAAGCTGGTCCATGGTCCAGTGAACAAAAATCTGAGTTTGGGCTCGAGACTAGTCACTGTAAGGTTTTAACAGAATCTTGAAGTTTCAGTTGCCTTTTTAATCTTAGGAGTGAAATTGTACAAAAACTTGTCGCTGGTGCAGTGCAACTGACAGAAAACGAACCGTTCAAGTATTATTCAGGCAGTGATAAAAGCTTGTTATCACATGTACAGTCTAGATGTTAGTCTCATGTCGTTGGATCTTGTTTATCTTTTAGTTTATTTTCTGTTTCTCCGATTTGTGGGAAAAGACCTATGTTACCGCTTTGAGACATTTTAGCTTGCAAATCCGCGTTTAGTAACACTTCTGGTTCCTTTTATGTGTTTTGAACATGGCTTATGGTTAATCATTTAGGTGCAATGCAATGCTGTTGAACAACAAGTTTCTTGTGTGTTTTGGAAGATATGTCATGCATAAAGCTTGTGTTTTGGTACAAATTTGACCCACAGAAAAACTGTTCCTGAAGCAATCATGTTAATAATTCATGTATTTTGCTGCATCTTTGATATTTTGACGACCTTTGAGAAAAGGCTAAGCACATCCTATACGTTTTCGCTATTTAATTTAGAATACATGAAGATGATTCTTCATTACTTGATGTTGAAACAGTTTATAAAACCAAAAGATGTAAACTACACTCGATGGTACCCCGAAGAATTAACTTTTGAAGACTATATATGCTAGATAGTACCAAAAAGTCCTGTTTATAAAGTCTTATATCTTCTTTGTGAAGACTCTTGTCATATAACTTGTTAGTCTTGAAAACTCTCAGACTCAAACTCTTATCTGCTTATGTTATCAGATGTTAGACTAACGTCATACTTTGTGCTTATGTTATCAGATGTTAGACTAACGTCATACTTTGTTTCATGGAGAAGTATTTATTTAAAATGGGCATGTATAAAGAAATGAACTAGAACACTATTAATTATACAATGAAATGTCAAAAGTGTGGTAGCTAATCTAATAGAACTCTCTCTCTTTACTAAACGTGACGATTATAGATTTAGATTTATTATACTCCCTCCGTCTCAATTTAATTGTCCATATTTTCTTTTATGGATGTCTCAAATTATTTGTCAATTTTCCTTATTTAGTAAAAACTAGAGAATCTAGTGGAGGAATAATCCATTTTAGTGGTTGAAAATTAAAGTGACCCC
This sequence comes from Artemisia tridentata subsp. tridentata, assembly GCA_021014915.2. NCBI lineage: Eukaryota > Viridiplantae > Streptophyta > Magnoliopsida > Asterales > Asteraceae > Artemisia > Artemisia tridentata. The sequence continues at coordinate 287,431,955 of CP139504.1, forward strand.
ACTTTTATTAAACTTTGTGTTTTCTCTCTCCTGACAAATAAATTGAGACGGAAGGAGTATATTATTATCCATCCATCCCAAAATATGAGTCCATTTTAAATTTTCAAAGTCTTTTTATTCCAACTTTGACCTCAAATTTTTTTTTCGTGCTATATAATACTTGATGCAAAATATATAAATGGATTTGTGTTTTAAATATTTTTTAATTGGTATACTTTTCATCAAGTATTATATAACGCGAAAAAAAATAATTAAGGTCAAAGTCTGAAAAAAAAAAAGACTTTGAAAAATCAAAATATACTTATATTTTGGGACGAAGTGAGTAGCTTCAAATTTAATATTTACAACATAAAATTATATTACATTAAGATTTTTTGTTGAAAATAAATTTTGAGGTCCCGAATATATAACGTGAAGTATATTTTGAGGCCCTGTACGATATCATACCTCGCACATCCTCATATACGGCTCTAGAAATAAGGATGTGTGTGACATCTATGATCTTCAGCAACATATTGAATTGTGAAAAATTTAACTCATTGAATTTAATAAACTACCTTTTTCGTTGAAACTAAACCTAAGAACATTTATTAAATAGTTTACTAAATTAACACACGCAATTAAATGATTTCTTTTTTTTACTCCTTGTAATGACTAGAAATCCTAACTTTATCACTACAAACTAGCTACTAGAAAGCGTGACACTCCACAATAATAATAAAGATGAGAAGAAAGTGTGGATCGTATGATATGAATACTTGGTTGAATGTATATTAAACTTTGAAAGAGAAATAAAACAAACACAACCTTAGAGGACACACACACTCTCACCTATACTATACTAAGAGGCACACTAAAAATGATGGTGAGAGTGTGCTTAAATAGGCACAAGGCCGGCGCCCTAAGTGGCTAAACTTGGGCTTGGTGGGCTTGTGTTGGACTTGGACTTTTCTTAAACGATACATGGACTTTATCTATTACAACCTTTCATAAATCCAACACAAGCCTTTTGCTACTATTCTGTTACATGAGTTCGACACACACTTAAGATATAAATGTAATACAAATGATCATCACTTCACTATAATTTAAATGCTAACAATCTCCCCCTAAGGGATGGTCATTTCAATGATGCTCCCGGTGATAGGTCTTTTGTCTTCAACGTCTTGAACTTTATGTGTCGATGTAGAATAGTCTTCATTCGTCGTTCCTTCATGCTATGTGATCTTCAAAGTAATCGCCTTTCAGTCGTTCTTGCCTTGATCAACATCTTCGTGTGGTGATGCATCGTGTCCTCCAACATACTCATACATCTTGGACTTTATACTTATGCTAATAATCTCCCCATATTCTTTCCTCATTTGATATATGAACTTGTTCTTTACATTTTGATTAGCTTTTTGACTTTGTTGTTACACTTTGTCTTTTAACTTGATCCTTTTGTCTTATACTTTTACACTTGAGCTTTGTTGAGGATGGTCTTCATAAGTATGAGTATGCTGAGGTGAAGATGTTTGATGTATCTGATGATGGTTGATGGATGTTTGTAGGTAGCTGCATAAAACCGTTAGTGATAAATCATCCAGCGCTTACAGGTTTAGACTTCGAGATTGTCAACAGCATATTGTGAAGACTTTCTCTAATCTTAACCTAGGCCGTTCTGAACCGGATACCCCCCGAGAGGGCTTACACGGACACACCGAAGTGCACCCACGATTCAGTGAGTCACTGGAGATCACCCCACGACTGTAGACCGTTTGAAGCATGTAATCATCATGATATATATATGGCAAGATCCGAATATCTCATTAAGACTCTTGTACACCTTGTGTCCTTTTAGGTGGACACAAGGGTATTCTTATGGAAGTGTTCCTAAGAGATATTTTAATGAATCTCATGGCTCTAGACTCGATTGTGCGTTTTAGTTTTAGTAGTCGGAGGCATGGAGCAGAGTGCTACCTTTTCAGTATCAACACATCTCGGGATGAGAGGCCGATAGATTATGCAGTGTTCTCCGTGAGAAATGAAACAAATATCTTTTAAGAGATATCTGAGTGGCTAGGAGGGGTTTGTGCAGCGCGTCACTGGGTCCATGACGTCTTGTCTTCAATATCAGTATCAGCTTTGTGATAACCGATAGCAGATGTATTGACCCGGTTTCTGCCCTAAGTTTTCGTGGAGGGCTATTTCTTTTCACCCTTTCATTAAACTTTTCTTTTTAATTCTTCAACCCCTTCTTTCCTTTTCTCATTTACTCCTTTTTTTCAATCTTACCTAAGGACTTCTAATTCTAATCTATTGGAATTGTCCTTGGGTAGATCCCTCCGGCTCTGGCGGATCATAAGACATAAACCTAACCATAATCACCTTATTACTCCGTGATTATCCTAGATTTGATGATCACAAGCCATAAAACCTTTTTATGTAAAATCTCTCAAAGTGTTTATGAATAAAACATATTTTGGTTAACACTTCGAGAGTTTTTGCATTTTCTGAAATACTCCCCCTTCACATGTGCTCTTTTATTTTTAAGATAAATTTGCACGTGTTGGGTAGAGTTCGAACATTTGAATTGATCAATTTTCAGTTAACATGACCATCGCGAGACACGCTTACATCACTAGTTAGACTAGCTTGAAATTATTACCCGTCCCGGTCATATTAAAAGAAGAATCTCTCGAATTGGTACATTCTACTCAGACAAGTCCTTTGCGAGACACGTTTACATCACTGGATGAACCAGCTTGAAATTATTACCTGTCCCGGACAAGTCTTTTTGATTACGGACATTTAGCTTTCGTCAATTCGAGGGTTCAGATCTGAGTCTTTTTGGAGAGCTCTTTTTGAGATTCAAACCACGATCTTTTAAATTTTTGATCACATTTTAATCACGTCTTCTCCCCCTAAAAAATATCGTGTAGTGATATTTTTGATATCAACTTATTTAAATGAGAGCTTTTTGGAGAGAAAGACGGATCATTTTAGCATGATTTGGAACATTTTGTTTTTCTTTTTATACTCCCCCTTAAATAACGCATATTGTTTAAACATTTGAGTTTTAAATCATTTAAGGTTTTTTTGATTTTATATTGTTTTTGTATTTTTGAAATTTTCTATTTTTGTATTTTGTTTTTGTAGGTTTTTCAAATTTTGTATTTTCTTTTTGTTTGTTTTTCAAATTTTGTATTTTGTTTTTTCAAAAATATTTACAGCGAAGCTTTTGAGATAAAATTTCAAGAAGTTTCGAGAAGACTTTCTAACTCTTCGGGAGTTAGGCTTCGCATGCCAATTCGTCGAACTAAGTTATCAAACCTCTCTTTTGGAAGGGCTTTAGTAAATAGATCGGCGGGTTGGTATTCAGTCTTCACGAAGAATAATTCAACAGTACCCTCTTCTACGTGTTCCTTTATGAAGTGATAGAGGACTCTAATATGCTTGGTCTTCGAGTGTTGTACTGGATTGCAAGAGATGGCAATGACACTTTTCGAATCACAATACATAGGTATGCGGTTGAAGGAGTAGCCATAATCTGTGAGTTGTGTCCTCATCCATAGAACTTGGGCACAACACGTAGATAGAGACACATACTCGGCTTCTACGGTTGATAACGCCGTACAGTCTTGTTTCCTTGATGACCAGCCTACTAGCTTTTCTCCCATAAATTGTGCTCCGCCGGATGTACTTTTTGCGGTACTTGGCATCCAGCATGGTCGGCATCTGAAAAGGCTGTTAGTGTAAACTCCAAATTATTCGGATACCAAAGTCCCATGTTAATGGTTCTTCGTAGGTACCGAAAGATCCGTTTAACCTCTTGGAGGTGAAGTTCAGTAGGCCTTGCCTGAAACCGTGCTAATAAACAGACAGCAAAATGTATATCGGGTCGACTAGCAGTTAAGTACATGAGAGACCCAATCATGCTCCGATATTTCTTTGGATCGATGGGTTTCCCATATAAGTCTGCACCTATTTTGGGTGAAGTGACCATTGGTGTACCAACAGAGTCATAATTTTCAATTCCATTTTCTTTAAAATCTCAATAGTATATTTAGCTTGATTTATAAAAATACCACGTGGGGTTTGATGAATTTGTAAACCAAGAAAGAATTTTAATCCCCCCATCATGGACATTTCAAATTTACTTTTCATGAGATTTTCAAAATGTTTTGAATGTTTAGGATTAGTGGACCCAAAAATTATGTCGTCCACGTAAATCTGAACAATCAAAATATCATCTTTGAATTTTTTAGTAAACAAGGTCAGGTCAATTGTTCCTTTGGTGAAATTGTTTTGAAGTAGGAAAGATGATAACTCGTCATACCATGCCCGTGGGGCTTGTTTCAAACCATAGATAGCTTTCTTTAGCTTGTAGACGTAGTCTGGATGATCTTTGTCAACAAATCAGTCTGGCTGACTCACGTACACCTCTTCTTTCAGAGTTCCATTCAAGAATGCTGTCTTGATATCCATCTGATAGACCGTGATGTTTTTGTGAGCTGCATATGCTAAGAAAATCCTGACTGCCTCAAGCCTTACTACTAGCGTGAATGACTCATCAAAATCTATCCCTTCTTCCTGTCTAAATCCCTTGGCCACGAGACGAGCTTTGTTACGAATTACAGTCATCTCTTCATCCTTTTTGTTCTTCCATAACCACTTAAGATCAATGACAAGTTTGTCGATTGGTCTTGGCACTAAATCCCAGGTGTCATGTAATTGATATTGGAGAAGTTCTTCCTGCATCGCTTCAATCCATGCATTATCTGCCATCGCCTCCCGAATGTTCTTTGGCTCTTTTAGACTGACTGAGCATACATAGATGCACATATCAGAATCGGTGGCGAGCTGTTTTCTCGTCTGAACTGGCTGTGAGGGTTCACCAATGACTTGTTCTATTGGATGGTATTTTGTCCACTGTAACGTAGAAGGGTACCTTGGATTTAACGAATGCGTGTTAGATAGTTCATGTAACCTTGAAGAAGATTCAGCAGATTCCGTTGCAAACGGGTTTTCGAATGGTTCGTCTTCTAACACAGCATCGTTTTGTTGTTGTTCTTCTTGAATTGGTGTGGTTTGGTTTTGCTCATCAACTCTTGGTAACACAATCTCAATTACTGGAGTTGCTGGAGTAGATGTTGATGATGTTGAGGGAGTTGGTGCGTCAGCTTCGATTGTTGTTGATGCATATTGTGGCGGTGGTGGTGGTGGTTGATGGTTTTGAGCGGGTGCAGCGGAACGTTGTTGTGATGCATTTGTCAAAGCTCCACCATAGTATTCATCATACATATACTCGAAGAAAGTGTCCTGTTCTTGATTTGTTGGTTTGTCAGTAGTAGTTGACTGAGCTCCTTAGGGTACGAGTCTTGAACTGATAGGTCCAGAAGTTTGACTGTTTGGTGCGGGTCCTAATCTGGTATGATTAAAAGCCATCGGGTTAAGCGCGGGTTCTAGAGCGAGTCTCTTAGAAGCCATCTATGAAATCTCGTCAAATTTCACATTCATCGTCTCCATAATCCTTTTCGTTCTTCTGTTATACACCCTGAATGCCCTCAAGTTATTTGAATAACCAATGAATACTCCAATATCACCATTAGCTTTCAGCTTCCCCAGATCTTCTCTGTCGTTCGTAGGATAGCACAAAGCGCCAAATACATGAAGGTAAGAGATATCAGGTTTTCTGTTGTTGATTAGCTCATATGGTGTTTTATTGAATCTTGGATGGATAAGGGATCAGTTCTGAATAAAACAAGCAGTGGCAACAACATCAGCCCATAAGAATAACGGTGCACTGGAATAAATCAGCATTGTACGAGCAGCTTCCACAAGAGTTCTATTTCTTCTTTCAACTACCCCATTCTGCTGTGGAGTTCTAACCGCTGATGTCTGGTGAGTAATTCCAGTCTCTTCAAAATATGTTCTTAACTCCTGATTAGTGAATTCTGTGCCATTATCTGTTCGTACAATCCTTACTGGAGCTTGAAGTAAAACTTGAATGCGCTTCAGAAAGGTGATGATGATGCTTGGTGCTTCGTCTTTTGACCTCAAAAACCTTACCCATGTATATCTTGAATAATCATCGACAATAACAGGAATATACTTCTTCCCATTGATACTTTCAACTCTCATTGGGCCACATAAGTCCATATGAAACAAATGTAACTTATCCACTGAACTGGGTACGGTTTTAGGTTTGTAAGTTGCCCGTTTGCTTTTTCCTTGCTCACAGGATGGACATAAGTGTTCTTTGGTGTATTTGAATTTAGGGAGACCGGTGATGATGTCGTCTTTGGCTAGCTTTGTTAAGGTGTCGAAGTTGAGATGGGATAATCGTCTGTGCCACAACCAGGACTTAGTTTCGTCAGCTCTTGTCATGAGATAAACTGGTGATGAAGAGGCCATTTGGTTTATGTTGATAGCATTGAGATTGGTTTCACGATTTTCGGTTAAGAGATCATCTCCAATCAAATTCCTAACGAAGCAAGTATTTCTCCTAAATGCAACCTCTAAATCTGCATTGCAAAACTGTCCGACTGAAAACAGATTGTGTCCCAACCCTTCGACATAGTAAACCCAAGTGATTAAACAATTCCCGAACTGAAGATCTCCATAACCCAGAATAGCTGCTACATGATCATTTCCAAACAGAACAGTTCCCATGAACTTCCATACAAAGTTGATCAGCAGCTTGAGATTCCTGGTCATGTGCTTAGAGTAACCCGAGTCAACGATCCAAAGACAAATTTCAATGACCTGCCAAGAACAGATGATTTTGCATTTGGAAACCGTTTAACATTTGGTTCCATGGGGTTAGAGGTAACAGATGAATCACACTTAGAGAAGGTTTTTATTTGTTCTTTTGGAACAATTTCTAATTTGCCATTCTTAAGTGTAAACTTTCCCCCTGTTGGTTTTCAGGCACAAAACTTAAGATGGTCCATAGGCAATATGCTACTAGTGGTTGACCTAGCTAGATTAATAAGTCTTTTAATATATCTAGATCTAGCAGTAGTTCCTGGAGGTACACCTTTCTGTTCAGGCATAGCATACAAATTCACATTATTAGAAACAATATCATCACAAGCATTTTCAGATAACGATTTCTTGCACATTAAACAAACAGAGTCATTACATGCACTCGAAACAGTATTCTTAACATTACATCCAGATGACATATGTTTCTTATTCGAAAGCGATAAAATCCTAGGGTGTTCTTCTACTTCTTCCATTTTATTCTTGCTTTCACTCTCAGAGACAGGCGAGACTCTATTCCTTGTATTGCTCCTAGGCTTTGGTCTGCTACTCCTATATGTTTGAGATTTAGAGGTAGACGCAGTAGTGATACTAATCCTATAAAGGACAGGTGCTATCACATTTGATGTTTTGACAACAGCTTTCTCTTTTCCTTTTTCACTTTGTTTAGGCAAGGGTGTTGGAGTGACTGGAACACATTGAGAGATTGACATTTTTGGTTTAATAACTGGATTTTCCTTAGTTTCCTCACCCTTCCTTTTTAGACTCTCCAGCTGAGACTTCAACTGATCATTTTGCTCTCTCATGTTTTTGTAAGCACGCTCATACGACAATTTGTCATACTTGCATTCTTCATTTTTCCGATCAAGTTGTTTAAAATATGTGACATTTTGTTTTTCAATCTTAGCAAGCGCATTTTCATATTTTAAAACAATTTCAAAAGTCTCAGCTCGAAGTATTTCATCATCCTCAACAGAATATGTTTGGTAAATAATGGACATAATTTCTGTCAATAGAACTGCCTCGAAGAGAGTATCATTGTGAGTTTCCAAAACTTTGATGCGTTCAATGTTTTCATTAGCTTCCTTTACCAGGGATTGGTGGTCCTTGACAAAGTCGGCTGTTTCTTTCAAAATTGCATTTTCAACAAGAATTACCCTCGCACTAATGTTATAGAGTGGACTAGTAATCTCTGTTTCAAACACCTTTTTTATTTCATTATGAAAACTTGAATGCCAGTTGCTGATGCTAACATTTGTTTTTGAGTCAACAATACTTTGAAGTGCTTTTACTTTGTCTTTCAGATAATCCAAATATCGTCTAGCTTCACTTGTGTTAAAAGGGTTGCTAGAGGACATCTGTACCAGATTTGAAAGATGTTTGGAAACAACTTTTGGTTTTGTTGAAACAATTGGTCTTTTGAAAACCTTTGTTGGTTGTTGTTGTTTAACAAAATTTACCACAGAAAGTATGTTAAGCTTATTATAATCAATTGGTTTGATTTCTGGGTTCATTTGTCTCATTTTGATTCTACTCTCCTCAGCAAGCTCAATCGTTTCATCAGAATCCCGAACTTCGGGAGGATCATGTTTATCAAATAGCACATTACCATTATATAACACATTCTGTTCTTTCTAAGCTTTCTTGAGTGTATAAGGGTTTTTGTAACCGATAGCCATTTTCTTCATAGTGTGCAAAATCGGGTTTGTATTTTTAATAATCATATTGATTGTTTGTGCAGAATGACCCATTTTGACAAGCAAATCTTCCAATTTCTTAATTGTTTCTTGTTTCTCAATGATTTCATCAAGAAGTTCATTTTCGCGTTTTGAAAACTTTGCTTTCAACTCTTTCATTTCTTTTTCAAGATCAGAACAAGTTGATTTTTGTTTAGAAATTTGGTTTTGTAAATCAGAAACTTCCGTGTATAAAGATCTTATTTGCTTGTTTAAGTAAACATCAAGAGTGTCGTACTTAATTTGCAATTGTTTTTCTCTTGAAACGGATTTTTTGTAACCATCTTCTAATTCTGACTGTCGGGTTTGATTAATTTCAAAAACTTTTTCATTCACCTTATATCTCTCAAGCTCAGCGGTCAATTTTTCATTCGCGGCCTTAACATCGCGATTGACCTTTTTGACCTTTTCAATTTCAATACTACAATTGTTCAATAATGATTCAAATAACGCACGTGTTTCCTCATCATTCTCAGTATGCTGTGACTCGAAGCCTCCATTAGGATCCATATCTGGAGTAGCCAAATTAGTATTGCTACAACTTGGGGAGTCCATATATGTATCGTAAGTGGTTGCAGGAGTCGCAGGATGCTGTTCATTTTGAGGTGACATATCAAATATTTTATTATTGTGACATGTAGCATATGGTGGTACCTCAGAGACTCCATTGATATCATAAGTAGGAGGTGCTTTAGAATCCGTGTCATATTTAACCTCCTGAAGATTTGCCATGAAAATGCAGTTGGCATCAATGTCTTCAAGGTCTTCCATGTCATCCATAAGAGCCATGAAGTCATTCTCTTCTGCACTCAATTGTAACCCAGCCGTTTCTTTCTGTGCCAACAGCAATGCTTTCTGCAGATAAGCTGGATATTTCTTCTTCGGCCTGGTGGGACAGTTTCTTGCCATATGACCAATTCCTTGACAGTTAAAACACTTTATCAAATTACCCATTTGATTACCCTGATTCACATTTCCAATATTCCCAGCAACTGGAGCAGCAACATTCCCAAACTGATTCCCAACATTCTGTCCCCTCTGGTTTCCAACAAATTGACCCAACTGATTTCCAACATACTACCCTGCATTCTGATTACCCATTTGATATCGAGGAGCATATCCCTGCTGATTCCCATAACCTCCAACCATTTGTCCTTGTTGACCCTTGTTAAAACTCGACTGTGCGATCTACCTTTTGCGAGTGTTTGATGAGATTCTTTGGTTGTTGTTTGTGTGTGCGGAGAAGCGTCCTTGGAATGCCTTTGTTAGGTAAGCAAATGCTTGAGTCAAAGCAGCATTGGACTCATCATTGTCAGTGAATTCTGATTCTTGGTATTGTGGTTGTGGAATAACTTCTTGTTGTTGTGGGTAGAATGGTTGTTGTGGTATCACAACAGTTTGTGGAACATATGGTTGTTGCATGTAGTTCTGAGTGAGTGATGATGATGATGGTTGTGTATTCACTGTTACAGGTGTTGGTGTCTGAGCAACGAGTGCAAGAGGAACATGTTGCTTAGCTAACTTTTCATTCCTTACTTCATCTACCTCTTTCTGGTTTTGCTTTAGAAAGTCATAGAGCTGATCATAGTTCACCTCATGAAGGTTCTTTGTTTGGTTAACAATCGTGACATATCGCCCCCATTCTTCTGGTAAGTTGTTGATGAACTTGATGTTTTGAACAATTTGCCTTGGTTCCAACTTGTTTCTGATGAGCTCATTCATTAGAGTGCAAAACCTTGTGTAATAAGATTCAATTGGTTCCGCTGGAGTTGATGTGAACTTCTCCCATTCAGTGAGCAGCTTGTTTTCAACATCTTGTTGTCCAATCTCAGTGCCATGACAAAGCCTTCGAACTCGTTCCCACATATCATAAGCAGTTTCACAACTATCCACAGCAGAAAATATCTCTCGTGGTAAACCAAGTTGAATTAAGTGCATTGCCAAGTCATCAGCTGCGATTTGCTTCCAATCCTTTGGTGTGTAATCATTTTCAGTTTGTAAACGAAGGAATGGTTGGGTAGGAGGTGTGTCATTTGGATTTCCAGGGTCTTGAATCTGACGAGGCTTGAATGGTCCATTCTTGATGGAATGAAGTAGGAGTTTGCCATTTTCTTTGGTTTTGATATAGCGAAGCATACGGCTTGTCCATGGAAGGTATCCACCTTTTTCAAGCATGGGAGGACGGTTTTCAGCACCGGCTGCATGGATGTCTTGTTGAGTCGTCATTGATGATGTTGTATGATAAAGTTGATTCAGGATCGTTGCAAAGAAATAGGAGTTGTGGTTGATGAAGGTTGAACTTAGTTGTTGTAGAGAAGTCTTGGTTCTTTGTTGATGATCGATTGAAGTTACTTGCAATTTAGATAAACTATTACAATTTAGATAAACGTAGCAAATTAAATAAAGTTACTAAATTTGACTAAACTATAATTTAGACAAAATCAAAAGTTCACAAATTCGACAAAGTTATGTAAATTACAATTTAGATAAAATGAAAATTTCTATAGAAATTTCAATTTAGACCAAAATTTGTACAAATTATGGCAAAATTTCAATTTATATAGAATTATGCAATTTATATAAACGATCTAACTAATTTATACAAACTAGTAGATATCCCTTTGTCGAAGTATTCGTCACACTTATACAAGCGAGAGAATACCAAGTCAGCGATCTTTGATGTTGTAGAAATTAAAAGTTCAAATTGAATTTATAAAAATTATTTAAGTTGTAAACGTTTAAAAATAATTGCGATAGAGGACTAAATTTGCCAATTAGCGAAAGTACTTCAAGCAGTCACAATTTCGATAAGGGACTACTTTTGCCAATTAGTGAAAGATCTTTTAAAACTAATTTGCGATAAGGGAATGATGTTGTCAATATGCAAAAGATCTTCAGACAATTGCGATAAGGGACTGTTTGTGTCAATTTGCAAAAGTTCTTCAATACAATTTCGATAAGGGACTACTTTTGACAATTAGCGAAAGATCTTTTAAAATTGGTTTGCGATAAGGGACTGATGTTGTCAATATGCAAAAGATCTTCAGACAATTGCGATAAGGGACTGTTTGTGTCAATTTGCAAAAGTTCTTCAATACAATTTCGATAAGGGACTGGGCAGAATTGCGATAAAGGGAGCTTTTCACAATTTCGATAGAAACAGAATTCCTATAGAAATTTACAATTTCTATAAAAATCACAATTCCTATAAACCCTTTTCTATCTAAATTCTTATACAAGAAAATAGATTTTTCCAAGTCGATGAAGATCCTTTTTTATCGCAATTCTTATACAAGAAATGGATAAAAATCCGATGCAATGAAGAGTCGAATCGCAAGATGTGTAGTCTCCTTTTTTCTCGATCAAAACTTCAAACAATCTCACAAACTGATAACGCTACAACTTTTTGTCGCCAAAATGATGTAGAACCAACTTTTTCAACACAAAGCTTGTAGCTTTTTATCTAAAACAATCTAAACTCCACGTAAAACTAAAAAAGCTTGAAACTTTAATTAAAAAACTCACGTTAACAACTAAAAGTTACTACCTTTTTTGTTTTAACACACGTAAAAACCAAAATAACAACAAAAGTACTCATTAGACTAGAAAAAAAACACAACTTTTAATCTTATATTGATTCCAACGAGACTCAACTAGATCCTATTTCCTTGTTTGGCGGATGATACCACTTGTAATGACTAGAAATCTTAACTTTATCACTACAAAGTAACTACTAGAAAGCGTGACACTCAATAGTAATAATAAAGATGAGAAGAAAGTGTGGATCCTATGATATGAATACTTGGTTGAATGTATATTAAACATTGAAAGAGAAATAAAACAAACACAACCTTAGAGGACACACACACTCTCACCTATACTATACTAAGAGGCACACTAAAAATGATGGTGAGAGTGTGCTTAAATAGGCACAAGGTCGGCGCCCTAAGTGGCTAACCTTGGGCTTGGTGGGCTTGTGTTGGACTTGGACTTTTCTTAAACGATACATGGACTTTATCTATTACAACCTTTCATAAGTCCAACACAAGCCTTTTGCTACTATTCTGTTACATGAGTTCGACACACACTTAAGATATAAATGAAATACAAATGACCATCACTTCACTATAATTTAAATGCTAACACTCCTAAATTAATTCTTGATTTTGATAAAATAAAAAAAAAAGTTTTACAATAACTTATATTATATTCCTAACTTGTGTATTGTGTTTAGAAGTGTATTCTTTTAAATTTGTACTAAATACATACTCATTTTGTTTATCTTTCTTCTAGTTTGAAATGAGACTGAAGGGAGATGAAAATTTAAGTCCGAACATAACTCCCATTTTTGTTGACACACAAAAAGGTGTCCTTAATATGTTTTTTCAATATCATATTATGATGTGTAGGACTTTAGATCTATAACCTTATCACACAATATTGATGCACAAAGATGGTGGCAAGATATGTAGGTGTCGACTTTTAGAGAGAGAACAAGAGAGATAAAAACAATAGAACTTTTATTAAAACACACACACTTACACACTCAAGCACACACAAATGAGGCAAGGGTGTGTTAGCTTTATTAGAAAGTGATGGTCATTTACGGATTTATATTTTTGTAATGTGTCTTTGTTTATTTAATAGGATAGTCAAAGGGCTCATGGACTAATTTAATATGTTAGAAGTTATATTATACTTGTCCAATCCATAGTCCATGATCAAGCCCATAGAAAGCCGATGGCTCATTTGTATTCTACTATAGAAGGCACACTCCTCCTCATTTGGAGTGTGTGCTTGAGTGTGTAGTGTGTGTTTTATTAATGAACTTTCTCTTTCTAGTTTCTCTCTCTAGATACTAACGCCACACTTCTATCTCTTGTACCACCAACCGAGCTTAGTGATTAGTGTGATAATGTAGATCTAAGGTCCTACAAGTGGTATCAATCGCCAAACAATGATCTAGGCGTGTGTTTTTATGATTTACGTGTACTGTTCATCGAGTAAGATGTCAGTTTCTTCGAGTAAGAAGAATTTTTCTGAGTTAGGTCATTAGTTTCTTCGAGTAAGAAGAATTTTTCCGAGTTAGGTCATTAGTTTCTTCGAGTAAGAAGATTGTTTTCTAGTAAGGATTTGAGTTTCTTCGAGTTAGAAGAATTCCTTCAGGTAAGGGTTTGAATCTGTGATGTGAGCAGTTCAAATTGCTTCGATCTTTCCCAATCATCCTGGCCGGAACTTGTTTCTTCGAGTTAGAAGAATTTCTTCAAGTTAGGATTGATTTCTTCGAGTAAGAAGAATTTCTTCAAGTTAGGATTACTTTCTTCGAGTTAGAAGAATCCTTCGAGCAAGAATAGTTTTTCGAGTAATCTAAAAATTTTCGAGTAAACAGAATCCTCCGAGTAAGATAGAAACTTTCGAGTAAACAGAATCCTCCGAGTAAGATAGAAACTTTCGAGTAAGCTAAAACCTTCGAGTAAGCTAACACCTTCGAGTAAGCTGGTTATCTTCGAGTAACAATCCTTCAACTTAGAATCCCTCAACTTAAGATCCTTCGTGTATGCAAACGTTGAGTAAGCAATTCTTCGAGTTAGATCCTCCGAGTAAGGGCCAAACTTCAAACGACTATAACTTTTGAACCGTAACTCGATTTTCAGCTCATAACCTATCAAAACGACCGTGAAAATGAGGAGAAGGACATGTTGAATTAGCTAAAGTTCATTCAACCCAATCTTCGAGGCCCAATTCCACTCCTAAAAGAAGTTATCGACGTTTTTAAGTTTTGAGACTAAATTTTCCTTACAACATCTTACCTTAACCAACAACAAACACAACTCCTACATCGTTGAACCAATCCAAGATCAACTTTATCATACACAACTTCATCAATGGCAACTCAGCAAGACATTCATGCAGCCGGTGTGGAAAACCGTCCTCCTATGCTTGAAAAAGGTGGATATCTTCCATGGACAAGCTGTATGCTTCGTTACATCAAAAGTAAGCCTGATTGTAAACTCCTGCTCCAATCTATTAAGAATGGACCCTTCAAACCTTGACAGATTCAAGACCCTAGAGAACCAAATGCAACACCTCCTATCCCACCATTCTTTCGTGAACAAACAGATGCAGAATACACAGAAGAAGACAGGAAGCAGATTGCAGCTGATGATATGGCAATGCACTTAATCCAACTAGGATTACCACGAGAGATCTTTGCTGCTATCGGCAGTTGTGAAACTGCATATGACATGTGGGAATGAGTTAGAAGGCTATGTCATGGCAAAGAAATTGGGCAACAAGATGTTGAAAACAAGCTACTAACTAAATGGGAGAAGTTTACATCCACTCCAGGAGAATCCATTGAATCCTACTATACCAGGTTTTGCACTCTAATGAATGAGCTAATCAGAAACAAGTTGACACCAAGACAAATAGTGAGCAACATCAAGTTCATCAACAATCTTCAAGAAGAATGGGGACAATATGTCACTATTGTCAACCAAACCAAGGATCTACATCAAGTGAATTATGATCAACTCTATGATTTTCTGAAGCAAAACCAAGCTAAGGCTAATGAAGTAAGGAAAGAAAGATTGGCAAAGAATCATGATCCTCTTGCATTAATTGCTCAAACACCAACACCTTTACCAGTGAATATACAACATCAACCATCATCATCTTCCAGTCACAGCTACATGCAAACAACAATACATTCCACAACAACAAACTACTGTAATTCCACAACAAAAATTCTACCCACAACAACAACAATATCCACAATTCCAAGAACCAGAGATCACTGACAATGATGAGTCTACTGGTGCTTTGACACAAGCATTTGCTTATTTACCAAAGGCATTCCAAGGACGCTATTCTACACCAACCAACAACAACCAAAGGATTTCATCGAACACTCGCAACAGGCAAATTGCACAGCCGAGTTTTAATATGGGTCAACAAGGACAAATGGTTGGGGTTACTGGGAATCAGCAAGGATATACTACTAGATTTCAGATGGGTAATCAAGGGCAGTATGCAGGAAATTAGATGGGTCAGTATGCAGGGAATCAGATGGGTCAAGTTGTTGGAAATCAGAGGGGTCAGAATATTGGGAATCAGACAGTAGGTAATCAGATTGGGAATGTTGCTGCTCCAGTTGCTAGGAATTATGGAAACATGAATCAGGGTAATACGATAAAGTGTTACAATTGTCAAGGTGTGGGTCATATGGCAAGAAACTGTCCCACTAAGCCGAAAAAGAAAGATCAGTGTATCTGTAGAAAACATTGATGTTGGCACAGAAGGAAGTGGCAGGGTTTCAGTTGAATGTTGAAGAACATGATTTTATGGCTTTCATGGATGATATGGAAGACATCGATGCAAACTGCATATTCATGGCAAGTCTTCAGGAGGCTAAGTATGACACGGATTCTGATGCACCTCCTGCTTATGACACCAATGCAGTCTCTGAGGTACCATCATTCAATACATGCCACAATAATGAAATATTTGATATGTCTCCTCATGAGGAACAACATCCTGAGACTCCAGCACCTAATTATGATACATACCTGGACACACCAAGTAGTAGCAATATTAATTTGGCAACTCCAGATATGAATGCTAATGGAGGCTTAGAGTCACACCATGCTGAGAATGATGAGGAAACACGTGCTCTCTTTGAATCATTATTGAATAATTGTAGTATTGAAATTGAGAAAGTTAAATAGGTCAATTGCGATGTTAAGGCCACGAATGATAAAATGAGCGCTGAGCTTGAGAGGTATAAGGAAAACGAAAAAGCTTTTGAGTTTCATAAAACACGGCAGTCAGAATTAGAAACTGGTTATCAAAATTCCGTTTTAAGAGAAAAACAATTGCAAATCAAGTTTGACACACTCGATGTTAACTTAAACATGAAAATAAAATCCTTAAACGCGGAAATTTCTGATTTGAAAAACCAACTTTCTAAAAAAACATCAATTTGTTCTGATCTTAAAAAAGAAAAGAAACAGTTGAAAGTAGATTTTTCAAAATGAGAAAATGATCTTCTTGATGAAATCATTGAAAAACAAGAAACAATCAAAAAGTTGGAAGATTTGCTTGTAAAAATGGGTCATTCCACTCAAACCATTCATATGCTAATTAAAGATCCAAGCCCGCTTTTACATGCAATGAAGAAAATGGCTATCGGTTGTGAAAACCCTTATACTCTCAAGAAAGCTCAGAAAGAACAGAATGTTTTGTACAATGGAAATGTGATATGTGCTAAACATGATCCTCCCGTGTGAAGATTGTTATGCTCGAGGTTTGTTAGACCTCATATCTAGAATTACACAATAACAATGAATAAATCAATACGCAGCGGAATAAACATAAAACATTCATTATTATTGAACAAAGTTTTCCTCGTCATCATCTCTACTCTAACCAATACAATCACCAAAAGCCCCAATGCTACGTGATCAAGTGTAGTACGGTTACACTCTAACAGGAATCATAAGATCCTTGAGGGTTATCACAAATTCCTAACCCTAGGCGTCTAAACAAAGATTCACGCCTAGGTACACACACACACTTTTCTGGTGTTACATCTTTTTCACACCTAAAACGTATTCCCTGTGTTTCTTTATATACTAGAAACATTAGGGTTACAAAGAGATAAACATAAAATAATAAAAGATTTCCTGTAGTCTTTTCTTCTTTGTGAACTTTCATCCTTTGTCTCTATACGTCCTTCATCTTTCACATTTTGTCAATATCAACTCTAAATATAATTCCAAACAATCTTCCCCTAGTTGATATGACAAAACCAACGACCAATGAAAGATGATCTTCCCCTTAATCCATGCATATCATCAAGGATCTTCAAGCTGCAATCTTCAATATTCTCTTCTTCCCCTTTTTGTCATCATCAAATAGGGAACAAAAGTAAGCAACTTTGATCTTTACAACCACGAATCAATATCACACGTCCAATCCATCTTTCCAATGTTTCAAATTACCCACCATTAAGTTTTTCGCACTATAAATGAACTCGAAACAGTAGAAATCAAAACTAGCAGTAGAAAAACCTTCACCACGATGTAGCATAACCTCGATGTATTGAAGAAGAAAACTAACCATTACCCATCCGATGCTGAAGTAGAATAACCCAAACTCATGTCTTAAATATAACTGCGAACGTATACCCAATCCGATGTATAGGGAGATCGCAATCTCTTGACAATATGAACACTGAGCACAATAACGTAACTCCTTCAAGTGTTCGTCAATTCGTAGATATAATAAGAACATAAACCCAAATAATTCCACTTCACTTTCAAATAAGTAACAAGTAATCGTCTTCACCAATAAATAAGATAAATTCGAGCCATTAAAACCAAAATCAAATCCAAACATCGTCTTTGTATGTGTTACTTCCCCTGTGTGTGTGTTCTCTCCAAAATCAACTGAATATGCTTCCCCTCACTTTTAGAATTCCATGCTCTAACAGTACCAAATAGCAGTACAAAGTTTATAAACCCAGCAGTAGAAACTCTTCAATCTCCAAAGCTAGCATTACAAACTGTTGTAGAGCAGTACTAATTCCGAAAACCAACAGTACTAACTAGAAATCCCAGCAGTACAAACTGCTAGTAGTATGTATCATGAGCAGTAAAAATATTTGAAGGGAGCAGTAGAAACTGGTAGAGCAGCAGTACAAAAATTATTCACATCAGATGCATTCTCTAAATGACTCTGGCCCCACACTGATCATAGCAGCAGCAATAGCTAATCACCAATTGACTTTATCCACCGTACTACGTGCAAATAAACGACAAACTTGACTTTATCTCCGAACAGTCCCACATTCAACATCAGTAGCTATTCAATACCGCCCCATTAAAGATACTAGACCAATTTAATAGTCAATCAATAATCCAATCAGTAGCAGTTGTTCTTTGTGAGACTATGTATAGTGGTAAGAAGTGGAGAGTGGGGGGCTGTTTGACACGTGGCATATGGGGGTATTGTGGGGCTTTTTTGAAAAAGTGGTGTAGTGGGGAGTGGGGGGTTGTTGGTGCAATTTACAGAAAAAACAAAAAAAAAACACAAACAAAGTGAAGGGCGGGGGCGTTGTTCGAACCACCAGCTTTGCGTTTTTTTGATCAACAGCGCCCCGGCGTTTTGGGGGCAGGGGCGCTGTTAGGGCTTTGTTTGGGCAAAACTGGGTGCAACAGCGCCCAGTACGCATAGTCTGAAGATTAAATAACTGATTAATGGATCAACTCTTTCACATGCACTAGACGACATAGTACAAGATATAGAAAATAAATTCATCAACACTGCACCAACTGATTTGATAGTACGAGATTGGATGATCAAGTGCGCACAAATTCACCAATTTACTATACCACATATTCAATTCTTATCCCAACATGTTTTTTTTTTGGAAGAGCGACTTTCAATTTAAGGGTCGGAGTCGCACCTGCCTCATTGGCAGGCCCTCGTCCACATGTGAATCATCAATCAAGAAGCATGTGCACCAACCAATTAATTATGTGGTACGAGGTTTAAATTTAATAACCGAGCAGAAAGCGATTATACCTGAATAGCCTTTTACCGATCACAAAACCTTCTTCAAATCTGCTCTTCATCGACAGTAAAAACCTTGTAACATCCTAAATATCATGAACAACCTGTCTCTGATACCACTTGTGAAGATCGTTATGCTCGAGGTTTGTTAGACCTCATATCTAGGATTACACTATAACAATGAATAAATCAATACGCAGCGGAATAAACACAAAACATTCATTATTATTGAACAAAGTTTTCCTCGTCATCATCTCTACTCTAACTAATACAAACACCAAAAGCCCCAATGCTACGTGATCAAGTGTAGCACGGTTACACTCTAACAGGAATCATAAGATCCTTGAGGCTTATCACAAATTCCTAACCCTAGGCGTCTAAACAAAGACTCACGCCTAGGTACACACACACACACACACTTTTTTGGTGTTACATCTTTTTCACACCTAAAACGTATTCCCTGTGTTTCTTTATATACTAGAAACATTAGGGTTACAAAGAGATAAACATAAAATAATAAAAGATTTCCTGTAATCTTTTCTTCTTTGTGAACTTTCATCCTTTGTCTCTATACGTCCTTCATCTTTCACATTTTGTCAATATCAACTCTAAATATAATTCCCAACATCCCGTTGTTCGGGATTCTGATGAAACAATTGAGCTTGCTGAAGTGAGTCGAATTAAAATGAAACAAAAGAACCCAGAGATAAAACCAATTGATTATCACAAACTCAACATACTTTCTGGAGTTAATTTTGTTCAACAAAAACAAACACCAAAGTTTTCCAAAAAGCCAGTTGTTACGGCACCTATTGCAAAACAAAAAGTTATTTCTAAAACTCTTTCAAACTTGGAACAAATATCCTAAAAAATCCTTTTAACACAAGTGATGCTAGAGGATATTTAGATGATCTTAAAAGGAGAATTGAAACACTTCAAAATATTGTTGCATCAAAAACTACTATCAGTATCAACAACTGGCATTCAAGTTTTAATGAAGAAATGAAAAAGGTGTTTGAAACATAAATTACTACTCCACTAAATAGCATCCATGCGAGAGTAATTCACTTTGAACAAGCATTTTTGAAAGAAACAGCCGACTTTGTCAAGGACCACAAATCCCTGGTGAAGGAAGCTAATGAAAACATTAAAAAAATCAAAGTTTTGGAAAACCTAAATGACTCTCTCTTCGAAGCAGTTGTGTCGACCGATATTATGTCCATCATTTTACAAACATATTCTGTTGAAGACGATGAAAGACTACGAGCTGAGACCTCTGCAATTGTTTTAAAATATGAAAATGCTCTTACTAAACTAGAAAAAGAAAACGTATCATATTTTAAATAACTTGATCGAAAAACCGAGGAATGCAAGTATGACAAACTGTCGTATGAGCGTGCCTACAAGGACATGAAAGAGCAAAATGATCTTTTGAGGGCTTAGCTGGAAAGTCAAAAAGGGAAGGGTGTGGATACTAAGTTTGCAAAACCATCGAATTCGGACAAACCGGTTGTTAAACCAAAAATATCGATTTCTCAATTTGTTCCAAAAGTCGATGTGAAAAATGACTTGACAAAACCAGTTACTCCAACACCCTTGCCCAAGCAAAATGAAAAAGAGAAAGGAAAAGCGGTTGTCGAAACATCAAATGTGATAGCACCTGGCCTTTATAGGATTAGTCCCACTATTGCGTCTGCCTCCACATCTAAAACATATGAGGCCAACGACAAGAGCGTAAATATGAATCCAAAAGAGTCTAGGAATGCTAAAATAACTTCAAAGGACAACAATATAAATCCTAATGCGTGTGCCTTACCTTCTACAGGATTAGAACGCACCTCTAGGAGCAGCAGACTATAGCTTAGGAGCAATACAAGGAACAATAGAGTCTCGCCTATCTCTAAGAGTAGATGCCAGAATAAAGCTGGAGAAGTAGAAGAACACCCTAGGAATTTATCACTTTCTAATAAGAAACATATGTCATCTGAATGTAATGTCAAAAGTACTATTTCTAATGCATGTAATGACTCTGTTTGTTTAATGTGCAACAAATGTTTATCTAATTATGTTTGTGATGATTATGTTTCTATTAATGTGAATGTTATGCCTGATAAGAAGAACGTTCCAAAGGAAACTAGTGCTAGATCTAGATATATAAAAAGACTAATTGAACAATTTAGGTCAACCACTAGTAGTAAAATGCCTAGGAACTACCTTAAGTATTGTGTATGGAAACCTACGGGTTGAAAGTTTACACTCGAGAATGGCAAATTGACAGCTATTCAAATTGAACCAGTAGAAACTTTCTATGAGTGTGATTCGGATGTTACCCCTAACCCCATGGAACCAAATGTCAAACGGTTTTCAAATAAAAACTCTTCTGTTCTTCGCAGGTTATCGAAATATGTCTTTGGATCGTCGACTCGGGTTGCTCCAAGCACATGACCGGGAATCTAAAGCTGCTGATCAATTTTGTCTGGAAATTCATGGGAACTGTACGTTTTGGAAATGATCATGTAGCAGCTATTCTGGGTTATGGAGTTCTTCAATTTGGGAATTATTTAATCACTCGAGTTTACTACGTCGAAGGGTTGGGACACAATTTGTTTTCAGTTGGGCAGTTTTGTGATGCACATTTAGAGGTTGCATTTAGAAGAAATACATGCTTTGTTAGAAATTTGGTTGGAGATGATCTCTTAACTGGGAATCGTGGCACCAACCTATATGCTATCGACATCAACCAAATGGCCTCTTCATCACCAACTTGTCTTATGACAAGAGCATGCGAAACAAAGTACTGGCTGTGGCATAGAAGATTATCCCATCTCAATTTCGACACTATTAACAAATTAGCCAAAGACAACATCGTCAACAGACTTCCTAAGTTCAAATACACCAAGGATCACTTATGTCCATCATGCGAACAAGGTAAAAGCAAAAGGGCAACATATAAACCTAAAACCGTACCCAGTTCAGAAGCAAAGTTACAAATGTTGCACATGGACTTATGTGGCCCAATGAGAGTTGAAAGCAAAAATGGGAAGAAGTATATTCTTGTTATCGTCGATGATTATTCAAGATATACATGGGTAAAGTTTCTGAGATCAAAAGAAGAAGCACCAGGCATCATCATCACCTTTCTGAAGAGCATTCAAGTTTTACTTCAAGCTCCAGTAAGGATTGTAAGAACAAACAATGGCAAAGAATTCACAAATCAGGAGTTAAGAACTTATTTTGAAGATTCTGGAATCACACATCAGACATCTGTTGTCAGAACTCCACAGCAGAATGGGGTAGTTGAAAGAAGAAATAGAACTCTTGTGGAAGTTGTTCGCACAATGCTGATTTATTCTAGTGCACCGTTATTCTTATGGGCCGATGCTGTTGCCACTGCTTGTTTCACTCAGAACCGTTCTCTAATCCATCCAAGATATAATAAAACCCCATATGAACTAGGGAACAACAGAAAACCCGATAAATCTTACCTTCACGTGTTTGGCGCTTTATGCTATCCAACGAACGATAGAGAAGATCTAGGGAAGTTGAAAGCTAAGGGTGATATTAGAATCTTCATTGGTTACTCAGAAAACTCGAGGGCATTCAGGGTATATAATAGAAGGACTAAAAGGATAATGGAGACGATGAATGTGAAGTTTGACAAGATTTCACAGATGGCTTCTGAGAGACTCGCTCTAGAACCCGCGCTTAACCCAATGGCTTCTAATCAAAACATATTAGGACCCGCACCAAACCTGCAGACTTCTGGACAGATTAGTTCAGGACTCGTCCCTCAAGGAGCTCAATCAACAACCACTGACAAACCTTCAGAACAAGAACTGGAAATTTTTTTTGAGTTAATGTTTGATGAATACTATGGTGGAACTTCGACAAATGCATCACAACAACATTCCGCTGCACCCGCTCAAAACCATCAACCCACACCACCACTACAAGATGCATCAACAACAATCGAAGCTAACGCACCAACTCCCTCCACATCATCAACATCTACTCTAGCAACTCCAGTAATTGAAATTGTTCTACCAAGGGTTGATGAGCAAAACAAAAATACACCATTTCAAGAAGAAACAAAAAATAATCACAACGATGCAGTGTTAGAAGAAGAAGTATTCGAAAACCTATTTGCAACGGACTCAGCTGAATCATCTTCAAGGTTACAAGAACCATCTAACACACATATGTTAAACCCAAGGTACCCTTCTACACTCCAATGGACAAAAGACCATCCAATAGAACAAGTTATTGGTGAACCTTCAAGGCCAGTTCAGACGAGAAAACAACTCGCTACCGACCCCGATATGTACATCTACATTTGTTCAGTAAGCCTAAAAGAACCAAAGAACATTCAGGAGGCGATGGCAGACAATGCATGGATATAAGCGATGTAGGAAGAACTTATTCAATACCAGTTACATGATACTTGGGAATTAGCTCCAAGACCAATTGACAAACTTGTCATTGATCCCAAATGGTTATGGAAGAACAAAAAGAATGAAGAAATGACTGTCATTCGCAACAAAGCTCGTCTAGTGGCTAAAGGATTCAGACAGGAAGAAGGGATAGATTTTGAAGAATCATTCGTACCAGTAGAAAGACTTGAGGCAGTCAGGAAATTCTTAGCCTATGTTGTAACACCCGCAAAATCTGGCATTGCGGAAGCATTCGGGTCATGGGGTGCTACTAAATTGATAATCACAACACAAGGTAACAAAGAACGGAATGCATACTCCGTTTTAATTCACTAAATCATGAAAATATTGTTTACAACATCGTTTGAGTTAATAAAGCGAGGCCCACAAATTTAGTTGTCCCAGACAAAAACAAGTCATAGTTTAAAAGACGCAAAAATCAGACAATAGTTTATGACCCTTGCCCTGCCACCACCTTGTCATATTAGTCAGCTTAAACACCTGAGAAAAACATGCTAAAAATTCAGCAAAACGCTGGTGAGTTCATAGGTTTATCAATAAGCAGTAAATCAGCAGTTGGACCATGAGTTTAACATATGAACATTACAACCCATGTAATGCCATATAAAAATACAATCTATTACGTTAACACTAAGTTCATGCAACCGAAGCTATAACTTGTGTGCATGCTCTAGAAGCATGTTAAATGTCAAGGCCCGGCAAGTGTGTATCCCAGACACTTGTGGTTTTCAACATGGTATAAGTTCGTTTGCCTATCCGGTCAACCCGAACGGGGACGTTACCCCCAATAGATCTATTTATAACATTCGCGCTTCCCAGCAGGAATTGACGGTTCATGAGTTGGGCATAAAGGGACATAATAGGGCTTGGGCTAATCCATGTAACAGCATAGACAATAGTTTGGTCCATAAAATAGTTTTGCATGTTTCTCACCCCAATAGTAAAACAAGTTTAAATAGTGTGGGGCTATAAACTCACCTTGATAAATAGAAGTCATATCACAAAATAGTTCAGACAGAATTCAGCACCGACACGCGACCTAGATTAGTAAGGTTTGTTTTAGTTCACAGTTCAAATTCAAGAACTTCAGTAGTTTTAAGGAGTCTATGTTGTTGTTGCTGATGTGGCAGCATTTAAGTTGGAACAATGTTTTTAATATTTGTAGATATTGGCTCATTGGAAGTGTACAAGTGTTCATTAGAGAAATATCAAAACGAGTAAACCTCTGGATTGACAGAAATCGGGAGACTATGTACGGAAGACAATTACTATCGTATGTCAAATGTGGATGACATATGGAAACGTTGTCGTTAAGTGAGTGTATATACATCACGAATTGTGTACATGAGTAAGTGTATGTACGAGGGTGTGTGTATATGTATGTTCGTATATACATATGGTTTTTTTAAAGAAATGTTATGCTTGAAATTTTCCCATCATCGTTTATGTTATTTCACGATAAGTTATTACTTCGTGTATACAAGAAATCATTGTGTTAACAAAATTGCAACTTGTGTTTGTAAAATAACCGTTTCATAATGTAACGACTTATATACGTCTCGGTAAAACATGTCGAGTTATACGCCAATAAAAACAATAACTAGTTTATATTTCAAATTTTTGTGTTTCAACTTGTTTATATATATCGATAGATGTGAAAATATGTTTTTCATTGCAACAATTTAAGCTTTTGTAAATAAACTCACATTGAGTTTTTAAATTGTCCCGTGTGATATATTTATATACATATTTATCGAGTGATTACATTTTATGACATGTAACGAAACAAATATTAGTTGCGTTGTTTTAATATAAAGTTTTAATGATTTTTCAACTACTACTTGAACGGTAACGATCACAACTCGTGTATTCGGGACGAATTCTCTTAAAGTCGATATAATTTTTGCTCAAGATTTTTCAAATCTTTACTCCCCAATTCGCTCCAAAGTTTAAAAATGTCAAAAAGTATGCTAGTTTTGAGGGGGAGTATTTTTGTGTATAACGTTTTAGTAACCTTGAAGCAAAATTTATTCAAGAATTTTTCAAACTGAAATTTCTAAATCTTTCCGAATTTTGCTTCAAGAAGACTCCTTCCCTCAAACTTTAAAAAGTTTAAAATTCTCAAGACAAATGCGAGTTTTGAGGGGGGGTATTTCCAAAAAAAAAAAAAATATTCCATCAAAATCATGCTTTATGGCTTGTGCACACATAACAGTGCACAACCCGTTCTTGTAATGAAAAGACCCTGAGGTACGCTTCAGTGTCTCAATCCTGATCAAAGGAGCGAAAGCTTCTTACTTATGAGTAGAATTAAACCAGAATTTTTTCTAAGTTTTTTAAAATTCTGCTCATAAGGACAAGTATTCCCTTGTCAAGGGGGAGTATTTGAAATATAATCTTTGTTCAAAAAAAAAAAACAAAAACAAAAGTTCTTGAAATTCTTCCCGTAAACCTCAAAAAGAGCATATTTTAATCAAAAGTTTAACAAAAACAACATGAGTATGCTATTTTTGAGGGGGAGAATAACGATATGATTAAAATATGGTAAATCTATGTTGAAATCTCACAAGAGCTCGACTCAAGAATTGACCCTCGAATTGACGATAGCAAAAGTCAGTAGTCGAAAAGACATGTCCGGGACGGGTAATAATTTGAAGCCAGTTTATCTGGTGATGTAAACGTGTCTCGCAAAGGATGTGTCTGAGTAGAATGTACCGATTTCGAGCGATTTTCTTTGAATGTGATCTGGATGGGTATATGTTTTCATAATCATAAACACTTTGAGAGATTTTCAAAAAGTTTGGTTTATGGCAACAATAGGATAGTCATGGAGTTATAAGGTGACTAAGGTTAGGAATAACCGTCCTATGATCCGCCAGAGCCGGAGGGATCTACCCAAGGACAATACCAATAGTTTAGTACTAGAAAGTTCCTAGGTATGATTGAAATAAAAAAGGAGAAAAGAAATGAAAGGAGAAAGAAGGGGTTGAAGAATGAAAAAGAAAAGTAAAGAAAAGGGTGAAAATAAATTGCCCTCCATTGGTTCAACCTTAGGGCAGACACCGGGTTCAATACATATGCTACTGGTTGTTACTACGGTAACACTAGTATTGAAGAATTAAGTCATCATGGACCCAGTGACGCACTGCACTAAACCTTCTAGCCACTCAGGTGTCTCTCAAAAGACACTTGTTTCATTTCTCACGGAGAACCTTTCATTATCTATCGACCTCTCACTCCGAGATGTGTTGATATTAAAAAGGAGGCACTCTGCTCCATGCCTCCAACGACCAAATATGAGCACTTAATTGAGTCTAGAGCCATGAGATACATCAAAAGATCTCTTAGGTACACTTAGTGTACACTGGATGTTCAACAAAAGGAAAACCAGTTGTAAATTATAAGAGTGACCTTCGCAGATCTTAGCAATCTACCGAGAACATTCATGAGAGAATTCATAAATTATGATTCTCAGTGATTGAATGGAAATCCTGCCAGGGTCAACATCAAACAGCCCTGATAGCAGGTCATTTCGGTAATCCCTTGTGGATTACTCTTTGTGTTAGCTCCAAAATGGTCTACAGTCGTAGGGTGATCTCCAGCGACTCACTGAATCGTGGGTGCACTTCGGTGTGTCCATGTAAGCCCTTTCGGGGGTATCCGATTCAGAACGGCCTGGGTTAGGATTAGAGAAAGTTTTCACACTATGCTATTGACGATCTCGAAGTCCGAACCTATAAGTGTCGGATGATTTATTGCTAACTTTTTACCTGCAGCTAATCATGGAGACCGGGAGTTCCATCACCACCAGTTTCGATCATGCTCATATCCTGAAGATAAAGTTCTCACTAAGACTTAGAGATAACAAAAGTTCAAAGAAGTTAAAGAAAAGTCATAGATCAAGTACAAGAAACTTTCACAAGTGAAAGATTGAAGCTTATGAAGTGAGAACAACTTGATTAATGAAGAAAAAAAGTCAAAAGACATATGAGCATGGTGGAAAAGACATAAAGACACGGTCATAAAAACCGTTGGTGAAAGGCAGATCAAAACGTTACCATATCATATCACAACAAGAACAAAGAACAAAGATTATAAAGACGTCAAAAGCCAAAGAAGCAAAGACGACGTCAAGCAACCAAGATGACCAAGACTTAGGGGGAGATTGTTGGGAACACATTTCAAAAATATTCAAGTATTGGTCATTTAAGGTTGTAAAATCACAAAGCATGATTGGAACAAAGAATCTAGCAAAGCTATTACACGAAGACTCAAAGTTCAAGAAAACAAGGATCAAAGAAGATTAATGATCATCCATTTCTATTGATGGACCCATAACCTACATGTCACAGAATGAGATCTCAATGATCACCCCTTAGGGGGAGATTGTTGGAAATAAAAAAGTGATGATCATAAATGTAATCAAAGAGAGATCTCAATGATCGTCCTTTAGGGGGAGATTGTTGGGAATGCTTAAAGTGACGATCATTATCGAGTCAATGAGTCTTGTAATATGGTCAAGTAATAGCTCGTTAGAATTGGAAAAATATAGTCTACATGATAGTAGAAATGTGCCGTCTAGTTTAGTCATAGTATTTACGTTAATGTTGAAATAGTGAAAAATGTAAAGACGGCACACTTCCCTTATCTTATATCATGGAGGACTATATATATGTAATCATCTCATTTGAGAGGTGTGGATTGTGAAGTGTAAGAGAATTCTCTCTTATTCTCTGTAGCTCTTTCTCTCTCTACACATATCTTTCTCTCTCTAAACATATAATAAATTGGTGTGATTTGATCTAAAAAGGGTAACATACAATAAGATCACGTATCCCTCCACAGAGTGGGACCCAACTTCTGTTTTTGAAACACAATGTTCCGTCAGCTCTCTTTACGAATCTGTTTTCATTTTCGGGCATCCCATGAATTTTCTCGTTAGTTCTGTTTTCTTCCCTGAGTGCCTCGGCCTGAGCCTCAAGAATTTTTTATGGGAGTGGTGAGACTATCGTCATACCCAATGATCGTACTCTAAGGGGTTTCGGTAGTTCTTTTTGGCTAAGAGCATCTGCTACTACGTTTGCTTTGTTTGGATGGTATCGAATTTCGCAATCATAATCGCTGAGCAATTTTAACCAACGGCGTTGTCATACCCAATGATCGTACTCTAAGGGGTTTTGGTAGTACCGCAGAGGTAATGTCTCTAGATCCTGAGTGCAAACACTACTGATCCTAATTCCAAATCGTGTGTAGTATAGTTTTTCTCGTGCGTTTTCAGTTTTCGAGAGGCATAGGCTATCACCTTCTCTCGTTGCATCAAGACAGCTCCTAGCCCTTTGTGTGAGGCATCGCAGTAGACCACAGAGTCTTCACTGCCTTCAGGTAGGGCTAAGATAGGTGTGCTGCACAACTCATCCTTAAGGAGTTGAAAAGCTTCTTCTGCTTTATCCCCCCATTCGAACCTTACGTTCTTTTGAGTTAACTTAGTCAAGGGCTTAGCAATCTTTGAAAATTCTTCGATAAATTTCCTGTAGTACCCTGTAAGTCCTAAGAATTGGCGTATTTTGGTGGGTGTCGCCCAATCCTTTATTGACTCGATCTTTGCAGGATCTACATGTATGCCTTGACTGCCAATCACATGTCCTAGAAATTGAACAGTTGGAATCCAAAATTCGCACTTCGAGAATTTTGCGTATAATTCTTCTTTCTTTAATAGCTCTAAGATTAGCCTGAGGTGTTCCTCATGTTCCTTCTCGCTCTTAGAGTATATTAGAATGTCATTGATAAAGACGATCACGAATTTGTCCAGATACGGTTTGCACAACCTATTCATTAGATCCATGAATACCGCCGGTGTGTTGGTTAGACCAAATGGCATAACCTGAAATTCTTAGTGACCATAACAAGTTCTGAATGCCGGTTTCGGGATATCCTCTTCCCGAACCCTAAGTTGATGGTATCCGGATCTCAGATCGATTTTAGAGTAAACACATGAACCTTGAAGTTGATTGAATAGATCATCGATTCTCGGGAGTGGATAACGGTTTTTGACGGTTATTTTGTTTAGTTCGCGGTAATTGATGCACATTCTGATAGATCCATCTTTCTTTTTGACAAAAGGAACCGGAGCTCCCCAAGAACTTGGTCTGACGAATCCTTTCTCCAAGAGTTTCGATAATTGGTTTGACAGTTCTTGCAGCTCAGTCGGAGCTAACCGATAAGGTGCTTGTGCCATGGGTGCGGCACCAGGTATTAAGTTGATTCAAAATTCAACTTGTCGTTTTGGCGGGAGTCCAGGTAAGTCTTTGGGGAAGACTTCTGGAAAATCTCTTACGATTGGAACATCCTCCAAACGTTTTTCCTCTTGCTCCTTTTCTTCCCATTCAGAGACTTGTGCTAGGAAGAGAAGGCATCCTTTCTCAAGGCATTTCTGAGCCTTGGTGCAAGAGATAATGTTTAGTCTCGAGGCGTTTCTTCGACCTCTTCTGTCGCCTTCAACGTTTAGAACCTCGTTACCATAAGGCAGTCAGACGATTTTCTCGTCGCAAAGAATGGTGGCATGATATTTTGACAACCAGTCCATGCTGATAATGACGTCAAAACTGCCCAATTCTACCGGCATAAGATCGATGTTGAATGAGTGGTTTAACAGATTTAAAGTACAGCCTCTTACGATAGTGTCTACCATTTCTACGTTCCCATTAACTAACTCCAATGTGTATACGTTATCTAAGGTGGTCGGGGCGATACCAAGTAGTGTACTAAATACAGTTGAAACAAAACTCCTATCTGCCCCCGTATCAAACAATATGGATGCGTAGCAGTTATTTAAAAGGAACGTACTCGTCACGACATTCGGGTTATCTTGTGCTTCCGCTTTACACACTGCATAGACCCTTCCGCGGGCTCCTCCATCGTTACCACGATTTCCCTGCTGACCAGCAGCTACTTGATTACCTCCAGAAACTTGATTTCGTGGCTCACGACACTCATTTTTGTAGTGCCCTTTCTTCGTGCACCCAAAACAAGTCACATTGGCCTTCGGGTTCTGTTCTGGTGCTGCCTGTGCAGTGGCAAGAGTTCTTGACCTACAGTCTCTGGACATATGCCCAACCTTCTGACAGTTGCGGCATTTCACTGTGCACAGTCCGCTGTGGTGTAGTTTACAGCGATTGCATAGCGGGTGCTTCCCGGCATAACACTTTCTCTCAGCTGGTCCAACTGCATACCCTTTCTTCTTGGTTGGTCTAGCAGCGTAGACCTTAGCAACATTGATTGATGGTTAAAGCAATCACAAGTCAATACCTCTCACGAAGAAAAGTCAACTCGCGACGGTTTAACCGCAACACAATCAATTATAATATACCGGATAAGCGAATACCCGGGTCGTAGTCCCAACGAGGCGTGAAATTGAGGATATCGTTTTCCTTTTGGTATTAAAATGCTTGAAATAACGGGGGTCACTTTTGGTTACTAATATCTAATTAAACAAAAATCAAATAACGTAAACCGATAACTAAAAAACGTGCATAAACGTAACATTCTATGAAAAATAAACCTACAGGTACCAAATTAATTTTCCTACGTCCTAAATGACAAAAGAAAATTTTGAAAAAAAAGAATTATATTTTTTTGACTTTTAAATAATTAAATACGAATTAAAAACTAATTAAAAGAAAATAAAAGATTGAAAATATTAAATGAAAAGAGAAAATTCTAAAATTTTTTCTAAAAATACTTTATATAAAACTGAAGCTAGAAAAAATGTAAAGAGTGTCCCAGCTTATTTCAATAAGCTGGGAAAAAGCTAAATAAATCGAATAAGCTAAAAAGGAAATGAGTGTTATAAAATAAATAATGCAAGAGATGAATGAAGAAATCCCAAAGGTGCAATGGTAGAGGTGTTGTGTGTGTGCTAAAGGGCTGGGGTTCGAACCCCAGTTATGCATTTTTCTTGCAAACATATTTTTTTGTTGTTTTTCTTTTGGAAACAAATTAAGCAATAACCAAATAGCACATTTTGAAAAGAAAAATATTTTTTTAAACTAACAATAAGCTTAGAACAACTTATCAAATTCAATCAGTAGGCAACAAAGTGAAAATAAACAAAAATAACTAGAACAAGGGCTGCTGATGTGCTAATTCAGGCAGGGAAATAGAAGGCTAACTGGTGTGTTTGCAGCCTAGGAAAAGCAATCAATAAGCTATCTAAAAATTCTAGAAAAATAGAAACAACTAAATAAGCCACCAAAGTTCTACTGTGCCAAATCTTAGCTAACATGGACCTAAATTGAAGCAATGAAAAAAATCTCAAAGAAAGGCTGATTGGACTAGAACCAAAACTGATGCAATAGGTAACACAGAGCTCAACATTTGCAGGCTCAAATTGCAAGCTCAAAATGATCTAACCAATGAGCTTTAATCTAGAATAAGCTGAAACAACTAAAATCTAACCTCCAAACTACTTAGGGCAACAAATTCAGATCATTCCATGACATAAAAAGCACTTAATGAATGCTATAGAAACTGATGTAGGCTTAGAGAGAAAATAAACTAAAAACTAACTACTCCTACTGAGATTGAACCAACTTCCCAAGGATCAACTTAAGGCATTAAAAGGAACTTAGAAATACCAAAGAAAAGTGCTGATTAGCCAATGGGCTACTCTAAACACCAAATAAGCAGGCACAAATAAGCAGTTGACTAAGTTTGCCGAACAAGAAAACTAAAAATTTCATTAACTGAAAGTAAATTACATTACTGGAAATTAAATAAAAGATAAATAACAATAAAAAAAAAAAAAGAAAAATACCTAAATTTAAGCTAAAATAAAACCTATCGAACTACTCTGGTATCACATAACTATTTATACTAAAAAGTCTAGGGTTTTTTTATCTGCACTTGTGCTTCTTGTGTGAGACAAATCCCATGGTGTGCTTTCTTCTTTAATTCTTGGCCCTCGGATTGTTTCTTGGTCACCACAACTTTGCATCTCATCCGTAGATGGGTTTGATTGTACTTGGGATTGCCAAGGTGGCAAGGAGGGGAGGGGAGCATGATCATGTGGGTGGTTTTGGACTAGGGTGAGGGTGAAAGTGACTGGTTGGGTGTTAGTGCTAATGGCGGGAAAGAGTGAGGGGTTAGGGAAGATAAACAGTGATTTTGATTTGGGGATTGTGACTTAGGTCAGAGTTGATTCAAGGGACCAATGGGAATTAAACCAAGGACCAAAGGTGTAATTGTTGTAAACATCAGGGATCAAATCTGTCATTCTTCCAAAGTTGATTCAAGGGACCAATGTTGTTAAGTGAAAATAATCCAAGGGTCGTTTGGGATTTTCCGAGCTTGAATTTTATCCGAATAAATAAATGTCTTTTCCGTCTTCGGTTTTCGGCTCTTTTCCATATCATGCTCGGTTTTGTCCATATTTGCCTCGTTTTCAATCCTTTTGTACCTGAAACACATAAAACACAATCCAAGGATATATGTAACAATATAGGGTCCATTTGGGTGTTTTTGGTCATTTTTGTGGGGTTTTTTCGGGTATAAAATGATGAGTAAAAGGCCACTCATCAATCCCCCACACTAAACAATTGCTAGTCCCTAGCAATCCGATCATATGAAGTAATGAAATGATCAAAAATGTCAAGGTTACCAAAAATATACCCCGTTTTGACTTTATTATAAAATGCAAGTAATTTAAACGAGAACAAACGTAAATATCCTGCTTGATTTTCAAAAATGGCATCATGGAACGGGAATCACACAAAATGGGTGACTCCGGGGAATTGTAATCGTCATCCTCTTTTTATACTCCCCAACTAAGTCTAAAATCCTTGTGCAAACGCTTTTGTAAAATGCTAACGCTACTTATATTAGTAATCTATGTAAACCGAGACTTAACTTTTCACTCCCACAATTATTCATAAGGTAGGTGTGTGTGCTTGCTTTCAAAATTTTGACTGGAAAAATCAACATTTTTATAAAACTTTGACAAATACTAGTTGAAAGGTTAATTTAAATTTTGCAAGAAGCAAGTTTCGCACATTTACTCATAACAAACATAAACATACATTTTTTTTCATTTTTCATCACTTTTTTTTTTTTTTTTTTTTAAAATTTTTTTTTCCATTCATTTCTATTTGGACCATAAACTACGGAGCTTCACGCGGAAATTCCAAGACCTTACACCTTCCGGAATAAAGCATCCAAGGGCCGTTACAACGGAGAGTTCCAAGACTCTAAACATTCCTGAAATGAGGATCCAAGGGTGTTAGACCAAGACCTCACACATTCCTGAATTAGAGGTCCAAGGGCCGGTGTAAGAGGGTAGCCAAGACCTAAACGCCTTTTGGAAATAAGGATCCAAGGACCGATCTCGAACCGTAGCTAAGGACTTATTTATTCATACTCAAAACTTAGATTTTTGCAACTTTCAAGCAACATCTCACTTTCACTTTGCATTCTTATTATGTTTTTGCGAAAGTATGCTTGTTCCAAAATTTAAATAAAACTTTGAACTAGTATTTTTCAAAATCGTATAAAAACAAAATAATTTTTGTGTTCAAACGTTTGAGAAGAAGCACTTTTTAAGTTAGATTAGGAGCTTCTGGGAGGAAAAGCCATAGATTACTTATATAAGCTCTAAAGAGAACCAACTACTCCACGCTTTGCATTTTCATTTGCACAATTCGTAAAAACTTAGCCTAAACGTTAAGGGTAGCAGCTAGATCAACACTTTAGCAGAGTCGGGATTCCCCTTGTTCTAGCCTAATCAAGTCTAAACTTCCACTAATACCGAAGCATTAATGTATAGCAAATTATTTTTTTAATGTGCAAAGCACTTCTTTTTCATGCAAAATACGAATTTTTTTTTTTTAAATTTTGGTCAAAACGGGGGTGCTAGAGGACTAGTAGGTACAAAATGTGAAAATTTTTAAAATTTGGTCAAATACGAATTCCCCCCCCCCCCCAAACTTAGAATTGAATATTGCCCTCAATATTCAAAGTACCGGCCTAAGCCGACACTATAGAACGTAAAAAGGTAAGACTACTATCTAAGTGTGGAAACGAAATCTTTTTCATAAAAAAAGATTAATAAGATATCCCTGGATGTCAGTAAAAAGATCGGATATTGGGCGGCTGGATTGAAAACAGGCGCATCAATCATCACGATCTACGGGAATCCTGAAAACAAAGGCAAACATACAACCACAAAGCAACAAGTAGAGAAATTCCCCCACACTTAGTGTTAGAAAATAGGAAGAAAATAGAAGGATAAGCATGGGTTGCCACCCACGAAGCGCTTGTTTTTGATCGAGTCGTATAGCTTAGACTCGCCCCGAATTCATTTGTTCTTGGGGGAGCATGTGGAAGAGAAGATCTCCATCGGACTTTCATTCAATATGTTTGAAGACACATTGAAGTGCTTGAAAATTCCACTCCGATGAGATACACCCGGCTCAAAAGGATGATAAATGGAGATGCCGGGGTCAAAAACTTTGTCTTCACTCCCGAGAGAGTGAATGGAAGGACAATCTACCTTATAGGTGAAGAAAGGTAGAAAGACTCGAACGACACATGTGAAGTCAATATAAGGGCGACCCTCAATAGGAACTGTCACATATGTCGGAGAAATAATATTCTTTTGAATCTCGGGATTAACAATTGAGGTCGTATTATCAAAAACAGTAGAGTCTTTGACCTCATCTTTCTCTAACACTTCAATAAACAGAGGATTAATGTTGCTAGAAAAGCACTCGTCATCAAATTCAAAAAGAGTGTTAGAGAAAATCCCGGAAGTAACCTCAGAGATGTCAAGAGATTCTCCAAAAATTGGAGAATCACATTCTTTGTCGAACATCTCCTCAGACTCACTTAGGGTTGGGACAAGTTTCTCAGCACTAGACTTTATGAATTCGTCCGATTCCTTTTCAGGAATAGTGCTAAGATGCTCATCCCCCATAATGAGAGAGTCCTCGGGTCTAGACTGAGAGGGAAGATGTTTATGATTGCAATAGACTGAGGGAGCTGAGAAATGATATCACTCAAAGGAATCGTACTCTCCTCGTCTTCTTCCTCATCATCGTCATCAAGAAGGGCAGCCCTGAGAAATATGGAACGCATTTTTGCTCCTCGTTCTTCGGCTAGAAGTTCTGCACAAGATTTTTCATGACGATCTTCTTGGGTATGATTAATAGCCAGATCATTAGATGTATTCCTCAAATCTTGCAATCGTTGGAGTATATCTTTGAAAACCAAATCCATATGATCATTCCTTTCATTATCAATGTCTTGGAATAATTCTTGATGAGATGGCGGAGGCTGAGTTTGAATCGTTTGATACTGTGGAGGTTGGTCATGATAAGAATAGTCATAATTGTCACAAGGGCCGTGCTCATAGACAAGCGGGCTTCTCGTTTGACAATCAGAGCTATAGTGAGGACCTCCACAGTACTTACAACAATAATATTGTTGTGATTGATTCAGTGACGTATATGGATATTGGTCATAACCAAAATTTTGATCGTTACATGCAACTTGCTCATAGACAAGCATGTTACTTGCTTGACAATCAAAACTTTGGTGAGGACCTCCACAATACTCACAAAGATCATTTGGCATATTTTGAAATGATATATCATTGAAGTTTTGATAGCACGGTTCTTGCCAAAATGAATTTTGAGGAAGGTTGAAATCGTTTTGAAAATCTGGATAATCAAGTGTATTTTCGATTTCAGAAGTGCAACACATGCAAAGTCCATGGGTAAACCCACATCCTTTGCAGAAACATCGTTCACAATGTGAATCATCCCCCAACGGATCTCCACATATAAAGCAAATATGCTGAGTGAGTGAAGATGGTTGGGGTTGTGGAGGGTGTTTGGAAAAACTTTGAGAATTATTAATGGAATTAAGCTCCCTTTTGAGGGATACTTCACACCAATAACAAGATCCTCTTGGGTTGTGATTTCCACACCGCTCACACTTACACTTTGAACAACGAAGACTGTCAATCAATGGGCTTTTACAATCAAAACAAGTATAGCCCAGTGACGACATGAGAATTAAACATTAATGAGGGTTAAGAAGATAGAATCAAACGGTTTAAGAGGATGAAGAAAAATATTTTTGGGTTTTTGGTTTTTCAATTTTTTTGGATTTTTTGACAAAAATATTCACAAGATAAAAACATAACTTCACGAGGAAGGATCTCCAAGTCACTAATCGTCAAACCGTAATGATATTGTCGCAACACACCTCCCCGGCAACGGCGCCAAAAATTGATTGATGGTCAAAGCAATCACAAGTCAATACCTCTCACGAAGAAAAGTCAACTCGCGACGGTTTAACCGCAACACAATCAATTATAATATACCGGATAAGCGAATACCCGGGTCGTAGTCCCAACGAGGCGTGAAATTAAGGATATCGTTTTCAGTTTGGTATTAAAATGCTTGAAATAACGGGGTCACTTTTGGTTACTAATATCTAATTAAAAAAAAAAATCAAATAACGTAAACCGATAACTAAAAAACGTGCATAAACGTAACATTCTATGAAAAATAAACCTACAGGTACCAAATTAATTTTCCTACGTCCTAAATGACAAAAGAAAATTTTGAAAAAAAAGAATTATATTTTTTTTACTTTTAAATAATTAAATAGGAATTGAAAACTAATTAACAGAAAATAAAAGATTAAAAATATTAAACAAAAAGAGAAAATTCTGAAATTTTTTCCAAAAATACTTTATATAAATCTGAAGCTAGAAAAAATGTAAAGAGTGTCCCAGCATATTTCAATAAGCTGGGAAAAAATTAAATAAATCGAATAAGCTAAAAAGGAAATGAGTGTTATAAAATAAATAATGCAAGAGATGAATGAAGAAATCTCAAGGGTGCAATGGTAGAGGTGTTGTGTGTGTGCTAAAGGGCTGGGGTTCGAACCCCAGTTATGCATTTTTTTTGCAAACATATTTTTTTGTTGTTTTTCTTTTGGAAACATATTAAGCAATAACCAAATAGCACATTTTGAAAAGAAAAAGATTTTTTTAAACTAACAATAAGCTTAGAACAACTTATCAAATTCAATCAGTAGGCAACAAAGTGAAAATAAACAAAAATAACTAGAACAAGGGCTGCTGATGTGCTAATTCAGGCAAGGAAATAGAAGTCTAACTGGTGTGTTTGCAGCCTAGGAAAAGCAATCAATAAGCTATCTAAAAATTCTAGAAAAATAGCAACAACTAAATAAGCCACCAAAGTTCTACTGTGCCAAATCTTAGCTAACATGGACCTAAATTGAAGCAATGAAAAAGATCTCAAAGAAAAGCTGATTGGACTAGAACCAAAACTGATGCAATAGGTAACACAGAGCTCAACATTTGCAGGCTCAAATTGCAAGCTCAAAATGATCTAACCAATGAGCTTTAATCTAGAATAAGCTGAAACAACTAAAATCTAACCTCCAAACTACTTAGGGAAACAAATTCAGATCATTCCATGACATAAAAAGCACTTAATGAATGCTATAGAAACTGATGCAGGCTTAGAGAGAAAATAAACTAAAAACTCACTACTCCTACTGAGATTGAACCAACTTCCCAATGATCAACTTAAGGCATTAAAAGGAACTTAGAAATACCAAAGAAAAGTGCTGATTAGCCTATGTAACAATATAGGGTCCATTTGGGTGTTTTTGGTCATTTTTGTGGGGTTTTTCGGGTATAAAATGATGAGTAAAAGGCCACTCATCAATCCCCCACACTAAACAATTGCTAGTCCCTAGCAATCCGATCATATGAAGTAATGAAAGGATCAAAAATGTCAAGGTTACCAAAAATATACCCCGTTTTGACTTTATTATAAAATGCAAGTAATTTAAACGAGAACAAACGTAAATATCCTGCTTGATTTTCAAAAATGGCATCATGGAACGGGAATCACACAAAATGGGTGACTCCGGGGAATTGTAATCGTCATCCTCTTTTTATACTCCCCAATTAAGTCTAAAATCAGCAATAAATAGTTAGCAAGGCAGGCAGGCAAGTGGCGGTCATAGAGACTTGTTTTCATAAAAAGCGGTTATAGTTTAGGATTTATATGTACCTAGTTATCTATAACCTAGGCTCTGATGCCAATCTGTAACACCCCCAAAATCTGGCATTGCGGAAGCATTCGGGTCATGGGGTGCTACTAAATTGATTATCACAGCAGCTACTTGATTACCTCCAGAAACTTGATTTCGTGGCTCACGACACTCATTTTTGTAGTGCCCTTTCTTCGTGCACCCAAAACAAGTCACATTGGCCTTCGGGTTCTGTTCTGGTGCTGCCTGTGCAGTGGCAAGAGTTCTTGACCTACAGTCTCTGGACATATGCCCAACCTTCTGACAGTTGCGGCATTTCACTGTGCACAGTCCGCTGTGGTGTAGTTTACAGCGATTGCATAGCGGGTGCTTCCCGGCATAACACTTTCTCTCAGCTGGTCCAACTGCATACCCTTTCTTCTTGGTTGGTCTAGCAGCGTAGACCTTAGCAACATTGATTGATGGTTAAAGCAATCACAAGTCAATACCTCTCACGAAGAAAAGTCAACTCGCGACGGTTTAACCGCAACACAATCAATTATAATATACCGGATAAGCGAATACCCGGGTCGTAGTCCCAACGAGGCGTGAAATTGAGGATATCGTTTTCCTTTTGGTATTAAAATGCTTGAAATAACGGGGGTCACTTTTGGTTACTAATATCTAATTAAACAAAAATCAAATAACGTAAACCGATAACTAAAAAACGTGCATAAACGTAACATTCTATGAAAAATAAACCTACAGGTACCAAATTAATTTTCCTACGTCCTAAATGACAAAAGAAAATTTTGAAAAAAAAGAATTATATTTTTTTGACTTTTAAATAATTAAATACGAATTAAAAACTAATTAAAAGAAAATAAAAGATTGAAAATATTAAATGAAAAGAGAAAATTCTAAAATTTTTTCTAAAAATACTTTATATAAAACTGAAGCTAGAAAAAATGTAAAGAGTGTCCCAGCTTATTTCAATAAGCTAGGAAAAAGCTAAATAAATCGAATAAGCTAAAAAGGAAATGAGTGTTATAAAATAAATAATGCAAGAGATGAATGAAGAAATCCCAAAGGTGCAATGGTAGAGGTGTTGTGTGTGTGCTAAAGGGCTGGGGTTCGAACCCCAGTTATGCATTTTTCTTGCAAACATATTTTTTTGTTGTTTTTCTTTTGGAAACAAATTAAGCAATAACCAAATAGCACATTTTGAAAAGAAAAATATTTTTTTAAACTAACAATAAGCTTAGAACAACTTATCAAATTCAATCAGTAGGCAACAAAGTGAAAATAAACAAAAATAACTAGAACAAGGGCTGCTGATGTGCTAATTCAGGCAGGGAAATAGAAGGCTAACTGGTGTGTTTGCAGCCTAGGAAAAGCAATCAATAAGCTATCTAAAAATTCTAGAAAAATAGAAACAACTAAATAAGCCACCAAAGTTCTACTGTGCCAAATCTTAGCTAACATGGACCTAAATTGAAGCAATGAAAAAAATCTCAAAGAAAGGCTGATTGGACTAGAACCAAAACTGATGCAATAGGTAACACAGAGCTCAACATTTGCAGGCTCAAATTGCAAGCTCAAAATGATCTAACCAATGAGCTTTAATCTAGAATAAGCTGAAACAACTAAAATCTAACCTCCAAACTACTTAGGGCAACAAATTCAGATCATTCCATGACATAAAAAGCACTTAATGAATGCTATAGAAACTGATGTAGGCTTAGAGAGAAAATAAACTAAAAACTAACTACTCCTACTGAGATTGAACCAACTTCCCAAGGATCAACTTAAGGCATTAAAAGGAACTTAGAAATACCAAAGAAAAGTGCTGATTAGCCAATGGGCTACTCTAAACACCAAATAAGCAGGCACAAATAAGCAGTTGACTAAGTTTGACCGAACAAGAAAACTAAAAATTTCATTAATTGAAAGTAAATTACATTACTGGAAATTAAATAAAAGATAAATAACAATAAAAAAAAAAGAAAAATACCTAAATTTAAGCTAAAATAAAACCTATCGAACTACTCTGGTATCACTAACTATTTATACTAAAAAGTCTAGGGTTTTTTTATCTGCACTTGTGCTTCTTGTGTGAGACAAATCCCATGGTGTGCTTTCTTCTTTAATTCTTGGCCCTCGGATTGTTTCTTGGTCACCACAACTTTGCATCTCATCCGTAGATGGGTTTGATTGTACTTGGGATTGCCAAGGTGGCAAGGAGGGGAGGGGAGCATGATCATGTGGGTGGTTTTGGACTGGGGTGAGGGTGAAAGTGACTGGTTGGGTGTTAGTGCTAATGGCGGGAAAGAGTGAGGGATTAGGGAAGATAAACAGTGATTTTGATTTGGGGATTGTGACTTAGGTCAGAGTTGATTCAAGGGACCAATGGGAATTAAACCAAGGACCAAAGGTGTAATTGTTGTAAACATCAGGGATCAAATCTGTCATTCTTCCAAAGTTGATTCAAGGGACCAATGTTGTTAAGTGAAAATAATCCAAGGGTCGTTTGGGATTTTCCGAGCTTGAATTTTATCCGAATAAATAAATGTCTTTTCCGTCTTCGGTTTTCGGCTCTTTTCCATATCATGCTCGGTTTTGTCCATATTTGCCTCGTTTTCAATCCTTTTGTACCTGAAACACATAAAACACAATCCAAGGATATATGTAACAATATAGGGTCCATTTGGGTGTTTTTGGTCATTTTTGTGGGGTTTTTCGGGTATAAAATGATGAGTAAAAGGCCACTCATCAATCCCCCACACTAAACAATTGCTAGTCCCTAGCAATCCGATCATATGAAGTAATGAAATGATCAAAAATGTCAAGGTTACCAAAAATATACCCCGTTTTGACTTTATTATAAAATGCAAGTAATTTAAACGAGAACAAACGTAAATATCCTGCTTGATTTTCAAAAATGGCATCATGGAACGGGAATCACACAAAATGGGTGACTCCGGGGAATTGTAATCGTCATCCTCTTTTTATACTCCCCAACTAAGTCTAAAATCCTTGTGCAAACGCTTTTGTAAAATGCTAACGCTACTTATATTAGTAATCTATGTAAACCGAGACTTAACTTTTCACTCCCACAATTATTCATAAGGTAGGTGTGTGTGCTTGCTTTCAAAATTTTGACTGGAAAAATCAACATTTTTATAAAACTTTGACAAATACTAGTTGAAAGGTTAAATTTGCAAAAGCAGTTTCGCCATTTATAAACAATAAACAAATTTTTTTCCATTTATCATAACAACTCTTATTTTTTTTTTTTTCATAACTTTTTTTTTTACAATTTTTTTCCATTCATTTCTATTTGGACCATAAACTACGGAGCTTCACGCGGAAATTCCAAGACCTTACACCTTCCGGAATAAAGCATCCAAGGGCCGTTACAACGGAGAGTTCCAAGACTCTAAACATTCCTGAAATGAGGATCCAAGGGTGTTAGACCAAGACCTCACACATTCCTGAATTAGAGGTCCAAGGGCCGGTGTAAGAGGGTAGCCAAGACCTAAACGCCTTTTGGAAATAAGGATCCAAGGACCGATCTCGAACCGTAGCTAAGGACTTATTTATTCATACTCAAAACTTAGATTTTTGCAACTTTCAAGCAACATCTCACTTTCACTTTGCATTCTTATTATGTTTTTTGCGAAAGTATGCTTGTTCCAAAATTTAAATAAAACTTTGAACTAGTATTTTTCAAAATCGTATAAAAACAAAATAATTTTTGTGTTCAAACGTTTGAAAAGAAGCACTTTTTAAGTTAGATTAGGAGCTTCTGGGAGGAAAAGCCATAGATTACTTATATAAGCTCTAAAGAGAACCAACTACTCCACGCTTTGCATTTTCATTTGCACAATTCGTAAAAACTTAGCCTAAACGTTAAGGGTAGCAGCTAGATCAACACTTTAGCAGAGTCGGGATTCCCCTTGTTCTAGCCTAATCAAGTCTAAACTTCCACTAATACCGAAGCATTAATGTATAGCAAATTATTTTTTTAATGTGCAAAGCACTTCTTTTTCATGCAAAATACGAATTTTTTTTTTTAAAATTTTGGTCAAAACGGGGGTGCTAGAGGACTAGTAGGTACAAAATGTGAAAATTTTTAAAATTTGGTCAAATACGAATTCCCCCCCCCCCCCCCAAACTTAGAATTGAATATTGCCCTCAATATTCAAAGTACCGGCCTAAGCCGACACTATAGAACGTAAAAAGGTAAGACTACTATCTAAGTGTGGAAACGAAATCTTTTTCATAAAAAAAGATTAATAAGATATCCCTGGATGTCAGTAAAAAGATCGGATATTGGGCGGCTGGATTGAAAACAGGCGCATCAATCATCACGATCTACGGGAATCCTGAAAACAAAGGCAAACATACAACCACAAAGCAACAAGTAGAGAAATTCCCCCACACTTAGTGTTAGAAAATAGGAAGAAAATAGAAGGATAAGCATGGGTTGCCACCCACGAAGCGCTTGTTTTTGATCGAGTCGTATAGCTTAGACTCGCCCCGAATTCATTTGTTCTTGGGGGAGCATGTGGAAGAGAAGATCTCCATCGGACTTTCATTCAATATGTTTGAAGACACATTGAAGTGCTTGAAAATTCCACTCCGATGAGATACACCCGGCTCAAAAGGATGAT
Organism: Artemisia tridentata subsp. tridentata; assembly: GCA_021014915.2. Lineage (NCBI taxonomy): Eukaryota > Viridiplantae > Streptophyta > Magnoliopsida > Asterales > Asteraceae > Artemisia > Artemisia tridentata. The sequence continues at coordinate 287,475,209 of CP139504.1, forward strand.
AAATGGAGATGCCGGGGTCAAAAACTTTGTCTTCACTCCCGAGAGAGTGAATGGAAGGACAATCTACCTTATAGGTGAAGAAAGGTAGAAAGACTCGAACGACACATGTGAAGTCAATATAAGGGCGACCCTCAATAGGAACTGTCACATATGTCGGAGAAATAATATTCTTTTGAATCTCGGGATTAACAATTGAGGTCGTATTATCAAAAACAGTAGAGTCTTTGACCTCATCTTTCTCTAACACTTCAATAAACAGAGGATTAATGTTGCTAGAAAAGCACTCGTCATCAAATTCAAAAAGAGTGTTAGAGAAAATCCCGGAAGTAACCTCAGAGATGTCAAGAGATTCTCCAAAAATTGGAGAATCACATTCTTTGTCGAACATCTCCTCAGACTCACTTAGGGTTGGGACAAGTTTCTCAGCACTAGACTTTATGAATTCGTCCGATTCCTTTTCAGGAATAGTGCTAAGATGCTCATCCCCCATAATGAGAGAGTCCTCGGGTCTAGACTGAGAGGGAAGATGTTTATGATTGCAATAGACTGAGGGAGCTGAGAAATGATATCACTCAAAGGAATCGTACTCTCCTCGTCTTCTTCCTCATCATCGTCATCAAGAAGGGCAGCCCTGAGAAATATGGAACGCATTTTTGCTCCTCGTTCTTCGGCTAGAAGTTCTGCACAAGATTTTTCATGACGATCTTCTTGGGTATGATTAATAGCCAGATCATTAGATGTATTCCTCAAATCTTGCAATCGTTGGAGTATATCTTTGAAAACCAAATCCATATGATCATTACTTTCATTATCAATGTCTTGGAATAATTCTTGATGAGATGGCGGAGGCTGAGTTTGAATCGTTTGATACTGTGGAGGTTGGTCATGATAAGAATAGTCATAATTGTCACAAGGGCCGTGCTCATAGACAAGCGGGCTTCTCGTTTGACAATCAGAGCTATAGTGAGGACCTCCACAGTACTTACAACAATAATATTGTTGTGATTGATTCAGTGACGTATATGGATATTGGTCATAACCAAAATTTTGATCGTTACATGCAACTTGCTCATAGACAAGCATGTTACTTGCTTGACAATCAAAACTTTGGTGAGGACCTCCACAATACTCACAAAGATCATTTGGCATATTTTGAAATGATATATCATTGAAGTTTTGATAGCACGGTTCTTGCCAAAATGAATTTTGAGGAAGGTTGAAATCGTTTTGAAAATCTGGATAATCAAGTGTATTTTCGATTTCAGAAGTGCAACACATGCAAAGTCCATGGGTAAACCCACATCCTTTGCAGAAACATCGTTCACAATGTGAATCATCCCCCAACGGATCTCCACATATAAAGCAAATATGCTGAGTGAGTGAAGATGGTTGGGGTTGTGGAGGGTGTTTGGAAAAACTTTGAGAATTATTAATGGAATTAAGCTCCCTTTTGAGGGATACTTCACACCAATAACAAGATCCTCTTGGGTTGTGATTTCCACACCGCTCACACTTACACTTTGAACAACGAAGACTGTCAATCAATGGGCTTTTACAATCAAAACAAGTATAGCCCAGTGACGACATGAGAATTAAACATTAATGAGGGTTAAGAAGATAGAATCAAACGGTTTAAGAGGATGAAGAAAAATATTTTTGGGTTTTTGGTTTTTCAATTTTTTTGGATTTTTGGACAAAAATATTCACAAGATAAAAACATAACTTCACGAGGAAGGATCTCCAAGTCACTAATCGTCAAACCGTAATGATATTGTCGCAACACACCTCCCCGGCAACGGCGCCAAAAATTGATTGATGGTCAAAGCAATCACAAGTCAATACCTCTCACGAAGAAAAGTCAACTCGCGACGGTTTAACCGCAACACAATCAATTATAATATACCGGATAAGCGAATACCCGGGTCGTAGTCCCAACGAGGCGTGAAATTAAGGATATCGTTTTCAGTTTGGTATTAAAATGCTTGAAATAACGGGGGTCACTTTTGGTTACTAATATCTAATTAAAAAAAAAATCAAATAACGTAAACCGATAACTAAAAAACGTGCATAAACGTAACATTCTATGAAAAATAAACCTACAGGTACCAAATTAATTTTCCTACGTCCTAAATGACAAAAGAAAATTTTGAAAAAAAAGAATTATATTTTTTTTACTTTTAAATAATTAAATAGGAATTGAAAACTAATTAACAGAAAATAAAAGATTAAAAATATTAAACAAAAAGAGAAAATTCTGAAATTTTTTCCAAAAATACTTTATATAAATCTGAAGCTAGAAAAAATGTAAAGAGTGTCCCAGCATATTTCAATAAGCTGGGAAAAAATTAAATAAATCGAATAAGCTAAAAAGGAAATGAGTGTTATAAAATAAATAATGCAAGAGATGAATGAAGAAATCTCAAGGGTGCAATGGTAGAGGTGTTGTGTGTGTGCTAAAGGGCTGGGGTTCGAACCCCAGTTATGCATTTTTTTTGCAAACATATTTTTTTGTTGTTTTTCTTTTGGAAACATATTAAGCAATAACCAAATAGCACATTTTGAAAAGAAAAAGATTTTTTTAAACTAACAATAAGCTTAGAACAACTTATCAAATTCAATCAGTAGGCAACAAAGTGAAAATAAACAAAAATAACTAGAACAAGGGCTGCTGATGTGCTAATTCAGGCAAGGAAATAGAAGTCTAACTGGTGTGTTTGCAGCCTAGGAAAAGCAATCAATAAGCTATCTAAAAATTCTAGAAAAATAGCAACAACTAAATAAGCCACCAAAGTTCTACTGTGCCAAATCTTAGCTAACATGGACCTAAATTGAAGCAATGAAAAAGATCTCAAAGAAAAGCTGATTGGACTAGAACCAAAACTGATGCAATAGGTAACACAGAGCTCAACATTTGCAGGCTCAAATTGCAAGCTCAAAATGATCTAACCAATGAGCTTTAATCTAGAATAAGCTGAAACAACTAAAATCTAACCTCCAAACTACTTAGGGAAACAAATTCAGATCATTCCATGACATAAAAAGCACTTAATGAATGCTATAGAAACTGATGCAGGCTTAGAGAGAAAATAAACTAAAAACTCACTACTCCTACTGAGATTGAACCAACTTCCCAATGATCAACTTAAGGCATTAAAAGGAACTTAGAAATACCAAAGAAAAGTGCTGATTAGCCTATGTAACAATATAGGGTCCATTTGGGTGTTTTTGGTCATTTTTGTGGGGTTTTTCGGGTATAAAATGATGAGTAAAAGGCCACTCATCAATCCCCCACACTAAACAATTGCTAGTCCCTAGCAATCCGATCATATGAAGTAATGAAAGGATCAAAAATGTCAAGGTTACCAAAAATATACCCCGTTTTGACTTTATTATAAAATGCAAGTAATTTAAACGAGAACAAACGTAAATATCCTGCTTGATTTTCAAAAATGGCATCATGGAACGGGAATCACACAAAATGGGTGACTCCGGGGAATTGTAATCGTCATCCTCTTTTTATACTCCCCAATTAAGTCTAAAATCAGCAATAAATAGTTAGCAAGGCAGGCAGGCAAGTGGCGGTCATAGAGACTTGTTTTCATAAAAAGCGGTTATAGTTTAGGATTTATATGTACCTAGTTATCTATAACCTAGGCTCTGATGCCAATCTGTAACACCCCCAAAATCTGGCATTGCGGAAGCATTCGGGTCATGGGGTGCTACTAAATTGATTATCACAGCAGCTACTTGATTACCTCCAGAAACTTGATTTCGTGGCTCACGACACTCATTTTTGTAGTGCCCTTTCTTCGTGCACCCAAAACAAGTCACATTGGCCTTCGGGTTCTGTTCTGGTGCTGCCTGTGCAGTGGCAAGAGTTCTTGACCTACAGTCTCTGGACATATGCCCAACCTTCTGACAGTTGCGGCATTTCACTGTGCACAGTCCGCTGTGGTGTAGTTTACAGCGATTGCATAGCGGGTGCTTCCCGGCATAACACTTTCTCTCAGCTGGTCCAACTGCATACCCTTTCTTCTTGGTTGGTCTAGCAGCGTAGAACTTAGCAACATTGATTGATGGTTAAAGCAATCACAAGTCAATACCTCTCACGAAGAAAAGTCAACTCGCGACGGTTTAACCGCAACACAATCAATTATAATATACCGGATAAGCGAATACCCGGGTCGTAGTCCCAACGAGGCGTGAAATTGAGGATATCGTTTTCCTTTTGGTATTAAAATGCTTGAAATAACGGGGGTCACTTTTGGTTACTAATATCTAATTAAACAAAAATCAAATAACGTAAACCGATAACTAAAAAACGTGCATAAACGTAACATTCTATGAAAAATAAACCTACAGGTACCAAATTAATTTTCCTACGTCCTAAATGTCAAAAGAAAATTTTGAAAAAAAAGAATTATATTTTTTTGACTTTTAAATAATTAAATACGAATTAAAAACTAATTAAAAGAAAATAAAAGATTGAAAATATTAAATGAAAAGAGAAAATTCTAAAATTTTTTCTAAAAATACTTTATATAAAACTGAAGCTAGAAAAAATGTAAAGAGTGTCCCAGCTTATTTCAATAAGCTGGGAAAAAGCTAAATAAATCGAATAAGCTAAAAAGGAAATGAGTGTTATAAAATAAATAATGCAAGAGATGAATGAAGAAATCCCAAAGGTGCAATGGTAGAGGTGTTGTGTGTGTGCTAAAGGGCTGGGGTTCGAACCCCAGTTATGCATTTTTCTTGCAAACATATTTTTTTGTTGTTTTTCTTTTGGAAACAAATTAAGCAATAACCAAATAGCACATTTTGAAAAGAAAAATATTTTTTTAAACTAACAATAAGCTTAGAACAACTTATCAAATTCAATCAGTAGGCAACAAAGTGAAAATAAACAAAAATAACTAGAACAAGGGCTGCTGATGTGCTAATTCAGGCAGGGAAATAGAAGGCTAACTGGTGTGTTTGCAGCCTAGGAAAAGCAATCAATAAGCTATCTAAAAATTCTAGAAAAATAGAAACAACTAAATAAGCCACCAAAGTTCTACTGTGCCAAATCTTAGCTAACATGGACCTAAATTGAAGCAATGAAAAAAATCTCAAAGAAAGGCTGATTGGACTAGAACCAAAACTGATGCAATAGGTAACACAGAGCTCAACATTTGAAGGCTCAAATTGCAAGCTCAAAATGATCTAACCAATGAGCTTTAATCTAGAATAAGCTGAAACAACTAAAATCTAACCTCCAAACTACTTAGGGCAACAAATTCAGATCATTCCATGACATAAAAAGCACTTAATGAATGCTATAGAAACTGATGTAGGCTTAGAGAGAAAATAAACTAAAAACTAACTACTCCTACTGAGATTGAACCAACTTCCCAAGGATCAACTTAAGGCATTAAAAGGAACTTAGAAATACCAAAGAAAAGTGCTGATTAGCCAATGGGCTACTCTAAACACCAAATAAGCAGGCACAAATAAGCAGTTGACTAAGTTTGACCGAACAAGAAAACTAAAAATTTCATTAATTGAAAGTAAATTACATTACTGGAAATTAAATAAAAGATAAATAACAATAAAAAAAAAAGAAAAATACCTAAATTTAAGCTAAAATAAAACCTATCGAACTACTCTGGTATCACTAACTATTTATACTAAAAAGTCTAGGGTTTTTTTATCTGCACTTGTGCTTCTTGTGTGAGACAAATCCCATGGTGTGCTTTCTTCTTTAATTCTTGGCCCTCGGATTGTTTCTTGGTCACCACAACTTTGCATCTCATCCGTAGATGGGTTTGATTGTACTTGGGATTGCCAAGGTGGCAAGGAGGGGAGGGGAGCATGATCATGTGGGTGGTTTTGGACTGGGGTGAGGGTGAAAGTGACTGGTTGGGTGTTAGTGCTAATGGCGGGAAAGAGTGAGGGATTAGGGAAGATAAACAGTGATTTTGATTTGGGGATTGTGACTTAGGTCAGAGTTGATTCAAGGGACCAATGGGAATTAAACCAAGGACCAAAGGTGTAATTGTTGTAAACATCAGGGATCAAATCTGTCATTCTTCCAAAGTTGATTCAAGGGACCAATGTTGTTAAGTGAAAATAATCCAAGGGTCGTTTGGGATTTTCCGAGCTTGAATTTTATCCGAATAAATAAATGTCTTTTCCGTCTTCGGTTTTCGGCTCTTTTCCATATCATGCTCGGTTTTGTCCATATTTGCCTCGTTTTCAATCCTTTTGTACCTGAAACACATAAAACACAATCCAAGGATATATGTAACAATATAGGGTCCATTTGGGTGTTTTTGGTCATTTTTGTGGGGTTTTTCGGGTATAAAATGATGAGTAAAAGGCCACTCATCAATCCCCCACACTAAACAATTGCTAGTCCCTAGCAATCCGATCATATGAAGTAATGAAAGGATCAAAAATGTCAAGGTTACCAAAAATATACCCCGTTTTGACTTTATTATAAAATGCAAGTAATTTAAACGAGAACAAACGTAAATATCCTGCTTGATTTTCAAAAATGGCATCATGGAACGGGAATCACACAAAATGGGTGACTCCGGGGAATTGTAATCGTCATCCTCTTTTTATACTCCCCAATTAAGTCCAAAATCAGCAATAAATAGTTAGCAAGGCAGGCAGGCAAGTGGCGGTCATAGAGACTTGTTTTCATAAAAAGCGGTTATAGTTTAGGATTTATATGTACCTAGTTATCTATAACCTAGGCTCTGATGCCAATCTGTAACACCCCCAAAATCTGGCATTGCGGAAGCATTCGGGTCATGGGGTGCTACTAAATTGATTATCACAGCACAAGGTAACAAAGAACGGAATACATACTTCGTTTTAATTCATTAAATCATGAAAATATTCTTTACAACATCGTTTGAGTTAATAAAGTGAGGCCCACAAATATAGTTTTCCCAGACAAAAACAAGTCATAGTTTAAATGCCACAAAAATCATACAGTAGTTTATGACCCTTGCCCTACCACCACCTTGTCATATTAGTCAGCTTAAACACCAGAGAAAAACATGCTAAAAAGTCCGCAAAACGCTAGTGAGTCGATAGGTTTATCAATAGCAGTAAATCAGCAGTTGGACCATGAGTTTAACATATGAACATTACAACCCATGTAATGCCATATAAAAATACAGTCTATTACGTAAGCACTAAGTCCATGCAACCGAAGCTATAACTTGTGTGCATGCTCTAGAAGCATGTTAAATATCAAGGCCCGGCAAGTGTGTATCCCAGACACTTGTGGTTTTCGACATGGTATAAGTTCGTTTGCCTATCCGGTCAACCCGAACGGGGACGTTACTCCCAATAGATCTATTTATAACATTCGCGCTTCCCAGCAGGAATTGACAGTTCATGAGTTGGGCATAAAGGGACATAACAGGGCTTAGGGTAATCCATGTAACAGCATAGACAATAGTTTGGTACATAAAATAGTTTTGCATGTTTCTCAACCCAATAGCAAAACAAGTTTAAATAGTGTGGGGCTATAAATTCACCTTGATAAATAGCAGTCAGATCATAAAATAGTTCAGACAGTATACAGCACCGACACGTGACCTAGATTAGTAAGGGTTGTTTTAGTTCACAGTTCAAATTCAAGAACTTCAGTAGTTTTAAGGAGTCTATGTTGTTGTTGCTGGTGTGGCAGCATTTAAGTTGGAACAATGTTTTTAATATTTGTAGGTATTGGCTCATTGGAAGTGTACAAGTGTTCATTAGAGAAAGATCAAAACGAGTAAACCTCCGGATTGACAGAAATCGGGAGACTATGTACGGAAGACAATTACTATCGTATGTCAACCGTGGATGACATATGCAAATGTTGTCGTTAAGTAAGTGTATATAGATCACCAATTGTGTACATGAGTAAGTGTGTGTACGATGGTGTATGTATATGTATGTTCGTATATACATATGGTTTTTGTAAAAAAATGTTATGCTTAAAAATTTCCCGTCATCGTTTATGTTATTTCACGATAAGTTATTACTTTGTGTATACAAGAAATCATTGTGTTAACAAAATTGCAACTTGTGTTTATAAAATAACCGTTTCATAATCTAACGACTTATATATGTCTTGGTAAAACATGTCGAGTTATACGCCAATAAAAACAATAACTAGTTTATATTTCAAATTTTTGTGTTTCAACTTGTTTATATATATTGATAGATGTGAAAATATGTTTTTCATTGCAACTATTTAAGCTTTTGAAAATAAACTCACGTTGAGTTTTTAAATTGTCCCGTGTGATATATATATATATATATATATATATATATATCGAGTGATTACATTTTATGACATGTAACGAAACAAATATTAGTTGCGTTGTTTTAATATAAAGTTTTAACGATTTTTAACGACCACTTGAACGGTAACGATCACAACTCGTGTATTCGGGACGAATTATCTTAAAGTCGATATAATTTTAAGTTGTAACGATTGGGTGTGGCCCACACTTGATTCACCCGGACCGAGTTTTGCTCACCCATTATGGGCTGCAATAGTAAAGAGGACCAGCGCCTGTGTGTCCTATATATTGCATGGGCTTCGGCCCTAGTTTGGACATTAAGGACTCAAAGAAGAGTTGGCCTGGTGGACTTTCAGCCCACTACATATTAAAGGAATTTTTGGTCCACTTTAGGAATTATAGACCCACTTTAACGCAAGTTTTAGCATAAGCAAAACATGAGTTTTCAAGTTTTCTGGTCGAGCAGCCATGTGAGGATAAAAAGTTCGAACCATGAACCCGACCAAGGCATGACTTACAAAGGGTTGGTCATAGTGTGTACTCGTTGTAAAACCAATGAAACGAGCACCCAATGGGTGTCTTTTACGGCCAAATGGTCACACCAAAAACAAAAGAAAAGTGGTGTGTGTCAACCAAGTTTTTGAGGTGAACTTTGTGACCATTACACATGTCTCTCAGTTTGACATAATGCCCTTTAGACTAGGATCTTTTCACGCGAGTTCGAGGGCGCTTTGACCCATGACTCAAGGCTGTCACAACTCGTAATTCCAGGCCATTTTCCCGAACCTCGACAATTTACTATTCACAAGTTACTATTCATTTTTACTATTCGCTGGCACTATTCATTCCAAAATTTTTATTTCATATTCTCGTAAGTTAAACTATTTTAATGATAACCCGAGATTTTGGCACTCGTCGGATAATTTCTGCAAGAATCACGAAACCGTGTCCGAGATTTACCTTAAGGTTTAAACATCATTTAGGCATCCCGATATGTCCAAACAACATTACCAACAAGAGAAATATATGTTTTCCACCTTCCGTGACATTTTCATGAATTTTGGAATTTTAGGATACCCGGTTTTAAGTTTTGTGACTTTACGACTTACAGTTAGCAATTAACGGGACCAAAACTCACTCCGTAAGTCAAGATAATTATCCAACCTAAAATATCTAGATATTTTCTCAAAAATATCTAGATATTTCAAAAACCTATTGAAATTACAATTATACCCTTTCATTGAAATTACCAAAATGCCCTTGGCCTATATAAAGCCTAAACTAACTTCATTTCACTAAAAAAAAAATCACAAAACTCTCTCCCTCCTTCCCCTAGTACACGACCAAGTCAAGAACACAAGAGGGGATCCATAAATTTTTCAAGCAAAAGGGTTATACTAGTTCCTTATATCATCCTTGTTAGGGTTTTGCAATAAAAACTCCAAAGGGTGTGGTCAGTTTTCATCCTAACTCATCAAACAACAAGTAAGCTCAAGAACACCATTTCTGATCATTTCATACTTCCTTTTGTTCATATATTGTTGTATCTTCTAGTTACTTTGAGAACTTACCATGCAAAAGATATTTATACATACCACTTGTTTTATTTTTCACAAAAACTATCTCAAACTCTCGATCTGTACGTTTTATTAAAATCCCCGCGAAGCCCATTATTTTTAGCGATGTTTAGGACCCATGACACCCTAAGAAGGTGTATGGTAGGATTGAGTACTTGTGGAGTTGATTTGAAGTAGTTTGGTTAAGTTTTGTACAAGTTATAAACTAGAAAACTCATTTTTAGACACTATTAGATAGTTGCTGTCCCATTTTTCAAAACGTGGGAAACTCAGGGGCTAGGGTGTAATTTTGGACCAAATATTTAGAAAATACTTTCAAAAACGAAGCTATGGGCGAAAGAACGGATTAAAACGAGTTTATAACGAAGAAGTTATGATTTTTCCAAGTTTAACGACGAAAAACTATTTTCTGAAAATACTACTTGCTGTTGGACGACATTCGACGGACAAAACGAGGCGTTAGACATGATCTAGGAGGGCCGAGCTACTGAAAATATGTTAGTTCATGTTATGACGAACGCGTGGATATAAAGAACGTTGAAAACGGACTTGTAACGACCGAGGTATGAATTTTTGAAAAGCCGACGAACTATACTTATTTTGACAGCATTACAACACATATATTTTCTAAGTGTAAAACTAGCAAGTCACTAAGTTCATGGCCGATTTTCTATATGATCGAGGCGCGTATGATCAAAAGTCAAAGGAGACGACATGAAGATTATGTTACAAGGATTTCAAAAACGTCAAGTTCTATTCCTAACTCTTAACGTACAATATTTTGCGACTAGTTTTGCGAGGCCGTTTGGTCATATTTTCACAAGTTGTAAAAAGGGTTATTTTGCGACGAAACTATTTTATTTGGCGATAAAACATCAAACAAAGATCGTGGAGTGCCGTTTCAACATATTTACACGAAAAGTAGTTTATGACTTAACGAGACGTCAAAAATGTATTTTTTCGACGATAAACATTAATTTCAAAAGTAACGAGTGGTATCGTTAACATACGTAATTGCATGAGTAGAATCATTTCATTTGCTTACATTAGATCATATCATTCACATTAGGTCGCGGTTAGAGACCGAGCCTCATTCCAGCATATTCACCACTAGTATTGTTGTTATCGCATCAGGTGAGTTTCATATCCCCTACTTTATACGTTTTGAACTTTTGGGGGAGATACATGCTTAAACTGCTTGCTTACATGCATGATTGTATTAAACTTATTTGCGTTACTCTTGAAAGCATTTCGCGGACTTAAGTATCAAACACTTGGGGTAGCCGTGCAAATCATATCCCGGACCTAAGTATCAAACACTTGGGGTAGCCGAACATAAATCTCCTCGTGAGCAACATTGATAAGTCTCCTAGTGAGCAGCATTGATAAGTCTCCTCGTGAGCAGCATTGATAAGTCTCCTAGTGAGCAGCATTGATAAGTCTCCTCATGAGCAGCATTGATAAGTCTCCTTGTGAGCAGCATAAGGTCTATTAGTGATATAGAACGCATATCGTATACTTGCATGTCTTACTCAAGCTATATTTTAGCAGTGGGTTGTAAACACACAGGTTGCAAGTGTTGTTATGGGCGGGATTTGCAACTGAGTGGATTTACAATGCCTTTGCTAGAAAAATCTTTATTCGAATACTTTACTTGTTAAACAAACTCTATGAACTCACCAACCTCGTGTTGACACTTTAGCATGTATTTTCAGGAACTAAGCAATAGCACGCTACTGGAGGCTTTTGGCAGGGCATGGCATGGTCATAGAAGACTCTGATAAAACATTTGGGACAGCTTAACTTATTTTATGGGCCAACTTCCGCACCACTTTTCATAATGTAAATTTAACACTTTTGACTTCTCAAATATATTCTAAATGATTGATGTGAAAACCGTTCTTACACTTGTGTTATGATACCAATTGAGTTGCACCCCAGCGATGTGTAAGCTTCCGCTGGACCCGATTTTGAGGGTGTGACAGATTGGTATCAGAGCCTTGGCTATAGAGAATTGGGTAATTTTAAAACCTAAACTATAGCTACTTTTACGAAAACTTAACCCTATGACCGCCACGTGCCTGCCTGCCAAGCTGATGCCTCATTTGTGGTTTGTTGCTAACATATTTAATGAGATTTGTATCTTATTGCCAGATAGATTATACTCACTTACTCTCGTTGATTACTATACTTGTATTCCATATAAGTATGCTTACATATCATGCACGTCACAGTGTTACACCTTTTCCTTACGTAGTTTCATCATTCGACCTCAAGCCTGATCACCTGCCTTAGTCTTTTGAACCACCCTTTACATGTGAAGGACATAGTATTAGTATAACTAAGCTGAGTATTCCAAAATTCATTGAACCTCGGTGGAATATAGACTGGTCATCTATATTCGACCCGGGACAGTGAGACATAGCCTGACCACCTATGTTCGACTCAGAGATGAATTTTGCAATACTGAGAGTAGTTATAATAGAATTATGTCCAGATTGATTTGATCGGTGTAAGCAATTCCAATATCGAGCAAATCTTTCAAAAGAGCTCATTTCAGGATGTTGAATCCATTCTTTTAGACAACTTGTTTCCTAGCTTGATTTAGTGACAGTTCTTGTTTGATGAGTTGCGAAAATCAAGCTAAGAGTCAAGTTGTTACCCGAGCCGATTCAGTTTAATCTCATGACAGTTCTTGTTTGATGAGTTGTGAGGTTAAATTTGAATCGACAACCTCAAACCGATTTAGCCTAATCCCATGACAGTTCTTGTTTGATGAGTTGTGGCATTAAGTAAAAATCGGTTACCCAGAGGTCTTTTGGGGACTACGCTCGATAATGGGAAAGTTTACCCCCATCAAACCCGACCACGAGAACATACGTACGTAGAACGAGTGAGCTGAATTCAGGGACTGAATTCCTCTAACGGGTAGAGACTGTCACAACTCGTAATTCCAGGCCATTTTCCCGAATCTCGACAATTTACTATTCACAAATTACTATTCATTTTTACTATTCATTGGCACTATTCATTCCAAAATTTTTATTTCATATTCTCGTAAGTTAAACTATTTTAATGATAACCCGAGATTTTGGCACTCGTCGGATAATTTCTGCAAGAATCACGAAACCGTGTCCAAGATTTACCTTAAGGTTTAAACATCATTTAGGCATCCCGATATGTCCAAACAACATTACCAACAAGAGAAATATATGTTTTCCACCTTCCGTGACATTTTCATGAATTTTGGAATTTTAGGATACCCGGTTTTAAGTTTTGTGACTTTACGAATTACAGTTAGCAATTAACGGGACCAAAACTCACTCCGTAAGTCAAGATAATTATCCAACCTAAAATATCTAGATATTTTCTCAAAAATATCTAGATATTTCAAAAACCTATTGAAATTACCATTATACCCTTTCGTTGAAATTACCAAAATGCCCTTGGCCTATATAAAGCCTAAACTAACTTCATTTCACTAAAAACAAAATCACAAAACTCTCTCCCTCCTTCCCCTAGTACACGGCCAAGTCAAGAACACAAGAGGGGATCCATAAATTTTTCAAGCAAAAGGGTTATACTAGTTCCTTATATCATCTTTGTTAGGGTTTTGCAATAAAAACTCCAAAGGGTGTGGTCAGTTTTCATCCTAACTCATCAAACAACAAGTAAGCTCAAGAACACCATTTTTGATCATTTCATACTTCCTTTTGTTCATATATTGTTGTATCTTCTAGTTACTTTGAGAACTTACCATGCAAAAGATATGTATACATACCACTTGTTTTATTTTTCACAAAAACTATCTCAAACTCTCGATCTGTATGTTTTATTAAAATCCCCGCGAAGCCCATTATTTTTAGCGATGTTTAGGACCCATGACACCCTAAGAAGGTGTTTGGTAGGATTGAGTACTTGTGGAGTTGATTTGAAGTAGTTTGGTTAAGTTTTGTACAAGTTATAAACTAGAAAACTCATTTTTAGACACTATTAGATAGTTGCTGTCCCATTTTGCAAAACGTGGGAAACTCAGGGGCTAGGGTGTAATTTTGGACCAAAGATTTAGAAAATACTTTCAAAAACGAAGCTATGGGCGAAAGAACGGATTAAAACGAGTTTATAACGAAGAAGTTATGATTTTTCCAAGTTTAACGACGAAAAACTATTTTCTGAAAATACTACTTGCTGTTGGACGACATTCGACGGACAAAACAAGGCGTTAGACGTGATCTAGGAGGGCCGAGCTACTGAAAATATGTTAGTTCATGTTATGACGAACGCGTGGATATAAAGAACGTTGAAAACGGACTTGTAACGACCGAGGTATGAATTTTTGAAAAGCCGACGAACTATACTTATTTTGACAGCATTACAACACATATATTTTCTAAGTGTAAAACTAGCAAGTCACTAAGTTCATGGCCGATTTTCTATATGATCGAGGCGCGTATGATCAAAAGTCAAAGGAGACGACATGAAGATTATGTTACAAGGATTTCAAAAACGTCAAGTTCTATTCCTAACTCTTAACGTACAATATTTTGCGACTAGTTTTGCGAGGCCGTTTGGTCATATTTTCACAAGTTGTAAAAAGGGTTATTTTGCGACGAAACTATTTTATTTGGCGATAAAACATCAAACAAAGATCGTGGAGTGCCGTTTCAACATATTTACACGAAAAGTAGTTTATGACTTAACGAGACGTCAAAAATGTATTTTTTCGACGATAAACATTAATTTCAAAAGTAACGAGTGGTATCGTTAACATACGTAATTGCATGAGTAGAATCATTTCATTTGCTTACCTTAGATCATATCATTCACATTAGGTCGCGGTTAGAGACCGAGCCTCATTCCAGCATATTCACCACTAGTATTGTTGCTATCGCATCAGGTGAGTTTCATAGCCCCTACTTTATACGTTTTGAACTTTTGGGGGAGATACATGCTTAAACTGCTTGCTTACATGCATGATTGTATTAAACTTATTTGCGTTACTCTTGAAAGCATTTCGCGGACCAAAGTATCAAACACTTGGGGTAGCCGTGCAGATCATATCCCGGACCTAAGTATCAAACACTTGGGGTAGCCGAACATAAGTCTCCTCGTGAGCAGCATTGATAAGTCTCCTCGTGAGCAGCATTGATAAGTCTCCTAGTGAGCAGCATTGATAAGTCTCCTCGTGAGCAGCATTGATAAGTCTCCTCGTGAGCAGCATAAGGTCTATTAGTGATATAGAACGCATATCGTATACTTGCATGTCTTACTCAAGCTATATTTTAGCAGTGGGTTGTAAACACACAGGTTGCAAGTGTTGTTATGGGCGGGATTTGCAACTGAGTGGATTTACAATGCCTTTGCTGGGAAAATCTTTATTCGAATACTTTACTTGTTAAACAAACTCTATGAACTCACCAACCTCGTGTTGACACTTTAGCATGTATTTTCAGGAACTAAGCAATAGCACGCTACTGGAGGCTTTTGGCAGGGCATGGCATGGTCATAGAAGACTCTGATAAAACATTTGGGACCGCTTAACTTATTTTATGGGCCAACTTCCGCACCACTTTTCATAATGTAAATTTAACACTTTTGACTTCTCAAATATATTCTAAATGATTGATGTGAAAACCGTTCTTACACTTGTCTTATGATACCAATTGAGTTGCACCCTAGCGATGTGTAAGCTTCCGCTGGACCCGATTTTGGGGGTGTGACAAAGACTCTTTCAATCGAGGTGCAATCTTGAATGAGATATCGAAGACAACATGATAAGCCTTAGACTACAAGTACTCGGTTTACCTTTGAGTTGAGTACAACTCAATTCACATATCGAGTACAAGAGCAAGTCAAAATGGGCTATAGGCAAAAGTCTTGAGTACTAACATCCTATTCGAACCAAACTCATATTTTGAGTATCAACACACTTCTTTCAAACCAAATCACAAACACCTTGTGAGCGTGTTTTTCAACTAGGAATTCGGCTAACCAAAGTTCCTAATGCAACCACAACCATTCGACTTCTAGTGAACACCATTCACAGGAACATATACGCGGACAAACAAAGTGTAATCTTGAATTAAACACACTGACTTGAACACATCCTAGCAACAACGGTTTAAGCTCGGCTTAACCTAAACTTTCTTTCTTAGATTTAGCTAACACAACATTCGGTTTAAGGTTCGATTAAATGAGATGAACAAGAGCAATCAAACACAACCCATTTAACGATACACCTCATGATTTTGAGCCAATATTAGTTTCTTAATAGTGTTCTAAGGTTACTAGTTTCAAAATCTCGTTTAACCACACCAAGACAACACATAATTCGACATAAACATTGACCATGAAATTCATATCGACAACAAGAAAAATAATATATGCAAGATTCAACAACAAAAATGAATAGAAAAACAAGAATGAGTGAGATTTAAACCTTACAAAGGAGTATATGAGATTGATTACAGGAGACAAATGACAAGCCCAATCCAATTTCCAGGCACTCCACACACCCACTTCTTCTTCTTCGACTGAGGTATACGATTGAGGTGAGATTGGTTAGTGTGGTTGCTTCCACTGGAAATTGGTGGGTCATATAGAGTAACTCATGGCAAGCTTTTTCCTCTCTTTCGATCTCCCTAGGATAGGATTTCACCATTCTTGGCTACTATCCCTCTCCCTTCTTCGATCTCAAGATAGTTTAACCCATTTGGAGCAGGTTTGAGAACCGAAAAAACCCATGGGGAGGTACGAAAGTGCTAAAGGCCATGTATAGATGGCGATGGGGGATGATAATAGTGACGTTCTTGGGTTTCTTCACCAAGGAAGAAGTCAAAATGAGATGGTCTTTGCTGTGTGGCTGTGGAGGTCGAAAAGAAAGAAAGAACAGGAAAAACAAGTATAGAAGATAAGGATCACGTGGGTGAGTGGGTAAGTGGTGTTTATTTGTTTAGTGTATTGTGTATACCCCGTGTTCTGTCGAGCTGAGGTAAAATCATGGTACCTCGGTTTCACGTAAACGTGAAAAATATAAATCTGGAGTCGTTTTTATAATAAGGATATAAATTTTAACCATTACTAAAGTGGTGTCGGTACGCGTGTGGTGTCGGTTTTCAGGAAAAACAAGATAACCCCTCGTTTTTCTTACGTTGGTGTCTGTAATAGTCAGAAAGTGATAAATTCACTTTTACTGATATATTCAAATAGTTTTTGGTGAGTTATTGTACGCTACTGCATGCGGGTTTGCTTCCCGTAATAGTTATGGAAACACATAAATGTTTAGTTTCACAGTTGTGTAATAATAAATTGACATTTATTATTAAAATATTAGTGGGGAAAATTACCATTTGTCACATCTGCAGGTCACAAAAACATCACAATCTATCAGATGGATATCAAGACGGCGTTCTTGAATGGAATTCTGAAAGAAGAAGTGTATGTGAGTCAGCCAGAAGGATTCATTGACATGGAACATCCAGACTATGTCTACAAGCTAAAGAAAGCCATTTATGGTTTAAAACAAGCTCCAAGAGCGTGGTATTACGAACTATCATCTTTCCTGATCAAAAACAATTTTACCAAAGGAAATGTTGATTCTACATTGTTTACAAGAAAATATAAAGATGACATTTCGATTGTTCAGATTTATGTGGACGACATTATCTTTGGGTCCACTAATCCGAAACATTCAAAACATTTTGAAAATCTCATGAAAAGAAATTTTGAAATGTCCATGATGGGGGAACTTAAATTCTTTCTTGGTTTACAAATACATCAATCCCCTCGTGGTATTTTTATTAATCAAGCTAAATATAAAGTTGAGATTTTGAAAAAACATGGTATGGAAAATTGTGACTCTGTTGGTACACCAATGGTCACTTCACCAAAAATAGGTGCTGATTTATTTGGGAAACCCATCGATCCGAAGAAATATCAGAGCATGATTGATTCTCTCATGTACCTTACTGCTAGTCGAACCGATATTCATTTTGCTGTTTGCTTATTAGCACGGTTTCAGGCAAGGCCTACCAAACTTCACCTCCAAGAGGTCAAACGGATCTTTTGATACCTATGAAGAACCCTTAACATGGGACTTTGGTATCCGAAGGATTCCGAGTTTAAACTAATAGCATTTTCAGATGTCGACCATGCAGGTTGTCAAATTACAGCAAAAAGTACATCAGGTGGAGCAGAATTTTTGGGTGAAAAGCTAGTAGGCTGGTCGTCACGGAAACAAGATTGTACTGCATTATCAACCGCAAAAGCCGAGTATGTGTCTCTATCTGCGTGTTGTGCCCAAATTCTATGGATGAGGACACAACTCACAGATTATGGATTTACTTTCGACAGAATACCTTTGTATTGTGATTCGAAAAGTACCATAGCCATCTTGTGCAATCCAGTACAACACTCGAAGACCAAGCATATTAGAGTCCGCTACCACTTCATCAAAGAACACGTAGAAGAGGGTACAGTTGAATTATTTTTCGTGAAGACAGATTACCAACTCGCCGATCTATTTACTAAAGCCCTTCCAAACGAAAGGTTTGACGATTTAGTTCGACGAATTGGCATGTGAAGCCTAACTCCTGAGGAGCTAGAACGTCTTCTCGAATCTTCTTGAAAATATTTTCAAAATAGCTACGCTGTAAATATTTTTGAAAAACAAAATACAAAATTTGAGAAACCAACAAAAACAAAATATAAAAATAGAAAATTTTTAAAAATACAAAAACAATATAAAATCTAAAAACCAAAAATATTCTTCTCACGACATGTCTCTCGTATAATCGATATTCTATACGTATCTAGAAATGTCATTCAAGAATGATACAGACATGTACAGATGCTTGAGCGAGAGTTCTCTAAAATGTTTTCTAAACCATGTCGTTTCTCAAAATTTCTTCACAATGGCTTTCGTATACTTCAGTACGAAACCCGGACTAAAATGATGACTTCTGATTATTTCAGATCAGGACTCGTAATTTCAAGACAAAATTAAAGAATCCTTGAGCACATGATCAAGATTTTTCAAAATCTTTCAAATTATTCTGTGCTCAAGATAACTCCCTCCAAAACCCTTAAAATAGATTTTAAACTGTATGTTTAAAAACATGCTTTAGTTAACGGGGAGTATAAAAATCAAAAATAAAATGTTCCAATTTCATGATTAACCAAATCCGTCTATCTCTCCAAAAAGCTTTCCTTTAATTAGTTGATATCAAAAATATCACGACATGCTATTTTTAAGGGGGAGAATACGTGATTAAAATGTGATAAAAAATGTTTAAAGATCGTAGTTGAATCTCAAAAGAGCTCAACTCAGATTTTACCCTCGAATTGACGAAAGATAAATGTCATTTATCGAAAAGACTTGTCCTGGACGGGTAATAATTTCAAGCTGGTCTATCCAGTGATGTAAACGTGTCTCGCAAAGGACTTGTCTGAGTAGAATGTACCAATTTGAGAGATTCTCTTGGAATATGACCTGGACGGGTAATAATTTCAAGTTAGTCTAACTAGTGATGTAAACGTGTCTCACAACGGTCATGTTCACTGAAAATCAATCAATTCAAATGTGCGAACTCTACCCACCATGTGCAAACTTATCTTAAAATGCATAAGCACATGTGTAGGGGGAGTATTTCAGAAAATGCAAAACTCTCGAAGTGTTAACAAAATGTGTTTTATTCATAAACACTTTGAGAGATTTTCGC
This sequence comes from Artemisia tridentata subsp. tridentata, assembly GCA_021014915.2. NCBI lineage: Eukaryota > Viridiplantae > Streptophyta > Magnoliopsida > Asterales > Asteraceae > Artemisia > Artemisia tridentata. The sequence continues at coordinate 287,494,796 of CP139504.1, forward strand.
AAAAGGTTTTATGGCATGCGATCAATAAATCTAGGATAATCATGGAGTAATAAGGTGATTATGGTTAGGTTTATGTCCTATGATCCGCTAGAGCCGGAGGGATCTACCCACGGACAATTCCAGTAGAATAGAATTAGAAGTCCTTAGGTAAGATTGAAAAAATGAGTAAATGAGAAAGCAGAAAGAAGGGGTTGAAGAATTTAAAAAAAAAAGTTTATGAAAGGGTGAAAAGAAATAGCCCTCTATGAAAAAATTAGGGCAGAAACCGGGTCAATACATCTGCTATCGGTAATCACAAAGTTGATACTGATATAGAAGACAAGACGTCATGGACCCAGTGACGCGCTGCACAACCCCTCCTAGCCACTCAGATATCTCTTAAAAGATATTTGTTTCATTTCTCACGGAGAACCTAGCATGATCTATCGACCTCTCACTCCGAGATGTGTTGATATTGAAAAGGTGGCACTCTACTCCATGCCTCCGACTACTATAACCAAAACGCACATAATCGAGTCTAGAGCCATGAGATTCATTAAAAGATTCTTAGGATACACTTCTAATATAATACACTTGTGTTCTCCAAAAAGGACACAAGGTGTACAAGAGTCTTAATGAGATCTACGGATCTTGCCTTATATCATAATGGTTATTTGCTTCAAAAGATCTAGAGTCGTGAAGTGATACTTCGCTATATTTCAGCGGCTCACCTGAATCGTTGATACACTTTTGTGTATCTGAGTTAGCTCTTTAGGTGGCATCTGGTTCAAGAACGGCCTTAGCAAGGATTAGAGAAAGTTTTCACACTATGCTGTCAACTATCTCGAAGTCCGAACCTGTAAGTGCTGGATACTTTATTACTAACAATGTTTATGCAGGTACTTAGGAAAGACCATTTACCATCATCATATGTCTCAACATCTACATCTCCTCATACTCATACTTATGAAGATCATCATCAACAAACTTAAGTGAAAAATATTCAAGACAAAAAGATCAAGTTAAAGAAAAAAGTGTTACGACAAAGTCAAAAAGCTAATAAAGATGTCAAGAACAAGTTCATGTATCAAGTGAGGAAGACATAAGTATGAAGTTCAAAGTATTATCAAGAAGTATGAGTATGATGGAAGATACAACACTGCAAACCCGTGAAGATGTTAATCAAAGGCAAGAAAGACCAAAAGACGTTACAACAAAGATCACAAGGCATGAAGGAACAAATGAATCAAGACTATTCTACAACGACAAACAAAGTTCAAGACCAAGAAGAGTAAAGACCTAATCCCATGGAGCATCTTTTGAATGACTGATGAACTCAAATAAGTGCATTTTATTACTATCATTTATCCTATTAATTTGACTTGTTTTATTATATTATGTATGAGGATTGATACTTAATCATTTACTTTTGTAATTCTCAGTTGAAAACAAGCATTTGGTGAAACTTGGCGATTTTGGACTAATTATGGGGCAAAACATGCAAGAAGTTAAGAGTCTACTGAAATGTACAAGATCACCTAATCTGCTCCAGATGTGCCGCATCTCACTTATCACATACGGCGCATCACTATCAATATTTCACCAGATACGATCCAAGATACAAGAGGACATGCGCCGCATCCAAAGATAAAGATACGCCGCATCTTTTGGCGGTGTACGAATATTCCTGAATATTATAATCTTGGACCCCACTCGAAGTTAAGTAAATGCGCCGCATCTACTTACTAGATGCGCCGCATCTTACCCTCAGACAGAAACTATAAATACCCCAAGACCAGACAAATTTCGGGGGGCATATATTATATACGAAGACCGAAGTACAGAAACCAAGGACGAATTCAGTCGAATAGCGAGCACAAGACACACTCAAATCGAAGATACAAGAGCTGTAAGAAGGTGCTGCATGTGTTTAATTCATTAAGTAGTTTTGTTTTATTGTGTTAGTAAACTTTAATTCATCAAGATTGGTGGCTTGTGTAATGTGACAACGGAAAGATTGCTCTCCCTTAAAACTGCTTTCTCATTAATTAAAGTTTATATGTTGATGTCTTTGGTGACTTTTATTAGTGCATTGATAACCTCTGTGTCTAGCTGAGCGTTGATCGGGTCGCCATGCCTCTGCCCTCGCCTATTTATTAGATCGCCTATGCATTCTATGGTCTGTAGAAAAGTAGGAGAAAGATAAATAGGATAGTCATAAGTAATCATTAAGGGTTTACTCGCCGATAAGATTAGAACCAACGAGAAAGGACTTAATCTCGGTGCGTTGCATCGAACTATACACTTCATATAACACTAGCAATAAAACAAGTGACAAACTACTTATCATAACGACAGCCCTCTTATTGTCTCGAGTATTTATCTGTGTACGTGTGTGCTATTCGCTGATTCGTGCATATTGGTTTAGTTTATTATTTAATTGCAACCAAATCGTGCCAGTCTCTCAGGCTGAACCCCCTTGCGTTAGATTAGATTGTATAGCTAACTTAATATATTAAAATACTGATTCGAATAACTAGATAATACGTTCCACTCTTAGTGATCGACACTCTACTTACCATTATATTCATACTGACCGGGTACACTGCTCGTTAAGTGTGTGTGTTATTGATAAGTCGGCTAAATATAAATTTAAAACTTGAGTAGGCATTAATACTGCTAAACCGCAACGACACATCGCACGCATCAAGTTTTTGGCGCCGCTGCCGAGGAGTGAATTGTTATTATCTGTTAATTTGATTAGTATTTTAATTAGGTTTTTAATTTTTTTTTATCTAACCCCTAATTTTGTTGTGTATTAGATTAATTTGCATTCATTGTACTATTTTGCATATTTTCTGTTTTTGTGTGTTATTTGTTTGCTTTTGTTTGTGTTTATTTTCGTGTGTTTTTATTTGTTTTAATTTTTCGTATTTTTTGTGTTCTGCTATCGTTGTACTGAGCTAAATCAAACGATACGGCGCATCTGATTTCTCAGATACGGCGTATTGCGTTTAATTTTTATAAAATACAACGCGTTTAATTAATTCGATACGACGCATCTTTTCCCCAAGATACGGCGTATCTGTTTTTGATAAAAAAAAATTTCTAAACGTTAACGATATACGACGCATCTGCTTCAGCAGATACGGCGTATCTATTATTTTAATTAAAAACAGTTTTCGAATTATTAAACAGATACGGCGTATCGATTTTTATCGATACGGCGCATCTTCTGAATCAAAAATCTTATATTTTTTAACGTAACGAAAATACGGCGCATTAACCTTTGTTAATACGACGCATTTAATTTTAAATAAATATCAATTTTTGATAATTAAAATTGATACGGCGCATTCTAATTTCTAAGCGGCGTATCTATTTTCTTAATAAAGTCTGATTTAATTTTAACGATTATAAGATACGGCGTATCCAACTTTTTGGATACGGCGCATCGTCTGCAGATATCAGTAACTTTTATTTTTCTTATCTCCGAACGGAAAATACTCTGACCCTTATACCTGGAAACTTTTACTTTGAAATCTACCTCTCTTTGATTTTCAGGAACAATGTTCGATATTTTCCCCAACTTGTTCGGAAGACCCCGAAGAAATCTTACCATGGAAGAGTTTGCACTACTAATCGCTCAAGCCAATGAAAAAGAACATCATGAAGCAAGAAACTTTATTAATGAATTCAAAGGCAGTCATGAGCTTTTACTAAAGGAACAAAACAACATGATTTATGGTTTGGCAATTGAAGTGCATCGATTGTCAAGGGTGCTTAACAGAGTTCTTTTGGTAAAGCAAGACTTGAAAGGGATTACAACTAGAGGCGGAAAGTCGACCTTTCAGATCGGAGAGACACCCGAGGATGACGGTACAAACAAGATTTCCCTTGAATCTTTATCACCTGAGCAAGAGCAACCAAAAGAGACTGATCCGGAACCTGTAATCAGAAAAGAACCTTCTGTTGAGCCTAAACGATCAACACTACCTTTCCCACATAGGGTAAGGAAAGAGAAAGAAGATGCCTATCAAAAGAAATTCCTGGAAAATCTCAAGCAGCTGCAGCTAAGCATACCATTTATGGAAGCCCTAGTGCAAATGCCAAAATATGCTAAATACCTGAAGAGTTTGCTTACTAACAAGTCTAAACTTGAAGAGGCTTGCACCATAACAATGGGGAAAAGAAGCTCGGCTGCATTGCTCAACAAACTTCCGTCTAAAGAAAAAGATCCAGGGAGTTTCACTATTCCTTGTCAAATTAAAAATTTGCATATTGAAAATGCTTTAGCCGACCTAGGAGCTAGTATAAGTCTTATGCCCTCTTCTATGTATGATAAATTAGGTCTTGGTGAACCAAAACCTACTAGGATGTACTTAGAACTAGCTGATAGGTCCATACAATACCCATTAGGAATAGCTGAAAATATATTAATAAAAGTTGATAAATTTGAATTACCTATCGACTTTGTTATCCTCGATATGCCTGAAAATTCTAGAACTCCTATAATATTAGGACGACCATTTTTATCCACTGCTAGGGCCATAATTGATGTTTTTAATAAAAAGATAACTTTTACCATAGGAAAAGATGAGGTTGAGTTTAACATGGAACAATCTATGAGTAAAGATAAATCCGATGACGATGAGTGCTATAATATCGATGTTTCTGATGACACGATTAATCAATTTACTCAGAAATTGTTAAAAAGTAATTTGCTTGATTCTTTTCTGCTTAAAAATTTAGAAAACACAATTGCTATAGAAGATCAAGTTGATGAGAATACTATTGGTTATAATTTAGCTGCTGACTCTGCTGTATGTAACGCGATACGGCGCATCGAAAATATCGATGCGGCGCATCTATCTAATGACAGCAGCGATATAATTAAAGAACAAGTTTATTCCGCAAGTGCTACTGAAATTGATATTGTTAAACCTGTGCTTAAGGATCTCCCTTCTACTTTGGAGTATGCCTATTTAAATGGGAACACTAATTCGCCCGTTATTATTGCATCTGATTTAACGCCAAAAGAAAAGGAATCACTTTTGCAGGTACTGTATAAACGAAAAGGAGCATTAGCGTGGAGTATGTCTGATATTAAGGGAATTAGCCCGTCATTTTGTACGCATAAAATCCTTATGGAGGATGAATTCAAGCCAACTATCCAACCTCAAAGGCGTTTGAATCCAAAAGTCCAAGATGTGGTGAAAAATGAAATTGTGAAATTGCTTGACTCCGGACTTATCTACCCAATTTCCGACAGCTCGTGGGTAAGTCCTATCCACGTCGTACCAAAAAAAGGAGGAATGACGGTAGTACTCAATGACGACAATGAGCTAATCCCTTCAAGAACCGTTACTGGATGGAGAGTTTGCATCGACTATCGCAAACTCAATGATGCTACGCGAAAAGATCACTTCCCTCTTCCATTTATTGATCAAATGTTAGAAAGACTATCAGGTCATGATTATTATTGTTTTTTAGATGGTTTTTCAGGTTTCTTCCAAATACCAATTGCCCCTGAGGATCAAGAGAAGACGACTTTCACCTGCCTTTATGGAACCTTCGCCTATAGGAGAATGCCGTTCGGACTATGCAACGCCCCTGCTACTTTCCAACGCTGTATGACGGCTATCTTCCATGATATGGTAGAAGACTTTATGGAAGTCTTCATGGACGACTTCTCGGTGTTCGGTAACTCATTTAGTGATTGTCTCTTTAAACTTGATAAAATGCTTGCTAGGTGTGAAGAAACTAACCTTGTTCTTAATTGGGAAAAATGTCACTTTATGGTTAGAGAGGGAATTGTGTTAGGACATAAGATTTCTGGGAAAGGTATAGAGGTCGATAAAGCTAAAATTGATGTAATTGCTAAACTACCTTACCCCACTAATGTAAAAGGTGTTAGAAGTTTTTTAGGGCATGCTGGATTTTATCGTAGGTTCATAAAGGATTTTTCAATGATATCTAGGCCTATGACCCAATTATTGCTAAAAGATGCGAAGTTTGATTTTTCTGAAGATTGCAAAAAGGCATTTAATATACTTAAAGAAAAACTAACTTCCACACCTATTATAATTTCGCCGGATTGGAATTTGCCTTTTGAACTAATGTGTGATGCTAGTGATTATGCTGTTGGAGTTGTACTTGGTCAAAAGATAGATAAGAAATTTAAGCCAATTTATTATGCTAGCAAAACATTGAATAATGCCCAAGAACACTACACCACCACGGAAAAAGAACTTTTAGCAGTAGTTTTTGCATTCGATAAATTTAGATCATATCTTATATTGTCAAAAACTATGGTTTACACTGACCATTCTGCTTTGAAGTATTTGTTCAATAAACAGGATGCCAAGCCAAGGCTTATTAGGTGGGTTTTATTGCTCCAAGGATTCGATATTGAAATTAAAGATAAAAAGGGTGCCGAGAATCTAGCTGCTGATCACTTATCTAGACTTGAAAACCCTAATATGGTGGTGCTTGACGAACGGGAAATAGCTGATGACTTTCCTGATGAACATCTTATGATGGTAGGAATTAAGAGCAATAATAATGGACCATGGTATGCCGACTATATAAACTTTATTGTTGCAAATGAAATTCCAAAAGGGCTAACATCCGATGAGAAAAGAAGGTTTCTAACTCGCGCTAGCGAGTATATTTGGGATGAACCTTATGCCTTTAAATTATGTCCTGACAATATTTTACGAAGATGCGTAGATGGTGATGACATCCCAGCAATATTGGCACATTGCCATTCAGGGCCAACGGGGGGACATCACGGTGCAGTAGTCACAAGAAGAAAGATCCTTGATGCGGGATTTTATTGGCCCACTATGTTGGATGATGCAAAAGATTATATAAAAGGATGTGATGCGTGTCAACGATCCGGGAATATAACATCAAGAAACGAAATGCCACAAAATTATATCCATGTGTGTGAAGTTTTCGACATATGGGGATTGGACTTCATGGGACCGTTTCCTGAATCTAGAGGTAATAAATATATTTTGGTTGCTGTTGATTACGTATCAAAATGGGTCGAAGCGAAAGCATTGCCAACAAACGATAGCAAGGTAGTACTCAAATTTTTGCAAAGTTTGTTCTCTAGGTTTGGAATTCCTAAAGCATTGATTAGTGATAGGGGAACACACTTTTGTAATCATCATCTGGGAAGAGCCTTGCAAAAAATATGGAGTATATCATAGGGTTTCCACCGCATACCATCCTCAATCCAATGGGCAAACTGAAGTAACCAACAGGGCTATTAAGCGAATTCTTGAAAAAACGACTGGATATAATCCGAAAGGGTGGTCTGACAAGTTAAATGATGCTTTATGGGCATTCCGTACAGCCTATAAGACACCAACGGGATGCACTCCGTTTCGTCTTGTATACGGAAAAGCATGCCACCTACCGGTCGAAATTGAACAAAGTGCATATTGGGCTTTGACTAATTGTAATATGGATATGGAAGCTGCAACGAAGAACCGTTTCATGGAACTTAATGAACTCTATGAACTAAGAGATGAGGCCTACAAAAATACTAAGATCTACAAAGAAAGAACTAAAAGATGGCATGACTCGAGGTTACGTGGGGATAAAACGTTTACTATTGGAGAGAAAGTGCTACTATTTAATTCTAGATTAAAGATGTATCCTGGTAAACTTAAATCAAGATGGACGGGTCCGTTCGTTGTCAAGAAAGTGTATCCATATGGAACTATTGAAATATGCGATAAAAATGGTTATATATTCAAAGTAAACGGGCAACGTATGAAGAAATACTTTGATAATAAAATTGAGGATAATGAGAACGAGGTGGTGGAATTTGAACCTGACGTATTGGAATGAAGAGCTGAACGTGAGTCTAACTTGAAGACTCTGGAATAAAGACAAGTGCTTACCGGGAGACAACCCGGATTTATCTTTTTATTATTCTGTTTTTGTGTCGAGTCAGTCAGGCCGCATAGGATACGGCGCATCTCCATCCTGAGATGCGACGCATCTCCTGCAATGGTCATATCTTTATTTTTCTGCATTTTTACTTTTCGACTTTAAAACTTTTTATCAGTTTATTTCAATGCGGCGCATCCCTGGTTAAGGATGCGGCGCATCTTTTATTCTGATCCGTATTTATTCCAGGCTCGATACGGCGTATCTTCTTCCATAAGATACGGCGCATCGACTGACCTGATGATTTTCATTTTTAATTTTTATGTTTTATTTTTACCTAACTACTAATGTATTATGCAAGTTTGAACCTTTCTTACCTTAGGTGTGCTTTGAAGCCTTGGTGGTATTATAGATTCCTGCATTTCCTGTGGATACATCTAATATGAAGCTTAAACGTTCTAATCCACAAGAAAGATGATTTTTGCTCTAATACTAATGGAGGATCATACCGAGCAAATCTCAGGGGAGTTTTTCTGTTCTAATTCTTTCATTTTCCAGTTTTTAACCTTTCATACAAACAACGAGGACGTTGTTTAACTTAAGTGGGGGGATTGGAGAATTAGAACACTTAACATTTACTTGTCCTAAACTTTTCAAAATATGCTTAAAATGTGCTTAATATATCAAAATTTAAAATTTTTAGCATGTTTTTGTTTAAAGTCTAAGTTGCATAGCTGCACACATGACATTATTTTCAAAAATTGTGATTTTTCAAAATTCACAAATCTATGAGTGTGCCGGTGACTTGTAAACTTTAGAACTTGGCTTGTATACTATTCGAGACCACCATAATAAGTATTATTTATATAATTGGAATGACTTGTCTAAATTGGTAAATTTCTAGGATTACACCCAAATAGCCTTATATGTTATGTGATATTAGCTAACTACACTGGTTAGTTAACCCCCGTATAAACCCTTTTGTTACTCTCACTTTTAGAGTAAGATACCCCTAGAAAAACACTCAGAGCCATTCCTTTCGTTTCTTACACCTTTGTTAAAATGTTTCGTTACACCCTTACACCTTAGCCTACCCTGTAGATTAGAATCCGTGGTTGGTTAATTGCTATAGGCAAAGTGTGTTTCCTTACATTACCTGTGTTCGCGTGCGTAATTCATTATCTTTGGTTAGGTCGGGAAATTGCACTATGCAATTGGAGTGAAAGTAAATATTGTATATTTTTGAGTTTATTTTTCGTGTGTTTACTACTTTCACTATTACCGTTATTTCTGAAGTCATGAAAAGTATGGAAAAATTATCCAGAATTATCATTATAGTGATGTGGTGAAATTTTACACATCTTTGTTAAAAAAAAAAAAAAAAAAAAAAAAAAAAAAAAAAAAATCGAAGAAAATAGAAAAGAAAAAGAAAAAGAAAAAGTTGGATGTTTGATTAAACCAACTTATGTAAAGTTATGTAAGTGGTCGATATCACCACTAATTGTTGTACTATATATTTATGGATTGAATGGGAGTTGGCAGTTATGGGAACGTCAACTAAGGTTTATTCTTTGATTAAGATCTTGTTGAGTATAATTCGTGTCTACCTAAAGCGTGTGTTTCAAGTGTTAAAGCGTGAGTTATTCAATGATATGAGTCTTATTCATGGGATGGTTGGGATAGTGATTAACCACACTTAGGATTTTAATTTATTTGTTTTGTTTATTTTTTATTTTTACACCAATTTATATCCCAAATATTATCCATACCCTATTATTCTTTATCCAACCAAACCTTTGATTTATTGAGATTAGGGATTTGAGCAATCTTAAGTATCGTAGTCGTGGATTCGGCTATGTATTTATGATTTTGTCGCCCTTTTTGATATATTATTATTGGTGAAGTTTGGACCTATCTTTAGCCTATTCGAGTTAAGGATTTGAGCAATTGCAAGTATCGTGTTCGTGGATTCGATCATGTATTTGTGATTTTGTCGCCTTTTCTGGAATTTGAGATCGATAGAGAATAATTAACCCTTAAGCCTAAAAACCCTTTTTACCGCTTTAGACTTGTTATTCCTTGGCTTTAGTGGGGGAGATGTGTATACTTGCCAAGCTTATGATAGAATATTCGTCGTGACTGGACAGTTAAACGATTAGATTTTCTTTTATCAAAATATTTTATTTTACTTCTAATTCGTTAAGTGTTTAGTTGTGTGATTATGACAAAAATGAATACATGCTTAAATATAAAAATAAATCCTAATATCTTTTAGGATACATTTTCATAAGATTAATTCTAAGGTTTACTTGGGGACAAGTAAAGTTCAAGTGGGGGGATATTTGATGAACTCAAATAAGTACATTTTATTACTATCATTTATCCTATTAATTTGACTTGTTTTATTATATTATGTATGAGGATTGATACTTAATCGTTTACTTTTGTAATTCTCAGTTGAAAACAAGCATTTGGTGAAACTTGGCGATTTTGGACTAATTATGGGGCAAAACATGCAAGAAGTTAAGAGTCTACTGAAATGTACAAGATCACCTAATCTGCTCCAGATGCGCCGCATCTCACTTATCACATACGGCGCATCACTATCAATATTTCACCAGATACGATCCAAGATACAAGAGGACATGCGCCGCATCCAAAGATAAAGATACGCCGCATCTTCTGGCGGTGTACGAATATTCCTGAATATTATAATCTTGGACCCCACGCGAAGTTAAGTAAATGCGCCGCATCTACTTACTAGATGCGCCGCATCTTACCCTCAGACAGAAACTATAAATACCCCAAGACCAGACGAATTTCGGGGGGCATATATTATATACGAAGACCGAAGTACAGAAACCAAGGACGAATTCAGTCGAATAGTGAGCACAAGACACACTCAAATCGAAGATACAAGAGCTGTAAGAAGGTGCTGCATGTGTTTAATTCATTAAGTAGTTTTGTTTTATTGTGTTAGTAAACTTTAATTCATCAAGATTGGTGGCTTGTGTAATGTGACAACGGAAAGATTGCACTCCCTTAAAACTGCTTTCTCATTAATTAAAGTTTATATGTTGATGTCTTTGGTGAATTTTATTAGTGCATTGATAACCTCTGTGTCTAGCTGAGCGTTGATCGGGTCGCCATGCCTCTGCCCTCGCCTATTTATTAGATCGCCTATGCATTCTATGGTCTGTAGAAAAGTAGGAGAAAGATAAATAGGATAGTCATAAGTAATCATTAAGGGTTTACTTGCCGATAAGATTAGAACCAACGAGAAAGGACTTAATCTCGGTGCGTTGCATCGAACTATACACTTCATATAGCACTAGCAATAAAACAAGTGACAAACTACTTATCATAACGACAGCCCTCTTATTGTCTCGAGTATTTATCTGTGTACGTGTGTGCTATTCGCTGATTCGTGCCTATTGGTTTAGTTTATTATTTAATTGCAACCAAATCGTGCCAGTCTCTCAGGCTGAACCCCCTTGCGTTAGATTAGATTGTATAGCTAACTTAATATATTAAAATACTGATTAGAATAACTAGATAATACGTTCCACTCTTAGTGATCGACACTCTACTTACCATTACATTCATACTGACCGGGTACACTGCTCGTTAAGTGTGTGTGTTATTGATAAGTCAGCTAAATATAAATTTAAAACTTGAGTAGGCATTAATACTGCTAAACCGCAACGACACATCGCACGCATCAATGACCATCCCTTAGGGGGAGATTGTTAGCTTTATTAGAAAGTGATGGTCATTTACGCATTTATATTTTTGTAATGTGTCGTTGTTTATTTAATAGGATAGTCAAAGGGCTCATGGACTAATCTAATATGTTAGAAGTTATATTATACTTGTCCAATCCATAGTCCATGATCAAGCCCATAGAAAGCCCATGGCTCATTTGTATTGTACTATAAAAGGCACACTCCTCCTCATTTGGAGTGTGTGCTTGAGTGTGTAGTGTGTGTTTTATTAATGAACTTTCTCTTTCTAGTTTATCTCTCTAGATACTAACGCCACACTTCTCTCTCTTGTACCACCAACCGAGCTTAGTGATTAGTGTGATAAAGTAGATCTAAGGTCATACAAAGTGCCTTTTATACTTAGGTTCATATGCCTCATGGGCTTTGCCATGGGCCTTGGATGGGCTTGGATTGGATTGGACTTTACATAAATGACTTAACATATAATACTAACTTATTAGATTAGTCCAATCCATGAGCTTATTAACTATTCTATTATATATTCTACAACACATTACAAAGTTATAAATAAGAGAATGACCATCACTTCTTTTTACATTTCTTTGATGCTAACAATCTCCCTCTAAGGGGTGGTCATTCGAATGATGCTCCACATGATTAGGTCTTTCGTCTTCTAGGTCTTAAACTTTGTGTGTCGTCATAGAATAGTCTTGATTCTTTTTTCCTTCATGCTTTGTGATATTTGAAGTAATGCCTTTTGATCTTTCTTGCCTTTGATCAACATCTTCACATGTTTGCAGTGTCGTCTTTTCCAACATACTCATACTTCTTGGTAAGACTTTAAACTTCATACTTATGTCTTCCTCAATTGATTCATGAACTTGTTCTTTACTTTTTGATTAGCTCTTTGACTTTGACGTAACTCATTGTCTTTAACTTGATCTCTTTGTCTAGAACGTTCTTTACTTGAGCTTGTTGAGGATGAACTTCATAAGTATGAGTATGTGGAGGTGAAGATGTTTGATATCTGAAATGATGGTGTACGGTCTTTCTCCAAGGGATTATCATCAGTACCTGCATAAAATGTTAGTTGAAATCACCAATCGATCATCGTGGACTTTTCTTAGAGATTGGACCACTACGATTGTTATACTGATGAATGTCTTGATTCCATTTACCTTGGTCGGGCACATCAGCCGTCCAAATCCGGTTAGGGACAGTTATCATTACATAGGATAGATCCAAGTAATGACCCATGTCTTAAGGATTCAATTCATGAAATCTCCTTGGCGGGATTTCCAGCACTTACAGGTTTAAACTTCGAGAGAACTAACAACATAGAGTGAAAAACCTCTCTAATCCTTATAAAGGCTGTTCCTGAATTGGATACCCTCAAGAATGCTTACAACAGATATACCGAAGTATACCCATAATTCAGGTGAGCCGCTAAAGTATACCGAAGTATCACTCCACGACTGTAGACTGTCTGAAACAAATAACCACCATCATGATGAATGTGGCAAGATCCGAAGATCTCATAAAGACTCTTGTACAACTTGTGTCCTTTTTGGTGAACACAAGTGTATGCTATTGGAAGTGTATCCTAAGAGATCTTTTGATGAATCTCATGGCTGTAGACTCGATTAGTGCGTTTTGGTTTTAGTCGTCAGAGGCATGGAGCAGACGTCCTCCTTTTTCAATATCAACACATCTCGGAGTGTGGGGTAGATAGATTATGCAAGTTTCTTAGTGAGAAATGAAAAAAATATCTTTTAAGAGATAACTGAGTGGCTAGGAGGGGTTGTGTAGCACGTCACTGGGTCCATGACGTCTTGTCTTCAATACCGGTATCATCTTTGTGATAACTATTGTGTGCTTAAACACACATCATTTTTATACCGAAAAATACGCTAAAACAGACTAATAACCATAAAATATGTGAAATTATATTGCAAATATGTTTGGTTTGGGTTATTATGTCTTGCAGGTACAAGGGTTTGAAAACTAAGCAAAAACGATAATTACCCGAGCACACTATTGGAAAGAGCATGAAATTACGAGACCAACGATAATTTTATTTGGGGCATCGAGGCAAAAGATGCAAGATCGAAAGACTAAACGAAGCCCAAGTAAAATAGTCGTGGCCCAATTGAAAGATAACGAAATGCAACCAGGCCAAGTATTTTATTAATGTCATCCTTATAATGAAAGTCCAGCGCAATGATGCCCAACAACATCATTATCCATCGTGGCCCAATGATGAATAAAATGAAGATACAAATTTACCTTGGCATGCTCGAAAAAATGAGAAAGGAAGATAACATAAAAAAAAGAAAGAAAAGAAAAGAGATATCAAATGTAGACTAACCCACGTGATGTTGCAGCCACATGCTTTTGTTCCCACTACAAATATTCCTCCAACCAGCTCGCGACACGTGGCCTGTGGTTGGAATTTAGTCTGAGGATAGCTGTTACAAGGAAGGATCGAGAATCAATGATGAGGCTATAAAAAGATACCAGATCCAAAGTATTCATGATCAGTTTTCATTTATTAATTTCACACACGCCACACTTTTCTTTATTTGTAGCAGTTTTTATTTTTAGAGTAGTCTTTAGTTTTAGCTTATTTTTAAGTGGTATTGTAATAGCTTATTTTCCAACTAGCTTTTTCAAGTGCTTATTTTGTAACCAAATTTTTATTAATCAAAGAAGTTCAATTGTCATTTGTCCTCCTGACGGTTCGCTCCCATTTTTTGCAGTTGTTATAAAGGGCTGAGGGCTAATATGCTTAATAATAATGATAATAAAGCCAAATTTTGACTCTGGGGATATCCTAATAAAGCTTCTGTCTCTGGACTCGTAGATGAGTTGTTTCGGTCGAAATAAAAAGGATATCTGCTAAATCGTGTTAAATTAGGACCTTGATGTGGACCTCATTTTTATGGGCAATGGTTCTCGAGTGAAGGATTTTAAACTAGTTAGCGTCTAAACTGGTTGCTTTTATCCGACTAAAAACTTATCGAAATAAGATAAACTCGTTTGTCAGAATAAAATCCTTAGAGGAATTAGGAATAAGGGAGCAAGAAGTAGTTGTGTGCACACAATTAGCATCTATGAGTAGTGTTAGCATCTAAGTTATATTCAGCTGTGATTTCGTTTTAAGCTCGGTTTGGGGGTTGCAAAAATCAAGGATGATGATCTTTATCTCCTGGAAACTCCCAATTTGCGAGCCTCCCATTCTTAAAGCCTTTTATATGTTTTGTAGAAAAAAAATTATTATCTTATATTTATTATTTAAGGGTTAAAACGAGGCGTTTTTGAAACAAAAGATTTTTATACCCCTTGATGAACATCTTTCTGTTCTTGTTTGATGTGAGGGATTTTTAGTTAAGGGGGTTTAAAGATTTTCTTTTACTACGTATGTAATAAACATTGCGTGAGGGACCAACAATGGATTAGTGTGGGGGATTTTTGATGTAAGCTTAAACACACATCATTTTTATACCGGAAAACACGCTAAAACAAACTAATAACCATAAGATATGTGAAATTATATTGCAAATATGTTTGGTTTGGGTTATTATATCTTGCAGGTACAAGGGTTTGAAAACAAAGCTAAAACGGTAATTACCCGAGCACACTATTGGAAAGAGCATGAAATTACGAGACCAACGATAATTTTACTTGGGGCATCGAGGCAAATGACGAAAAATGGAAAGACTAAACGAAGCCCAAGTAAAATAGTCGTGGCCCAATTGAAAGATAACGAAATGCAACCAGGCCAAGTATTTTATTAATTTCATCCTTATAATGAAATTCCAGCGCAATGATGCCCAACAACATCATTATCCATCGTGGCCCAATGATGAAAAAAATGAAGATACAAATTTACCTTGGCATGCTCGAAAAAATGAGAAAGGAAGATAACATAAAAAATAAAGAAAAAAAAGAAAAGAGATATCAAATGGAGACCAACCCACGTGATGTTGCAGCCACATGCTTTTGTTCCCACTACAAATATTCTTCCAACCAGCTCGCGACACGTGGCCTGTGGTTGGAATTTAGTCCGAGGATAGCTGTTACAAGGAAGGATCGAGAATCAATGATGAGGCTATAAAAAGACACCAGATCCAAAGTATTCATGATCAGTTTTCATTTATTAATTTCACACACGCCACACTTTTCTTTATTTGTAGCAGTTTTTATTTTTAGAGTAGTCTTTAGTTTTAGCTTATTTTTAAGTGGTATTGTAACAGCTTATTTTCCAACTAGCTTTTTCAAGTACTTATTTTGTAACCAACTTTTTATTAATAAAAGAAGTTTATGTTTTCTTTTTAGCTTATTCCTTTTAGCTTATTACTTCTTATTCTAATCCTCTCTTTACTTTATCCTTTTTTTTCTTTTCTTATCGAATAAGTTATATTAGCTTATTAGCTTACTGTAGCTTATTTATGATAAGCTCTCTCATAGCTTATTCACTTTAAGCTTTCTTCTTCTTTTTCTTCTTCTTCTTCTCTTTACCCTCTAGCTCGATTTGAACACAAAGAAAGGTGCATGAGCATATTGAGCTCGACTTATTTTCTAAATAAGCCTTGACACCTTTTAGTTTCGAGAGCTTTTTCTTTTTAGATAGCTTATTATTATAGATCTAAATAGTTTTAATACTTATTTCATAAAAAGTTTGCACCTTTATTAGTTTTTCTTAGTTTATTTCAATTAAAGTTTAGTACTTTCTTAACCAATAAGCTTTTCCATAGCTTGTTGGTTCATATTATTGCTTATTATCACTAATCCTTGTTAAAGTTTTGATCTTTCTTTATTTCTCATCATCCTACATCTAAGGCGAGGAGCTTAAGGGTTTTATAAGAAAGCTTATTACAAAAGTTTATTGCTTTTTATTCTTAATAAAGCTAATTAGTTAATAAAGTCACAAACTTTATTAACTACTTTGTTATATTAAAGCCTTTTAAAAAGTAAACTTTAGAATTTGACAAGTTTATAAAATTGGATGGTTATTTTCGTCTCATCTCTTAGATCAGGTTCTATTTTCTTAACCTTTTCACTTTTAGTTAAGTAGTTTATTAATATGAATATGTTTGTTAGATTATTTGTTATCATTAGCTTATTTAATATGAGTAGTGAGTAAGTCTTGTTATATGCTTGTTAAGTGTTGTTGAATTGTGAAATTAAGTGTGAAACCTTAGAAATTATTAGTTGATAACCTTTGGTTTACTTGGTTTGACTTTTAGTAACTTTAACGGGCAAATACCGTTAAGATAACTAATTATCTAAACCAAGTAGATTTTACCTAGGTAAAAAAAAGTGTTTTCAATATAAACCAACGTTGCAAGAAAACATTCCTTTTTAAATGGGTATTCAAAGGTTGTTGATTAATAATTTCCGGATTATTTGTAGATCTTTTTAGTTGGTTGCTTTAACGGGCAAAAGCCGTTAGCATAATTGATTATTTAGATCTAATAATTTTTACCAAGAAAAATTAATTGTTTTCAATATAAGTCAACGTTGTCAAAAAATGATTTATTTTGACGGGTATTAATTAAAAAATGGCTTAAAACGAGAATTCACACTTTATGATCTTTTCACCACACTTGGCAAGCATATCTTTAAATATCATATTTTTTGCTTAATTTTATTGTCATTACTTGTAGTTGCTATTTAATTAGTTTAAATTTTAATTAGTTAAAATAGTTTTTAAATCTCTAAAAACCAAACAAAAAACAAACGACAATCAAGCATATTAAAACAAAAAACAAAAACGTAATTTTCAATTCAAATCTCGTCGAAGAATACTGTGGAAACTCGTTTTAGACCGTTCTAACTTAACTAACAACGAGTTTACTTGATCGTTTATGGGCTCTAGGGTTTTAAGCCTTTGATCTAGGATTTCTACGTTTAAAGAACAATGATAATATTGGCGGAATATTCAATGAACGAATACAATACTATCACAACAAGGTTTTGTCAAACTTCACCGTTTGTTTATTCCAACTAAGCCCCAATGTTACATGATCAATATAACATGATTACTATCTAATCAGGGATCAAAGATCCTTGAGGCTAAACAAACCTAACAACATTAGACCCCATGTCTAATGTTCATCAGACCCCACGTCCGATGTTCCTCACACACACTTTGATGTTTTACATTTTAACACACTAGGTGTGTTTGAATTCAAAGCTTTCTAAACACTTGTAAAACATATGTTAATCTATGGGTGTGATCTTCCTTTTATAACATAAGGAGATCATTACAAACTTGATAAGCTTTAGTCATCCACTTGCTTCATAATGTGTCAAGTCAATAAGATACAACTTGTATCTTGAGTGTTCAACTTGATGACTTGATAAAATATCTAGATATTATATTTTGTATAGTCATGACTCATACAAAATAAATATTTTCTTCGATATTATCCTTGTAGCAGCAGTGTGACTCATTGATCCAGCAGCAGACTCTTTGCACTAGCAGCAGCTTGTTGCACTGGCAGTAACTTCATATACTAGCAGTACCAGCAGTACCTTGCTCTGAACCAGCAGTACCTTGTTGTACTAGCAGTACCTTCCATTTTGAACTGGTAGTACTGTTAGGAATATAAATATTCATATGAAGGTTCGGTCACCCCGAGTATCTATTTAGCATATCACGTAGCTCGTAGGCTTATTTATATAAGCTTAGTATTATTAGTATTATTAGTTTTATTAGATTAGTCGTATCTATATTTGTGGAGTGGGTCGGGGCTTTCCCCACTGTCAGCTCACTTCACAGCCCTCTAGGGGCACTATTATTAGGAACTATAAATACCCCTTCCCTCACTTGGGAAGGGTTGGAACTCTCATTACATTCAAGCTAATACACATAGTTTTCTCTCACTAGAAGTTCCCATATCTCTCTCTCTAGCTTCTTGTTCATTCGATCTAAACTAAAGCCTCAAACTAGTGTTTCTTGCATTGTGAATACCCTACAATTGGTATCAGAGCCAGGTTGTTAACTGTGTTGATTTTTGTGGTTCGATTCATATTGTTTGAAGTTTTTTTACGCTGTTTTGATGATATAGTTTTTTCTAAGCTGCTTGGTAATTGTTAGACTCTAGCGTGGCTGTTTGAGGCTAGTTTTCTGAAGCTGCTGTAAAACTACTTTATTCTAACGTGGGTGTGCTTGTTTCTTTTATGTGCTTTGGCTCAATTAAGTCATTTTGTGGTGTTTCACTTTAATGATTGAAGATTTCTGGTTGAATTTTTGTGTTTGATGTTCTTCCATGCGGTTTGTTATGAAAGAGAAAAACACAGATCCGGCTTTTAAGGAAAGTACAAAAGTGACAGCTTTGACCGGTCAAAGTTTCAATTTGTCTCCGATGCGGTTTGTTTACGACATGGTTTGTCTATTTTTTCATAGATACGGTTTGTCTATCCGCTCATGGATGCGGTTTGTCTAACCAAAACAAAGTTTATGCTGCTAAAATTTTTGCAGACCATGCGGTTTGTCTGTCACTCGGTCAAACGGTCAAATGACAACAACAATCATAACGAAAACAATCCTAAACCCAGTCAACAACAAACACAAACTATAACATCAACTAATTCGAGACCCAGATTATCCTAAACCCACCTCCAACTTATCTAATCAGTAAACAATAACTTAAATGAATATTAATCAAGATCTCAGATTTATTGTCGTGTTTTCCAAAAGTCCTTCTATGAACATACACACGAAAATACTATCATCATAGATCCAATAAGAGAAAATCCATCATAGATCTCGGTTTGAATCTCGTGTTACACAAAGCCATATCGAGACTTTTAAAGTCTATAACACGAAAACTAAACCATCATCGATCATGATTCTTGATGAATTACTTCTGTGACTATCCGAATCAATAGAGATAAGAAACATAACACTTATGTTATATCCTTTCTCCGATTCGTTTAGACTCGATCAAAAGGAAAAACAAATCGTTAAACTAGATCTCAGATTCGTGCTTAGGACCTTAACCAAAATCCTTTATTTAAGATTAAGCACGCTTTTCGTCATAGATCGAGTTATTTTGAAGCTTGGCCTCTGTTAATATCTGAATCATAACAAGGAAAGAATCATAACAAGTGTGCTATGTTCTTCCTTTGACTCGCTTGAGAAACGAATAACAGAAATAACTACTTACCTTAAATCTTTGAAAGATCTTAAGGGAGATCATTGGTGTTCGTTAATATGAGATGGTGAAATGGGGCGGATGGTTTTGAGATAAGGGTTGGCTGTATGCTATGGATTATGATGATCGAGTAGAGGTTTATGTGTCTCACTTGTGAGTTTGGTTAATAGATCGACTGTTTGGGAGATGTGCTTGGTGAGGTGGAAGGGTCTCTGCTGTGTTGTGATTAACATGGGTGAGAGCAGAAGTGATTAGAGGAGATGGATGGGCTGATGGTGATTAGGGTTTGATGGAGATAATATAAAAAGGGGGGCGGATTATTTCAATGATAATGAATTAGGTTAACTAAACCTGTTTTCCTTAAATACCAGATTAGTTGGGTTATTGGTTTTTGGGTCGGAACGTGTTTGTGTTAGTGGGCCGAAAGTATGTATACACCTTGGTATGGATTGTGTTTATTGAGTATGTTGGGCCCAAGGTGTACGGATATGCTAATGTGGATCAAATGGTGTTATTTGGGCCAGAATGTGTAAACCGAGCATCTGGGCTAATACTATTTGGTGGCTGCTGTGAACTTTTTGACATATCAGGTTATCCATGGTTTGGAATGAATGGTATCTTGGTTATTATTTTCACGCGAATACACACGTCACGGCTCGTATTTGGATTTATGAATGTCATCGGGATTACAGAGGTGGGGATTTGCCAGCATTGTTCTATTAGTGCCTACGACTTGAGTGAGCCTGCAATTTAATATTTGCAATTTGAGTTATAGCTGTCAAATAATAATTTGTTTAAATTGCGATTTGTTAAGTTGCGTTTTGACTTTTTACAACTTGACTGATAGCAATCTGACCAGTTGCGATATGACGTTGCGAGTTGACACTTGCGATTTGACTAATTGTGATTTGGTTGATTGCAATCTGACTTGTTGCAAGTTGACAACCTGTGACTTGACGAGTTGCGATCTGATCAAGTTGTGATTTGACGTCTTTGACTTGAATTTTAAAGATTAGTATTGCACTTCACTCTTGGTTGTTCTTGTTGATTTCACGGTTTCTCTTTTTGATTTTAGAAAATCCCACAAAAGATTCAATTTCTCGGTTTAAATCACAAGAGCTGTAAAATCCCGTGAAATTAATTTTGGACAAGTAGGCGGGACATGGATTTTGACATAATAAAACTTACGGAGTTTGACTATTCTTTTTGGGGATATGTTTGTGCTTCAAGATCGGCAGGAATTGGGAAGTTATGGTAACTTGATTGGTTTGTTAATTCACGGGTTGATGTACTTAGTGTCACAAACATCTCGGGGTGGATGGATGCACGATGTTTGATGACCCTTGCTCGAGCATATTTAGGGTGATTAGACTTGGATGTTCAAGAAGTGGATATATACAATAAAGGATGGAAGGTTGGGTATATATCACTACCTATATTTAAAGGAGTTACGTTGTTGTGCTCAATATAGGTTCTAAATCACAATTGCAATTTAAGGTGATTAGACTTGGATGTTCACGAAGTGGATATATACAATTAAGGATGGAAGGTTGGGTATATATCACTACCTATATTTAAAGGAGTTACGTTGTTGTGCTCAATATAGGTTCTAAATCATAATTTAGTGCAAGTTTAAGTCGCGGACTTGTTCTTTATCAAGCTTCATCAAGTGATTATTGTTTCTCAAGCTTCTAATGGGATTGTTGTTCAAGATCTTCTCAAGAGGTAGTCAGGCTTAAAGATAAGAGGTGATTTGTTTGGAGACATGTTTTAACCTTTTACTCACTTTAAAGTCATATGCATTTCATCAAGCGGTTTTGGCATATTACGAGCTTCAATGAATTGTTAATCTACTAAACCATTGATGATGAGGAAAGCAAGGGGTTACTACAAGAGAGTCTTAATCACCATCTTCGTTGCAGTAGTTTCATTTGTCTCTTTCCATGTTTTGTGCCTGACAAATTCACAAACGTCACGGACTCTCAGCTTTGGCAAAAAGGTCATTTTATGTCCTTTTTGAGGGGGAGAATTATCGCAAGTTTCCTAGAAGTTCCGTCTCCAGCGATGTGAATTTTAGCGGTTCCGGTTACAGCGGGTTAGATCGTATCGGTTCAGTCTCCAACAGTTTGAATCTTAGCAGTTTCGGTTACAGCGGGTCAGATCGTAGCGATTCAGGATTCAGTGGTTCAGTCTACAGCAGTTTGATACTTACTGTTGTGCAGTTAGTTCTTGAATTTATTTCTCAGATAAATCTCAAGAACTGTAAAATCCTGTACACAGTACGACAACTATTCCACATCCAAGTAGCTGGGTCAGACAGCTTTGTTTGATAGGACTGACTATGAGTCATGGGCACTTCTAAGAACTAGCGCATGTTTCTTTTCTTTTTAGCTAGTCAACAGCACAAGATGATCACGAAGTTAATCAGGTATTCTTTATCTGTGATTGAAGTTGAATTTCACGAAGGCGTCTACTTATTTTATCTTGAAGTCGGGGTTGGTTGGATGCATGACCTTCAATGATAACTTGCTCGTTTCTTGAAATTTAAGTTGAAGACTTGGGTTATCTAGTTACCAGTTGTCGGGGTAACTATCACTTAAGAGTTATTGGAGTACTCAGTGTCACACGTCAATGACGTTGTCGATAATCGCAAGAGGTGTTAATGTCTCATACTTTGGTTGGGTATTGAGCACTTAGAGATTTGCTTGGAGCATTAATTCTCTACACCGTTCTTCCAACATTAGTGCAAGCTTAAGTAACAAATTTGGGGACTTCCACTTCAGTTTGTCAGTATTGGTATATCGGGTTTCCTTCATCAAGTGGTCACTAATCTGTGTACGAGGTTGGTTAGTTGGACAAAGGTGTAAAAAGCTGTGATGTGATCTGTAATTCTTCACAAGATATTCTTTACCCAAACTGATGTTCACCAAAAATCAAAATTAGTCATGCCACATTCAATCTGTTACTGCCTCACGGTTTCTTCTTGGTTTTGTAAAATCCCGCGAAAGTACTTATTTCTTGGTTTAAATCATAGATTTGTAAAATCCCGTGATAATGGACTATGCGTTCTTAACCATGATCGGGTTAAAACCATTATCAATGTTCAGTTAATGCACCATGAAGGACTTGATCGGGGCATTTAAACGACCACAAGGTGACTACGGCGTGAATTCATTATTATTTATTTGAGGCTGAAGTGAAATTTCATGGGTGCGTGTACTTAGTATCTGAAGATATCGGGGAGGTTGGATGAAGATTCTTCGAGATCCTTGTTCGAGCTTTCAATACAATGACGAGGACTTGGATATCTAGTTATTTTGTCTTTCTCTCTATTTACAAAATAACTATCACTTTAAGGAGTCAC
Source organism: Artemisia tridentata subsp. tridentata (assembly GCA_021014915.2). Lineage (NCBI taxonomy): Eukaryota > Viridiplantae > Streptophyta > Magnoliopsida > Asterales > Asteraceae > Artemisia > Artemisia tridentata. The sequence goes on from CP139504.1 coordinate 287,517,937, forward strand.
GTTGTAGTGCTCAGTGTCACACGAAGTTGTGGATATCCAAGAGGTGATGTACGTCTTATACTTGATGGTTGGTTGGTTGAAGAGTATAGAGTAATTAGGGATTCGATGTTGCACGAAGTCTCTACACCGCTCTTTGTCATGCATTAGTACAAGTTTAAGTCACAAGTTCGGGTTATATTACTTCAGTATCAAGTTCATCATATTGGGTTTTCTCCATCAGTGGTCACTACATCAAGCCGACAGAATGATAATGGGGTTGGTAACGAGTTAGATGAGAGAAGAAGTAAAGAGAGAGATATGACGTCTGTACAAGTCAGTGCAGGCCTCGCTCTTCAACATAATGACGTCTGTACAAGTCAGTGCAGGCCTCGCTCTTCATCATAATGACGTCTGTACACTTCAGTGCAGGCCTCGTTCTTCATCATAATGACGTCTGAATACATCAGTTCAGGCCTCGTTCTTCAAAGAAAAGAAAAGTGTACGCTTGAGTGCACTTTATCTTCAAAAGAAGAGGAATCTTCTTATTTATGGCCAATCTCATCAACAAGATTCATGCTCTTTCTGTGCTTATTCAGTCTTCAAGTGGATCGGCGCATATTGGAGTATACTTTTATTCACATATTCAACTAAAAATTGCAGTTGCCAGGCATATGCAATTTTTGAGGGGGGGAAAGGGTGAATAAACAACATGTCAGTCTTCAAGAATCGTCAAGTGGAGCTACTTACCGTTGATGGTATTCATATTCACTAGTTCAATCATCAAAATTTGCAGTTGGCAGGCATATGCAATTTTTTTTAGGGGGGGGGGGGAAAGGGTGAATATTAATCTACATGTTGGTTGATGATTGAGAAATGGTCATACGACTCCTGAATACGTCAGTTCAGGAGTCGTGCAAACCATGTTTCTCCAACACTACTTCTTCCGTCTATCAAGGTGTTGAAGAACATGGTCATGGAATGCTAATCTACATAGTCTCACGGGTTGGTCTAATCAGCAACAATGGGTTTCTAGTCAATGCTTCAAGTACACGTCATCAGGCTACATGTACACATCATGATGATGATTCCGATTAATCGTAACCATCATGGGGGAGAGAAATGTGTACACCAAGGACGCACAACAGGTTCACGTGATCAGGGCTTAATATCCAAGGATGGATACATACTATAGATGATCAGTGGTTCAACTTGTTACTTTGGTGTTATACTTAAGACTGAAGAAGGTCGAGTCGTCAGTCTACTCTACATTCTCTGTTGGGAGTTATCATCTCATGTGTATGCTGCGGGCTGATGGGTTACATGTAAGGTTACTGGAAGGCATTTGGTGAGATGAAGATGATTGGTATTCTGTTCCTCCACATTGGGCAATCTTAAAGAAGGTCGAGTCTACAGTCTTCTCTACATTCAAAAATGTTGAGCTCTTTTCTTACAACTTGATATTTAACTTAATTCCATGACAGTTCATGTTTGATGAGTTGTGGAGTTAAGTTAGGTTCAAGTTGTTTTGTAGTTTAAGGTTAGGTCCAACTTGATTTTAACCTAATCTCATGACAGTTCTTGTTTGATGAGTTGTGAGGTTAAGCTGAAATCAAGTTGTTACTGGGCTTAAATTTGTGGTTTAGCTTAACCTCATGACAGTTCTTGTTTGATGAGTTGTGGGGTTAAGCTAGATTTCAGTTGAGGCTCAACTTAAACTACCAAAAAGATGCCAAAGGTTTTTGATGGCGTCACTCTAGGACGGGAGTGTTAGAAGATTAAAGACGGCATGCATTTGGTTATCAAAAGACTTCTTCATATTTCGGGCGTTCATCCAAAGTCTTCTTCCTATTATGGGTGTTCATCAGAAAGGTTGTCAGATTGGGGGAGAGCACTAATTCGGGGAGAGTGAAAAGCCAGAATCATTCCCTGATTGAAAGTGCTCACATTGCTCTTCAGCAAGTCAAGTGATGAATGCGGTGAAGATTCAGAATGCTGAGGAGTAATGGTTTCTGGTTCGTATCCTTGTACATATATACTTAGTCATATTTTATACCATCTTGTAAATAGATATATAGAAAACCTGCATGTGTAAATAGAGAATCGTAAAATCAGAAAAACCATAAAAATTAAAAAAATTAGAAAAGACCAAAAATAGATTCACCTAGGCATGTCTTCTGTTTATCGATAACATTTACGGACTTAGAAATGTCATTCAATAATGGCACGGGTCTTTAAATGAAGCTCGAGCAGAAGTTAAAATGGATTCTTAAAACATGTCTAAATGGCTTGCTATTACTTTAGATAGCAACCCGCACTTCAAAATGGGGAAAGCACGTCGCCAAAAAGACGGCTGTTCCTCCAACTGGTTGAAGTTCACCTGGGCATGGATTACTTCATATCCATGTTTCCAGATTTGATGTACGTTTCAGTGCATCATTTATTGTAAAAGAAGAGAAATCTTCTTAGTATAACAAATAGTTTTCATTCTATGATTCTTCTGAAAATTATTTGTGAGACACTTGGTGAATATGTGTTGTATGAAATTTGTTTATACTTGGATTATGCATAAAATTTGTCACTCAATCAACGACTACAAAACCTCATGACAGTTCTTGTTTGATGAGTTGTGGGGTTAAGCTTGATTTTTAGTTGAGGTTCAACTAGAATACGGGTCTTTGATTGAGGGGAGAGTGAATTCAAATTTTATATCATCAAACGGGTTTCTTGATTAATTCATGACTCTTAGAAAAGGTTTTGCAGTTAATGGGGTATTAGTTGAAGAGGATATTGCTTAAATATATCAAATGACCAAGTGTGTTAGTTGCTAGAAAGTTTAGGACATTATGTGCAATTTGCTTGTAGTATCCTAGCTTCATATAACTAGAAGGTTCATTTGTATCTCTTTGGAATCCTCGTTTAATCCCCTAGATACATTAAAACTCAAAATCTGAAAGAAGTTAGAAAACCCGATGTGTTTGATGTTCTTGAATGCTCCAATGACATTTGTATGAACTAAGTGAATGAGTTTCAAATGTTGTTTGTCTCTGCTGCTTAATTGTTGTTGATATTGTGCATATGTTCTCAGGATTCGCTTAGGTAGATTGCTATTATGTTAGAATCATGTTCCTAAGACCCTGAATTAAATATTGAAATCTGTGTGAATTGCCATGTTCATGATTGCTATTTGCTCTTCATGCTAGATAGTGGTTTGACGTAGTTCCTGATTGGGGTTTGATTATAAGATGAACTTGGTATTATAATGTGGCAAGCTGCTGAAGGGTAGCTATTAAGGAATAGTGTATCTGTATGCATGTATATCTGTGTTGATATTCTTATGCAGATTCCATAGCCAAAATGAATGTGCCAGTTCCCATTCTAACCAATTGATCAGACGTTCAAACTCTATTGATTGGCTCGGAATTCACCTCAACAACAATGTCGGCAACAACAACAACAACAACACTTTCACCACCACCACCACCATTCATCCATTCGGATCTCGCCAAGTGGGGATCTACAATACTTAGAGGTTCTTGTTGGTGGATGGATAATTGATATTGACCAATGACTCACTCAGAAAAGCGGATGATCACATCATCTGCGCAAAAAGGTCAATATCATTTGTGTCATAATAATCAATTTGTGCAAAATAAGCAGTGAATCTCCCTCTTAGATTAAGGGGGAGCATAGTATGTTACATCATCAGAATATATTAAATCGGACACATTTTCTCCCATGTTTTCTAAATTTATTTAAATCAATTGGGATCACAAATCTCAAAAGGTTTGAAATTTTTGATCGGGGGAGAGAATGTGATTTAAATATGAAACCTGATGAAAATATGATGTTTTGGATTTAAGTGTAGGCTCTCCCATATGTGCAAAACACTTTCGTATATCGATGCACATATTGAGGGGGAGCAAATGGACAAAAAGGATTGGGCATCTCGTAAGAACGGCTCAGACTTCACTAAAGAATTGACGAAACTTGAATTGTCATCAATTGAAAGAATACGTCTTGGCCGGGTAATAATTTCAAGCTGGTCTAACCAGTGATGTAAACGTGTCTCGAAAAAGACGTATCTGAGTAGAGTGTACCATTTCGAGAAACTTTCTGTGGACTTGACCAGGCCGGGTAATAATTTCAAGCTAGTCTAACTAGTGATGTAAGCGTGTCTCGAATCGGTCATGTTCACTGAAAGTGGATCAATTCAAAAAGTGCGAGCTCTACCTAACATGTGAAAATTTATAAAATTATCACCCGAGCACATGTTGAGGTGGAGCATTTGAAAAATATAAAACTCTCAAGTGTTTGCAAAAACGTGTTTCAAAATCATGAACACTTTGAGAGATTTTTCAAAGATTTGGTTTGGCAATCGTGGATGAATACCAAAGACCGACCATTTTAATTAATGTATGGAGTTATAAGGATGGTTAGGTTAGGCTCAAGTTCCCATGATCCCACCAGAGCCGGAGGGATCTACCCAGGGACAATCCACTAGTTAGTGTAGAAGTCCTTAGGTATGATTAAAAAGGAGAAAAGTGTGATTAAGGGAAGAGTGCCAACTGAGATGGAGCTAACACTAGAACAAACCCAACAAGGTGTTAGTTATGAAGTCTCGGTAAGCACTGAAGGGGTTGAAGAATGAAAAAGAAATGTAAAGATAAAGGGTGAAAAGAAAGAAGCCCTCCTTACAACTTAGGCAGAAACCGGGTCAATTCATATGCTGTCAGAATCACTTAGATGATTGCTGGCATTGAAGACAAAGTATCATGGACCCAGTGATATGTTGCACAACCCTCCCTAGCCACTCAAGGTCCCTCAAAGGACTCTTGTTTCAATTGTCACGGAGCTCAATTCATTTCTATCGTCTCTCTCACTCCGAGTTAGATGATATTGAAAAGGTGGCAGTCCTCTCCAGCCTCCACTCACTAAATCAAAATGCACTATCGAGTCTAGAGCCACGAGATGCATAATAAGATCTCATAGGGACACGAATTATTTCTACACTGGTTGTTCAACATTAATGACACCAGTTGTAAACTTAAGAGTCCTACGCAGATCTTAGCAATCTGCCAGAACATTTATGAGAGAATTTACAAATGTAATTCTCAATGATTGAATGGAAATTCCTGCCAGGGTCAACATCAAGCAGCCCTGAAAGCAGGTCACTTCGGTAATTCTTTATGGATTACGCTTAGTGGTCACGGCGGTTTCTAACGGTCTACAGTCGTGGAGTGATCTCCAGCGACTCACCTAATCGTTGATGTGCTACGGTTCGATCTTAAAAAGCCCTCTGTGGGTTTTCGATTAGGAACGGTCTTGGTAAGGATTAGAGAGAGTTTTCGCACTATGCTGTTAACAATCTCAAAGTCCAAACCTGTAAGTACCGGATGTTTTATTGCTAACTGTCGTATGCAGTAACTTCTTGCGGTTGTAGCTGTTGGATGCTGTAGCTGGTTGCAGTTGTAGCTGGTTGCAGACAAGATGCCAATCTACCACCACGTGCTCACACTACATCATCATTGTAATTCAACAAAGTCATGATCAACCTAAAAGACCTTTAACACGGCTTCTGCAAACTCTGATGATAAAGATCATGACACCAAATAGTGTGAGCATGTCGACTCAAAGATTTACACATCACGTAGAGACATACTACCAAAAGATGACTTAAAGACAAATGTTGGATGATAAATTCGAAGAATACTCAAAAGATCATCCAAGATAGAAGAGCGGTCATCAAAAGATCACTGCTAAAGGCACAAAGATACAAGACGTTGAAGAATTGAAGACTACGAGCTATGAAGTCAAGATCAAAAAGATCAAATGCTAGAATTCGAAATATTATTTCCGGGGTGACCTCCCTTAGGGGGAGATTGTTAGGAATATAAATATTCATATGAAGGTTCGGTCACCCCGAGTATCTATTTAGCATATCACATAGCTCGTAGGCTTATTTATATAAGCTTAGTATTATTAGTATTATTAGTTTTATTAGATTAGTCGTATCTATATTTGTGGAGTGGGTCGGGGCTTTCCCCACTGTCAGCTCACTTCACAGCCCTCTAGGGGCACTATGATTAGGAAGTATAAATACCCCTTCCCTCACTTGGGAAGGGTTGGAACTCTCATTACATTCAAGCTAATACACATAGTTTTCTCTCACTAGAAGTTCCCATCTCTCTCTCTCTCTAGCTTCTTGTTCATTCGATCTAAACTAAAGCCTCAAACTAGTGTTTCTTGCATTGTGAATACCCTACAAGTACCTTGCTTGAACTAACAGTACCTTTAAAATACACTAGCAGTACCTTGTTAACACTAGCAGCAGGTTGTTTATGCCTAGCAGCAGTTTGATACTTAGAGTATTTTACTTATCATTTCAGTATACTTCATGTTTCATTCTTCTTGCTTTTTATCATCAAATCTATGGAATATTTAATTCCTTACAATCTTTCCCTATTTGATGATTACAAAACAAATACGTTCTTGTACGAATTTCCCTAGACGAAGTAGAGAAATTGAGATAACTAAATCTCACCATGAATGAATATACTGTCTTCCCCTTAATCTATGCTATCCACCACGTTTCTTCCCCTTTTTGTTATCAACAAATAGAGAATATTACAAATATGATCTTTACAACTACAAACTAATACTAATCAATAGTAGTAAGAATCAATAACTTTCCCTTATGGTGTTGCACAAATACAATAAATGGTTAAACATCTTTAACATTGAAGCTTCCCCTGAAACTAATATGTTAACCATTCGAATCTCCATTCTGTAGGTTTTTATGACTGATGAAGAACAACCAATCATTACCAATTTGTTGATGAAATAAAATAAACCAATCTTGTGTCCTATATCTTGTACTAATACTGACTTTGAATCTTGACTAAATCCTCATTTCCTGTGAGACACTGAGCGCGACAAAGCAACTCCTTTAAGTGATAGTTAACTAGGTCTTCGTCCATCCACCCCTTAACCTATGAAAACTAGATTTAACAAGTCGTAGTCATATGAAATATCTGAATAGTACAAACAAGTTACCTTTGTAGCATAAGGTATGATAAAACATAATTTTGAAAAATCCAACTTCATCTTCAAATAAATAACGACTAACTTTCTTTACCAATAATACCTTGATAAACAAGCCTTTTTATCTTTTAAGAACCAACTCTCTTCTGTGTGTGATTCTTCCCCTTTGTGTGTGTAAACCAAGAAAGAAAAACCAAAAATTCGACCATACCTCAACTGTTTCTGCAGCAGTTTTCAACGATGCATATCTTGCAACCTAAGCCTCAGATTGAAGATCCCTCCAGTGATAATCTACCTTGATATACCAAGAACCTTCAACAAAAATTTCAGCCCAATCCAACGGTTAACGAAGGAGTTATAGCCTTTGCAAAACTGCTCTGCAGAAAGTTGCGAAAAATTAAGCAAAAACGAATTTTTCTTCTTTCTTTAGCTAAAACCTTTTCTTTTCCTAGATCCAGAGCCTCCCGCTCTGATACCAATTGTGGAAACTCGTTTTAGACCGTTCTAACTTAACTAACAACGAGTTTACTTGATCGTTTATGGGCTCTAGGGTTTTAAGCCTTTGATCTAGGATTTCTACATTTAAAGAACAATGATAATATTGGCGGAATATTCAATGAATGAATACAATACTATCACAACAAGGTTTTGTCAAACTTCACCGTTTGTTTATTCCAACTAAGCCCCAATGTTACATGATCAATATAACACGATTACTATCTAATCAGGGATCAAAGATCCTTGAGGCTAAACAAACCTAACAACATTAGACCCCATGTCTAATGTTCATCAGACCCCACGTCCGATGTTCCTCACACACACTTTGATGTTTTACATTTTAACACACTAGGTGTGTTTGAATTCAAAGCTTGCTAAACACTTGTAAAACATATGTTAATCTAAGGGTGTGATCTTCCTTTTATAACATAAGGAGATCATTACAAACTTGATAAGCTTTAGTCATCCACTTGCTTCATAATGTGTCAAGTCAATAAGATACAACTTGTATCTTGAGTGTTCAACTTGATGACTTGATAAAATATCTAGATATTATATTTTGTATAGTCATGAATCATACAAAATAAATATTTTCTTCGATATTATCCTTGTAGCAGCAGTGTGACTCATTGATCCAGCAGCAGAGTCTTTGCACTAGCAGCAGCTTGTTGCACTAGCAGTATCTTCATATACTAGCAGTACCAGCAGTACCTTGCTCTGAACCAGCAGTACCTTCCATTTTGAACTGGCAGTACCTTGCTTGAACTAACAGTACCTTTAAAATACACTTGCAGTACCTTGTTAACACTAGCAGCAGGTTGTTTATGCCTAGCAGCAGTTTGATACTTAGAGTATTTTACTTATCATTTCAGTATACTTCATGTTTCATTCTTCTTGCTTTGTATCATCAAATCTATGGAATATTTAATTCCTTACAAATACGACTCCGGAAGTTCAACTGTCATTTGTCCTCAAGTGACTTTAGTTCTAACGGGAATACAAATATTAAAACTGCCGTATACTTATAACGAATCAATAACCGATAGCAAATGTATTGACCCGGTTTCTGTTCCTAAGTTTATTGGAGGGCTATTTCTTTTCACCCTTTTCACAAACTTTTCTTTTTAATTCTTCAACCCCTTCTTTCTTCTTTCATCACTTTACTCCTTTTTTCAATCATACCTAAGGACTTCTAATTCTAATCTATTGGATTTTTCCTTGGGTAGATCCCTCCGGCTCTGGAGGAGCAGTAGACTGGAGGAGCAAGAAGCAGAGTACAATTGCGATGTCTGCGACAGAGGCCGAATACATAGCTGCTTCAGAAGCTGCAATGGAGGCTGTTTGGATTAGGAAATTCATTTAAGGGCTTGGTGTTATGCCTTCAATTGAATTGCCTATTATTATGTATTGCGATAATTCTGCTGCAATCATATTTGCCAATGAACTTGGAGTCATGAAGGGCACCAGACATTTTCTACGGAAGTATCACTATGTTCGACAACTAGTCAACATAGGAGAAATTAATCTCTTGAGAGTTCACACAGATGATAACTTAGCGAATCCATTCACTAAGGCTTTAGCTAAAAAAAGCTTACTGAACTTGCCAATGGCATTGGACTTAGATTAGCTAGTAGTTTCATGCATTACTGTGTTTAGTATTTGGATAAAGGATATTGTAAACATTTATTATCATTTATTATTTTTAATGAAATAAAGTATTGGTTATGTTTATGTTCATTATTTAATATTGTTGTCCTATATTTGCATGTTTAATTCGTGAATAAATTCGTTATTCTAAATTGTCCGTTTTCAGTTAATAATATGGGAATATCATTAAATTAAGACAAATCTGAGTTTTTGTATAATATACTTGAAAGTATATTGATGCGTTGACATGCCAAATTCACATGATATTCATTGTATTGAATATAGGACTTATCATAAACTACATGATGTTACTTTATGGTTGTTGTTATTAAGTAAATCATGAATAGTTATCCACAGACTTGAGATACCAGATAACTGTTATGAATGTAGTGCATTCTGTGGAACAATTTAACGCTATACGTAACTGGTGGTCATAAGGATTGTTTTCGGAATTGTTGCAAAATTCATAGGTTATGCTTGTAGTAAAGATAGAATTTGTTCCTTCAAATTTATTTTGGAGTTTAATACTGCTAGGCCCCTCGTAGGGTTGACAAGATGTTTGCATGGCCACGCCCAAGATCTCCCCTGAATGTGTTCAGAAGATTTGGTAATCTTGCTCAATCACAAACAATGAGAAACATAATAATTAAATAAAGAATGACTTTAATCCATATCTTTATTTAATGCAGTATTAGTAACAAAAAGATAATAATAATGATGAATTATTAAAGGTTTTTCCAAGAGACCTACTCGAGTTGTACTAGAGGCATCGGCGTGTTGCAAGACGCTAACCGATGTGATCACACTATTAAGATATGTCTAAATGGGAGCTGTTAGTTTTGTAGAAATAAAATAATAGTTGTGTGTTAGGATCGAACTCGAGATCACGGGATTGCACACTTTACGTATGAGAACTAAAGATTAATAATTTTATATATAACGTTATATTTAATTATCACAAAACGTTTAACGAATGTTAGTATTTAACGGAAAGTGACTAACGATCGTCAAATAAGAAAAGGAAAAGGATTAGATTGAAAATTGGATGACAAGAATGTCCCGAAAACCCTTGTGGGTTTGAGGCCGGTCGTGGGTCTTGGGGTAAAACCCAATCCCGCTCAAACTTGGTTATCAAGTTACAATTAGTATATAAGCAAACCAAGGGTTATAGTTTTTGTATCTCTTGTGCACACAAACTAAACCCTAAAACGTTTTCTTTCCTTGTTCTTTTTCTTGATCGATCAACTAAAACCCTCAACAAGGGCCGATCGATTTTTGTTACTTAAACAAAACGTTTGGTTTTAAGTTTTGTGATTTCTTTACTTGCGTAACTTTAGTTTGTTATAATACAAGTGCACAAGAACGTGAATCAAACACACTATTGTTTGATTCTTAGATTGAATTGCATAATCGGTAAGGGGCAATTCGTGTAATCCTTATAAACCCTAATTAGGGTTCATCACTATTGTTGCTTGGATTGATTCTTGTTTTGCTAGAATCATTAAGGTATGCATACGTTTAAATTCGGTTAATTAATTATGTGTTATTATTCATACGCTTCCGCATGTGTTCTTTGATGCTTATTATATTTAATTATGATTGTCATGATATTAATATTACAACAAAACACACGCACAGAATGTAAATCTAAACACCCCCTTGGTATTATGGAAGACTATGTAGTCCTTCGACCATGTTCTTGATTTTTATAAATATGAACACACACACATACAAAATCTTGAAGTTTTATGAGCAAATTGCATATTTCGTTTTGTTTAATGTTCCTATTTTAGATGTTAACTTTCGTTAATTTTAATTAAAGGTTACGTGGGATGAACCATATAGTATAGATGTAGCTTAAACTACCTTGTACCTTACAACCTTTTATGCACAATTACTCTTGCACATTAAATTAAGCCATTGGATCTTTAGATAGTATAGATATTCTTAACTTGTGTATTGTGTTTAGAAGTGTATTCTTTTAAATTTGTACTAAATACATACTCATTTTGTTTATCTTTCTTCTAGCTTGAATTGAGACTGAAGGGAGAGGAAAATTTAAGTCCGAACATAACTCCCGTTTTTGTTGACACACAAAAAGGTGTCCCTAATATGTTTTTTCAATATCATATTATGATGTGTAGGACCTTAGATCTATAAATTTATCACACAATATTAATGCACAAAGATGGTGGCAAGAGATGTAGGTGTCGACTTTTAGAGAGAGAACATAAATGACTTAAAAATGAGGCAATGGTGTCTTTTATACTTAGGTTCATATGCCTCTTGGGCTTTGCCATGGGCCTTAGATGGGCTTAGATTGGATTGGACTTTACATAAATGACTTAACATATAATACTAACCTATTAGATTATTCCAATCTATGAGCTCATTAACTATTCTATTATATATTCTACGACACATTACAAAGTTATAAATAAGAGAATGACCATCACTTCTTTTTAAATTTCTTTGATGCTAACAATCTCCCCCTAAGGGGTGGTCATTCGAATGATGCTCCACGTGATTAGATCTTTCGTCTTCAGGGTCTTGAACTTTGTGTATCGTCATAGAATAGTCTTGATTCTTTGTTCCTTCATGCTTTGTGATCTTTGAAGTAACGTCTTTTGATCTTTCTTGCATTTGATCAACATCTTCACATGTTTGTAGTGTCGTCTTTTCCAACATACTCATACTTCTTGGTAAGACTTTGAACTTCATACTTATGTCTACCTCAATTAATTCATGAACTTGTTCTTTACTTCTTGATTAGCTCTTTGACTTTGACGTAACTCATTCCCTTTAACTTGATCTCTTTGTCTAGAACGTTCTTTACTTGAGTTTGTTGAGGATGAACTTCATAAGTATGAGTATGTGGAGGTGAAGATGTTTGATATCTGAAATGATGGTGTACGGTCTTTCTCCAAGAGATTATCATCAGTACCTGCATAAAATGTTAGTTGAAATCACCAATCGATCATCATGGACTTTTCTTAGAGATTGGACCACTACGATTGTTATACTGATGAATGTCTTGATTCCATTCACCTTGGTCGGGCACATCAGCCGTCCGAATCCGGTTAGGGACAGTTATCATTACATAGGATAGATCCAAGTAACGACCTACGTCTTAAGGATTCAATTCATGAAAGGAATCTCCTTGGCGGGATTTCCAGCACTTACAGGTTTAGACTTCCTTAGAATTAACAGCATAGAGTGAAAAACCTCTCTAATCCTTACAAAGGCTGATCCTGAATTGGATACCCTCAAGAAGGCTTACAACAGATATACCGAAGTATACCCATAATTCATGTGAGCCGCTGAAATATACCGAAGTATCACTCTACGACTATAGACTGTTTGAAACTAATAACCACCATCATGATGTATGTGGCAAGATCCGAAGATCTAATAAAGACTCTTGTACAACTTGTGTCCTTTTTGGCGAACACAAGTGTATGCTGTTGGAAGTGTATCCTAAAAGATCTTTTGATGAATCTCATGGCTCTAGACTCGATTAGTGCGTTTTGGTTTTAGTCATCGGAGGCATGGAGCAGACGGCCTCCTTTTTCAATATCAACACATCTTGGAGTGAGGGGTCGATAGATTATGCAAGGTTGTGATCAATGGTAATTTTCACGTTGTTAATTAATATTATATAAGTATTAATTATTTTTAAGCTAAGCATTTTTATGCGCATTTGCATGTTTCTGAGTCTTTTGAGCATTTTTTAGAGCCGTTTCGCATACTGTAGCCTACAGTCACTGCAGAAAAAGTACATTTTTGTCAGTAAAGTTAAATTATCACATTTCTGATATTTACTGAGAGCTTTCTCGCATTTTTCTGGAAAACAACCGCACGCGCGTACCGACAGCACAGTACATATGGTAAAGGTCAAATAAATATATTTTTGAGTCAGTAATGACATTTTATTATATTTCTGACGAAAACGTGGTTAAAAACTTTATTTTACGTTAACGGGTCCAAAAACGTCAAACCGGGACTTTACGGTAACTTTTAAGCTCAAACCGACACACTATACACCAAAGCGGGATAAAAACTATTTTTGCCCTCCCCTAAATAACCACTATCTAGCCACATAAGCCACACCAAAGCACATGGGACACCTAATCATTCTATCCTTAAATGTAATCTAGTTTTGCTTAATATAGTAAAATGTTTTTTGGATTTTTAAGATCTTATCATTTATTACTACCCAAAATAACTATGATCATCTCTTTTTCTACCCCATTTGTATGCCAACTTCATCGCACACAAACATTTACTTACAAAAAATTTTCACTACAAAGATCAAGATCATAAGTGTTTACATAAGGTTTTGGGTAATTTGGAGCTTGATTTGGGTAAAATTAGCAGGGATTTTGGTGTTCTTTGGTCTCCTATCACACGTATAACTTCAAACCATTGTAAGGATTCTTAAAACTTTTCTAAATTTGTTAATCGCTTGTGTATTTGGTGTATAGTGATGTTTAAAAGTGTTAAATGTATATGTTTTGATAATATGGTTTAAACTAGGGTTTGATCTTGTATATTGTAGTGCTTGACTTTTTTGAGGATTTTGAGTTAGTTTGTAGATTTCTTGCTTGTGTGGTAAATATTGTTAAATATAATGCTTATTTGATAATACAAACATTAGTTATGGTTTTTACACTAATTTAAGCACTATGATGATTTTTGGAGCTTATATATGAATCGGCTACATATAAAAATATGAGATTATTGGGGTTTTGAAAAACATAAAATTTTGGTTTAAACGGTGAAGAGGTGGAAAAATAAAGTGAAGTGCTTATTTGGATTAGCTCATTTAATAAGCTATAAGTTACTAAAAATAACTAGTAAAACGGTGAAAATAAGTTGAGACATATAGTATGGGTCGAATGGACCTAAAAATAGTCAAGTTTGACTTTTTGACTAAGTAGTTTATTTATAAGAGCGTATTGATAAGTGAAAATGTATTTGGTAACTAATAATCACTAATAAGTAATAAATAAATACAAATTGGACCAAATGGATTTTTGGGCCAAAAAGCCCATGAGTTTACTGTTGGGCCGAAGCCCCTATGTATTTTTGAAGGTTTGACTTTTTGACCAAACGAACCTACTGAGCGAGTAAAATGATTTTTAGTAACGTGACGATATATACGTTATAACTAAAAACGTGTTTTGGGCTAAAAATGGTAAATGGGCTTATTTTGAGAGTTCGGGCCAATTTACAAATAAAAATGATAAATTTGATTTTTGAAATGTTTTCCGACTCGCCGTAGTCATTAATGCTTAACGAAGCGAAAAATATAACGATAACTATTTTGGACTTGTTTTGAGACGTTTAGTCTCCGAAAGGGTAAAAAGTGACAATTTTTAGTAAATTGATTTTGAGACTTATTTTTGTTGACTTTTTGACAAGATATTGACTTTACGTCAAAACCAAATGTTATTACTTAAAAGTTAAGATAACTAATAATATAACTACGAAAACATTCACGACACTTAATATATTATCATGAAAGTATTTTTGCACTCGAAACTAGTTAGTGAAATGTTTGAGTAAAAGTTGCAACATTTGAGATAAAATGGAAACGTTGTATAAACGAATGGGTTATGCCCAAATTTTCTAAAAATCCAACACTTAGAATATTTTTGTGAAAATTCATAACTTAAGTAAACTTTATGGAATTACTTAACAAAACTTGTTTTCTTATAACTTATTTAATTAATCTCCATTAATTAAATATATGAGAAATTAACTTATAATATATAAAATAATATATATATATATATATATATATATATATATATATATATATATATATATATATATAACACTTGTAAATTTAAGTCGCGAATACTAGCACGGATGTTCCGTTACGTATTCCCACCATGCACTTTCACCATGAGCCACCACCACGAGTTACAACGATAAATCATTTCTAAATATATTTTACCACACAGCAAGCAAGAAACACACGAGCATTGGTCAAACGTAAAACTTTTCAAATAAAATGAGGACACTTTGAGACACGAATATTTTGCTAAGACTTACCGTACTGATTTAGGGTGCTGATCGGCACGGTTGCATTATTTTGATGTATTTGCTGATTTGCTGTTATTGAAAGGTGAGTTTATAGCCACATATTTTATACGATTTTTGCTTTATAAGCTTGGGGTGAGTAACATGCAAAACTGTTTTCATGGACCAGAAATGAATTTGCTTTTAAGATCACACTAGTATGCAGAAACCTAAGTTTGCTGAATCCCATTTTGTGCCCACTATCATCTGCCATTAATTCCTGTTTAGGAAGCCGTTTGTTATAAATAGATCTATTGGGAGTGACGTCCCCGTTCGATTGGCTCGGCATAGCCAAGGCGAACGTATACCAAGTCGGGTTTATGGCCGAGTGTCTGGGGATTAACATTCGCCGGCACCCTTATTTATTTTGCTAACGCTAGTCGTGCTGCATTGTCTTAGCATCGGTAGGATGAGGCTTAGTGTTTGCATAACTGATAGTGTGTATCTTCTGAATTGTTTTATGATATTGCTATTGGTCCATATGTGCTATTTATTTAAACCTATGAACTCACCAGCGTTAGCTGACTTTTAGCATGTTTTTCTCAGGAAACTGAGGTGCGTTTAGCCGGGTGCAGTGCATGGCGTCGGTCACAATAAATGATGGAAATGTTTTTAATGCGTTTACTCTGACAACTGGACCTTTTTAATTTAAATGGGCTTCATTTTCAACAAAATGAATTTCATGTAATGTTACATGACTTAACTTATGTAATATATTTTAAAACGGATTTTTAATCCGTTCCCTATATCTTATGTTGTGATTTCAATCCAGTAGCACCCAAACTGTATGCTTCCGCGAATATTATGATTTTGGGGGTGTTACAGATTGGTATTCAGAGCCTAGGTTATAGAGAACGTGGTTTATAAAAACCTCAAACTATAACCGATTTTGAAAATATTTCCATCATGACCGCCGGATGCCTGCCGGTTTAGCTTACTATGCCTGCCAATAAGCAACAAATGCTGCTTATTTGATTTGAGTGTTATTTGCTCTATTTGATTTACTGCTTTGACATGCTATTTGAGCGTTATACTAAGCATATATGATATAAGTAATTTCTATATACTTATACGTGTCGCACTATATTTTTCATAGACCATGTCTCTCCCATTCGGCACACACTCTGAGGTAGATACTGCTGGATTCACTTCTCAGACATAACAGCCAATTCCGTTCATAGATGACCCACTGATGGAGGTTATTCATGCTGCTGCTCAGCCATCCATTCCATTTCAGCCTGTACACACCACTTCGGTATCCACCTCACTATATTTGCACAGATCTACCACAGCACACCGTTCATCACCAGCTCAGTTGTACACCTTTACTCAGCATGATCTTGATGCTCCACCTGTCAGACGTCGGACATCATATAGGCGAGTCCGTGGACGCCCTCTTCAGTTATCTTCTGTATTGATTTCATCTCTTAGTAGGACCCGTTATGGTTATATGGGTACTCCTGCTGACTCACCACCTCAGTCACCTGTACCATCTCCAGACTATTCCCAACCTAGTCAGACACGTAGGAGATCAGCGGAGACCTATTCAGATGAGGACGAGGATCCAGTGGTGGATCCAGAGCAGGTTCAGGATGAGCCTACTCCTACTGTTGCTGTTGAGCACATTCCTATTGGTTTAGAGGATGAAAGGGATAGGGATACTCCTATGGATGTAGATTAGGGCATGATGCCGAGGGATGGCAAGGGCATCATGGAGGATATTCAGGGATTGTTTGAGGTTGGACAGAGCTCGAGAGATGCACAGTTTCAGGGTTTGTTTAAGATTGGACAGAGCTCCAGAGATGCTGAGATTCAGGGTTTGGATGATAGTCAGTGGTTGGACATTGCTTGTGATGTTAGCATGGGTGTACGTGCAGCTAGCCCAGAGTACACACCGTCATCTCCTTCTTTTATACCACCATCTCCGATGCCTACCCCACTCCCATCACCAGTGGCTTCTCCATTAGCAGATCATGAGGAGCTTACTGAGATGGATCAGATCTGGATTCAGTTGATGAACCAGGCGAGCCTACTTGATGTGCATTCTGATCAGCTTGGGAGATTGGAGCAGTCTGAGCGTATACAGACTGTGGAGAGGCGGATTGGGACTATTGATCAGGCAGCTTGTGTTTTATTTGAGGAGTTGTATTCTGACCGTAGAGTGATGATTGGGTTGAGAGCTAGATTGGATGCTCTAGAGAGGTTACATGGCAGGGAGCTTAGAGGATTGGATTTTAGGGCCATTGGTTTAGGTAGAGGCCAGAGTAGGATATTGGGTATGATGAGACGAGCCAGAGGCGTTGACCGTATGCAGTGGCAGAGGATTTCGACTGCTGAGCATACCATTGGATCAGTGATGACGGAGAACCAAGAGCTTAGAGACCGGGTAGCCTAGCTAGAGACCACTATTGGAGGATTGACCCGAGCATTTGAGGAGCTACGCATTGCTAGGATCAACCACTAGATGTAGTAATAGTGATGATGTATTCCTAGAGTAGTAGTAGTGATGATGTATTCCTAGGACTATTAGTATTTCGGTAGTATCTCAGAACTAACTATTGACGAGCTTGTAATTTTGTGAACCTTTATCTTTTGATATATATATATAACAAGCTTAGTCTTCCTATCCGATTATTCGTTTTCCTCTGTGGTTGACTTTATTCTTGTATTTGTTTTCGCTATCCACATATCGGTATGATTTATTTTCCTATAACCAAAAATCTCATTTATCGCCATCTTTTGTGATGCAAATAAATGGCACCAAAACGAAAGTCAACCAGAGTCACACGAGGACAAACTGTTAACACACCTATTCAGACAAGGTCAGTAAGGGGAAGAACTACTGAGCCTGTTGCCCCGACCAGAGTCACACGAGGACGACCCGCTAACACACCGGTTCAGACAAGGTCAGTGAGGGGAATAACTGTTGAGGATGTTGCCCCGACCAGAGCCGCACAAGACCAGACAGCTGAGGATGTCGCACCAACCAGGGCCGCAGCTACTACCCCAGTGGTGACTCAAGCAACACTGGATCAACTAGTTGCTGATCGTGTGGCAGCCGCTCTCGCAGCTGTGACCAATTCGGCCACCAACACCGGAACATCTAGGCCAGTGACCAACAGCCAAGGTTGTACTTACTCTGAGTTCCGAAAAATCATGGTTGGAGGATTTGGAGGAACAGAGGGAGCCGTTGGTTTGACTAGATGGATTAAGAAGCTCGAAACCGTGTTTCGTATCAGTGGATGTCATGAGAATGACAGAGTCAAGTTTGCATCATTCACTTTCATGGATTCCGCTTTGACCTGGTGGAACAACTACATGAAGTCTGCTAATATGGATGTTGCTTACGCTATGCTTTGGGAAGATTTTAAGGAACTAGTGATTAGGAAGTATTGCCCACGAAATGAGATTAAGAAGTTAGAAATTGAGTTTTGGAATTTGAAGGTGCAAAACAACAACATCGCTGCTTACAACCAGAGATTTCAGGAGTTGGCTTTGCTATGTCCAGAAATGGTTCGGACTGAAGCCAGATTGATTGAGAGGTATATCGGTGGTTTACCGAAATCTATAAGAGGTGATGTGATTACCTCGAGGGCTGTAGATCTTCATGAGACCATGGAGACAGAAAACAAGTTAATGGATCAGGAACTGGAGGATATTCCAGAGAAGAGTACTGACCACAAAAGGAAGTGGGAAGATCACTCCAAGGGTAACAACAATAGCTCTCAGAACAAAAAGCAGAATGGAGGCAAGGTTTATGCAGTTGGTTCAGGAGACAAGAAGGGTTATGATAAGAATACGCCTTTTTGTAACCTCTGTAAGTTACATCACAGGGGACACTGCACTGTGAAGTATAACAATTGCCAGATGATAGGGCACTTGGCAAAGAACTGTAGGGCAAGACCACTAGCCACCGCACAAGCAGCACCACCCTACAATCGTAAGGCGGATGTCACCTGCTTTAGGTGTGGTGAAAAGGGTCATTATCGGAATGAGTGCAATAAGCCCCGAAATCAAGGAAACGGTGGTAGACCAGGGAACCAAGTGGCAATGATTAACAATGGAAATCAGGGCAATGAAGGAAGAGCTCGTGGAAAAGTTTATGCCGTAGGCAGAAGGGAAGCACAGGACGACCCGAACGTGGTGACGGGTACGTTTCTTTTAAATAATCATTGTGCTTCTGTACTTTTCGATACAGGAGCAGATAGAAGCTTTGTATCGACCGCTTTTAGTCCTTTTCTCGATATGGCCTCGACCACCTTAGATAATGCCTTTGACGTAGAATTAGCAAACGGAAACCTAGAAAGAGTAGGTACCATCATAAGGGTTTGCACTCTAAACTTGTTGAACAGTCCATTCAATATTGACTTAATGCCGGTAGAATTGGGTAGCTTCGACGTCATCATAGGGATGGATTGGCTATCAAAATATCATGTCGTCATCATCTGTGATGAGAAGATCGTCAGAATACCCTATGGGAATGAAGTTCTGATCGTTGAAGGCGACCGCTCTGATCGTGCGCATTCGTCAAGATTGAGCATCATCTCGTATACGAAGGTGCAGAAGTACATCGAGAAGGGATGTTATCTCTTTTTAGCTCATATCACTGAAAAGAAAGAAAAGGAACCTGGAGAGAAAAGGTTGGAAGATGTGCCAATCATAAGGGATTTTCCAGAAGACTTACCGGGACTTCCACCGGCCAGACAAATCGAATTCCACATCGAATTAGTGCTAGGAGCCGCGCCTGTAGCACGAGCATCATATCGTTTAGCACCTACGGAATTACAAGAGTTGTCCGATCAATTAGCTGAATTATCTGGAAAAGGTTTCATTAGACCGAGTTCATCGCCTTGGGGAGCTTCTGTTTTGTTTTGTTAAGAAGAAGGATGGATCCTTCAGGATGTGTATTGACTATCGGGAACTGAATAAGCTAACCATTAAGAATAGATACCCACTCCCGAGGATAGACGATTTATTCGATCAGTTGCAAGGATCATCGGTTTATTCTAAGATAGACTTGAGATCGGGTTATCACCAACTTAGGGTCCGGGAAGAGGATATCCCGAAGACCGCATTCCGAACCCGATATGGCCATTGCGAATTCCAAGTTATGCCATTCGGCTTGACAAATGCACCAGCAGTATTCATGGATCTCATGAATCGTGTGTGTAAGCCGTATTTGGATAAATTCGTGATAGTGTTCATTGACGATATCCTGATATATTCCAAGAATGAGCAAGAGCATGAGGAACATCTCAAGCTAATTCTGGAACTATTGAAAGAGGAATAACTATATGCTAAGTTTTCAAAGTGTTAATTCTGGTTATCGACCGTTCAGTTTCTTGGTCACGTGATAGATAAGCAAGGGATTCACGTAGATCCTGCTAAGATTGAGGCCATTAAGGATTGGGCAACGCCCACAACGCCGACGGAAATCCGACAATTTTTAGGACTTGCCGGCTATTACAGAAGATTTATAGAAGGTTTCTCTAAGATAGCTAAACCGCTGACGAAATTGACTCAAAAGAATGTGAAATATGACTGGGGAGATAAGGAGGAAGAAGCTTTTCAACTCCTTAAGGAAAGATTGTGTAGTGCGCCTATTTTAGCTTTACCCGAGGGTAGCGAAGATTTTGTTGTGTATTGTGACGCATCACACAAAGGTTTGGGAGCCGTGTTGTTGCAAAGAGAGAAGGTAATATCATACGCTTCTCGACAGCTGAAAACCCATGAGAAAAACTATAACATCCCGTAAATTTCCCCTGTCATTTATAAACAATTAACGAACAGTAAACCATAACCACTATTCAATTAGCCATTTTACGGGCTAAATTTTCGCTTTATTCAACCGTGTTAATCTAAACGTCGTAACACATTCGCTCATTCTTTATGTCACCAGTGCGTACCATGATAGTCTCACAATCGACATATCTCATTTCAATATAAGGTGTTGTGATTTTCTTTAATATTCACTCATTCATTTACGTGTCGTCACAAGCCTTCTATATCTTTATTTCGATATCTCATTTAACATTAATCTTACAAACCCACTCTCACTTCACATCGACACAACAAAGTTAAATGTTTAGATACGTTTATTTTCTAAATTAGGGAACTCGACCCAATATTCCTACGAACTAAACGTACCAAACGAACTCTTATTATTTTTCTTATTCTCTTCAATTGGCCTAACACAAACTCGACTTACCAACCCAACTCTACCAAAGTTTAACTTATATAATTCCCTCTTTATTTCTTTGTTCGAACAACAACCACAAGGACAAATCACACACTATCCAATTCTTTAATTCCCACGTGCTACTAAACCAATCACTCATTGAAATTAAATTGTTATGACCAACACATAATCCAAACCGACCCTTGAATTGTTATGTAGAATAAATTCCAAGACAAACAAGATAGAACAAGGACCATGATTTCAGTGCACTTACACACTCAATTTCACTTACACACTCTATGTTCTTCTAACACTCAACTCTCACATGCATTCACACGCTACTACAAAACAACGACTTTAGTACATGCACTAACTCCAAAATGAAAACCCACTTGACCTTATCTTGTAATCCCATGCAATATAATATATATACATACTCTCGTACACATGCATACCTTCACAAAACAAACTCTCTTTTCTCTATTTTGTCACTGTTATTCGAACAGACAAGTCACCAAGTTTATTGTTCTTTCCCTTGTTTCCACAGTAACAAGCTGTATCAACATTAAAACCCTTTTGTCACTTACCTTTTTGTTTGTAAATGCCGACCAATGCAACCACAATAAACCATCATGCCAATCTTGCAATCATTCACTTCTTCACTGCCACACTCAACCTATTCTAACACTCAAATTCTCATGCCACTATAAAACAAACAAAGCATGACTTCTATTTTTCTTTCTCCTGTTCGAACCACACAAGGAAGATTTTGTTGAAACACTTCTTATGATATGCTACAAACCAAAACACAACCTCTTGAAATCTAGTGATAAGCGAATCACATGCAATATATATACTCCCTCACGTACACAACTCTCACACACTCAATGCTTCCACCCCTTGCTCACTGTTTCAGTCAAACAAACGAGTTGCAAAGTTGCTTTGCCCCTCCCTTACTTCACAATAATCACAGCAACTCAAATACTCATTTGTCCTCTCCTCTTGGTATTTACCGCCGGCCACAAGCATCACAAGCAACCATCATGTTGCTCACTAGCACACTCAACCTTTCTTACTTTTATTCTCACGCCACAATAGAACAAATATGTAAATACATGAAGCTAAACTACAAATGAAACCCACATGCATGAACCGAACACCTCTATATAAACATGCATGCAATCCCACTGTGAGCACACACTTCACTCTTAAACCCCCACCATACACAGCCATAACAACTCGCACAAACAACTCATTTCTTCTCTTCTAATTCACGAGCAACAGCTAGAACAAGAAACATAGTTTTACCTTGGGTTCTAGTCACTTGATTTAATATTCTAAGTTGTTATAGCAAGAGTGTTCATACTTGGAGTCTTTGGGTTAGAAACTCCTTGGGTTCCTCCTTCTTTTCTACTCGGCATCACCTCTCAATCTCACTGTAAGAGATTCTTCCATCAACTCTTGTGTCACATTTGTTTTACTTAAACTTTCGTGATATATATTGACATGCATGGGAATGATTACACATGACCTACATACATGCTAACATACTTATAAGTTAGTTTTGTTGTCTAGACTTGCGTGGAAATTCTTAACTTGCTTAACACTTATAAAAACTAGCACATACTGTTTTCAAAAATCAACATACATCTATATATATGCCGAGCCTATTAAACTTGAAATAACTAAAGAGAACATAAAACCCAAAATTACCATAGATATTGACTTGTCTAGATTAGAACTCGCTAAAAAAAAACTTGAGTCATGTTTAAATCAAAAACCTACAAGCGGTCGCGGACCACAGTGGCGTGTCGCGATGTGTTTTGTCAAATTATTATACCCCTTTCGTGTGGCTTATTTGTGCCCATTCGACCTAGCCTTGCAACACAAGAACTTAACTTGAAAAACTTGGAATACTCGTGTACATGGAAAAACAGTTTTTGAAGAAGGAACACATTTATAAACACAACTCACGCACACACTGTGTTATACATGCAATATATAACTCAGATTCGAAAAACTATATAAACAAAACGTTTGCTATTGAAACACAACAAGCGCCTTGGCTCATTTGGTTTGGGCTCTGTGTTGCTAAGCGTGAGGTCAGGGGTTCGAACCCTGCACCTAACGTTTTTATTTTTTGTCATCTTTTACAACTTTTGCCTTTTGGGCAGTTTCAACCCTTTAGTTTTGCACCATTTACTATTTCCTAAAAGACTTTTATAAGTTCAAAACTATTATTAATCTTTTACAATTTCAACCCTCAACTTTAACTCACTTGACATTCTCTTAAAAACTACTATGAGTTGCAACTTTGACACTTTACATCATAAAACTTTTATAAGTTTAACTTATACATTTTTCTATTCTTTCATCTAAATAAATGTGTTTAACATAATGGTTATAAAACATGCAACTTAACGTTATCAGCGGTTAACTTGAAAATATATCAAGAAATAATTATTTCTCAAAAACTCACCGATTCATTTAATTTAAGAAAATTTACATTTACTACAAATTTATCATTCACCAACTTTTGAGTCATATCATTAATTCATGACGAGAAATATAAATAATAAACGATACTTATACATAAAGGCAAGTTATATAGTATATAACTTTGTTCTTGAACTTTAAGCCTTTTTCCACGCAAGCCATCACTGCCACAAAACCACTTTGTCATCCGACATTGTTTCAAATCACTATTCTCGATAAGTCAAACTTATCTCAGACTTCCATATTATTCAGGTTGACTATTGGAGTCTTTTCCATTTTACACTTGACATCACTTATGTTACTCTGTTCTGCCACACTCTTTGGCACCGTTGTATTCTTTACGACACTACATTCCAAGGTGAGTTCATAGCCCCACTTTTCTTGTTTACTGTTTTATAAACTCTTTGGGGGAGATACATGCTCAAATACAATGCTTTTACTTTTCATAAGTACTCTTAACTATTTACACATTACTGTGAGTTCCATAAACTACTCTTTTACCTACTCTGATTTACTTTTGAAGGCGATACATGTTCGCTTTACATATAAACTTTACTGGTTTACTTTAAACAACGTACTTAATTGATGAAACGCTATGCTCGTTATTGAGACTTAATACTTGCTTTTAATTATAAAAGTACTTTAAACATTTACAAACTATTATGAGTTTATAAATCCACTTCCTACATTTTTTATATCTCATGGAGAGATACCTGCTATAAACATGATCACAAATGATTTTCAACTGTATGCTATACCTGATTCACTATTGCCTAAGTTTACCTTATTGCCATGTTCGAAGTCCCTCATTTCATGAACCTTAATCACTTACGAGTGAACGTAAATAATTGTGAATAGATCTATTTGGGACTGACAATCCCCGTTTGGGTCTGCTGTGATGAGCCACCCAAGCGCACCTTATTTAAACAAACCTATAGGTTATTGGCAAATACCTACCTGAGGGCCTATATACTTTCCATCATTTTATTTGATGCCTGTTAAGCGTTGAGTTTCATGAGGCTTAGAGCAATAGAAACGATACTGTAGTCATGATACAGTATTGCCATGATTTTATTTAACTTGAACTTGTTTTCACTATATAGCAGAAAATCACTATTTGGCAAACTATAACTATTTTGTGTTGACCCGGTTAGGGCAACCCAACCAACTATGGGAGTATAACAACTTAACTCACCACCTACTTTATAACAAACCAACTATGGGTGTATATTATCATAACCCATCGCTTATTTTATAAATAATTGTATTTGCTACAATTACTACTTAAACTTGAAATTATTGATAATCAACTGATTTTATATAAACTCTATGGATTAACTCACACTTCGATTTTTGACAATCAACTGGTTTACCTATAAACACTATGGTATTACTCACTTTTCGATTTTGATAATCAACTATTTATTTACAACTACTATGAACTCATAAACTCTTTGATTTTGGAAAATCAACAGTTTTTAACTACAAACTCTATGAACTCACCAACCTTTGTGTTGACGCTTTTAGCATGTATTTATCTCAGGTCCATGATAAGCAAGGATGGTACGGAGAAGCACGGATACTTATGAAGGCTATAAATATCATTCGAAAACCTATTTAATAAACTTTGGAAACCACTGGGACTTGTTTTGTAAACTCTGATATTTGAATGATATATCTTTTAAAACGACCAAATTGGTGATCGTTTTCTACTATTCAACTGTTGTGCCATGAAGTAACACCCAATTTGAATTCCGCTGCATATCACGAAATTGGGGGTGTTACAGATTGGTATCAGAGCTACAGTTATAGAGAAACGGGTCTAAATGAGGTCCGAACTATAACTACTTTTACAAACAAAATATTTTATAGCCTTTCGCTCTCCGTGCTTACCATCCGCCAGACGCTCATGTGACTTCTAGATAGTTTTGCTACACCAACACTCTAATATACTGATATATATACTCATCAACTATTTCGAGTACCATACCAACCATTCTTAATTATCTTACTCCCACCTTTATAGATGCGTGTGACGTATTCTTCCCGTATTCCCGGAAAATCCGCGCATGGATTATTTTGTGGATTAGTACGAGTGTTACATCAGAAATTCTTAAGTAGGATGGTTTACAATGCTTTATTTAAATGATTGGGATGCCTTTTATTTAAGTAAAGAAATTGTAAAGCGCCGAACCATAAGTTTATATTTCCATATTTACATTGTTTGGGACGCCTCTCTATGTAAATAACGAATTATAAATAAGTGGGCTTATTTGTATCTGTAATAACACGAGTATGAAACCAATAATCACAAAAATTCATCAAACACACAACATAACTCTCATTAGAAACCATAAATATTGATACATAGTGATATGATTAGCATTGGGAATGCTAACATTACAAATATCACTAAGAAAGGCATAACATCGTCAATCGGTTGACCCGCTATGCTAATGAAAAACACCACTACGCCAGCAAGAGCAAGAACCACGACTGGGTGCAACACCTCGAATATCCTGTACGACAGGAATACACAAGTTATTAATGCAATAAAACATTAATACATAGTGTTATTATACGAATTCAAAGCAACACTTCTATCGTAATACTATCTCTTACCTCCATATTTCATCCGCGCTAACGGCCAAAACCACGAGTGCTATGAGAAGCGCTATGATCTCGGCCAAGGACTCCAGATCTTCATCTGGGACGTAAGCCAAGAAGACGGCTGCGGCAGCATACATAATTACAAGAACGGTGTAGGTGTAAGACATTTTGTAAATGTTGGGTGAGAGAAATGTGGGTGGTGAGGAGTGAAATCCGGCATTTATACAAAGAGTAGCAGTGAGGCTACTATTCTAGCCGCTTGCGTTCACTATTCCTCACACAAGAACAAACAAGATTTCTCATCCCCTAAAGCTGAGGTTCAGCAATTTTCTTTACATACACCGAATCCTCGTCCGAATATCTTTATGTAAGAATCTGTTATCAACAAAACTCTTTTGTTTAACGGGTAGGTTACCCGCACAGATTCTTATAATTGGAAACCATGTGAAACCATAAAGGAATAACAATAGTCATTCCAAAAGAAATTTTTTCAAGTTATGTTAACTATGGAAATAGTAAATTTCACATGAGATTACAATAATTCCATCCACTATTAAGACATTATGAACTACATAATGGTCCTATTTATCCCTTTAACGTTGTGAATTTCACGATGCTCCCTCTAAACTCCCAAACATTGTATGTGATTACAATGGTCTCAAAATTATTTCGTAACCCTATCTCTTACCACTTTGAATTTATCACCAAACTCTAGTGGTCTCTATTCTCCTTAGCAGACACTGTAAGTAAATACAGTGGCCTCTACTTTTCTTGGACATTGTAAGTGATACAGTGATCCCTATATTTCAACCTCAGGCACTGTAGATTCTACAGAAATCTCAATTAAATCCAAACATCATATTATTCAAATAAACTTGACAGAAATACTTAAACATTACAAACGATACTAAATTAAAACATCACATAAACCTAACCCTAGACTTCAAAGATAGTCTGGGTGATCCCAGGTTTGAGAATTGTTGGAATAATAACCGTCGGCATAAGAATCAAAGCTCACCAATTTCTCCTCTTCCCATTGAGCTTTCAACCTGCTCAACTCCCACTCCATGGCAGGAGTCCAACCACCATCATCAGCTGCCACATTCTCCTCGAAACTTGGCTGGAAATGATCCAGATGAGGCAAATGTTGTTGTCGCACAACCACCCTTGGTGTAGATGAACTTGATGCACCATGTTGTAGTTGTGGTTGTTGTTGCTGTTGTAGTGGTGGTGGATTTTGTTGCTGTTGTTGTTGTTGTTGTTGTTGTTGTTGATGTTCAACCCTAGCAGCTTCAACAATCTCTTCCAAACTCCAACGGATCTTGTTGGAAATCTGGTCATCTATTTGATGAACACAAGACCACAGCAATTCAATGACAGCAGCATCCCTGCAAGATTCATCATACAAAAACGTGTCAATCACATACTTCCTACCATCTGAAATGTCCGTGCACATAGCATAGCTTTCCCTAAGTCGCCGTTTCAGTTGCTTCGTAGCCTCAAGCTGCAAAATGACCTTCACAATAGCATTTTGATGATCCACGTCACTACCCTCAGTTTCTGCCTTGATGTACAACTGAATTTGTTCAGCGGTATGTGGTAACTTACAAGCCATTGATTTTGTGTGTAGGGGTAACACAAGCATGCCAATGGTATTTATAAGGATTTGAAAAATATTTTTCAATTATTTTAAGAAATATAACCATTTGTATTCAAACGGTAAAACTTTCAAAATCTGTGTCTATTAAAACTAACAACTAGCTCTGAGATACGTGGTAAATAAAATATTTACTTTGGTTTTCGCAATTCAACGCAAAAGGCAGGAACAAATCGCGTTAAACGCGCCACACCATGATGTAAAAATCCTGAACACGCCATATACAAATAACACTTTCCATACGATTTGACTACTCATTCTCTAGGAAATTGTGAACCTCCTAACGTCCTCTCGAAACTCTTAGGTATTATACGAAATTTTGATGATCTCGAAACTACCTCGTAACCATATATGTCATGGAACGTATGACATTTCACCTTCTCCAAACCAAATTTATTTTCGAAACATAAAATTCTCGACTCATTGCTCACAGTAATCCAACGCATCTTTGTTTAACATTAAGCCTTTTATCATTGAAACTCGAGCTCAACTCTAACTAAGCTCAACGACTTAAGATTTATTTCAAATCAACTCATGCCCGTTTACTTTGGGTCATTCACTTAACAACCCATCAATATTCTTACACGTCTCGATTTAAACACTTACCAAAGAACCATGTGATGACCCAGTTATTACCAAAGCTCAACCCAACTTTCATGTTCTCAAATTACTTCAACTAAGCCAAAATACTATACTGTCTAAGTACTTTGTCCCATTCGAACTCCAAACAACCTCCGCAAACTCCAACGAACCTCCACCTAGTTATTTGGTTATGTTCCTTTGTGGGCTCAACTACAACCAAAACCAACCAACTTTCGTGTTTCTCTTTTGTTTTCCCAACGACAATTAACAACCCCAAGGAACAAAATGATTTTTTTAAGCCACAACACATTTCATCTTATGACATATTGATTTCCCCTATTAGCTTCCATATCTATCTAGCAACTTGAATATTTTGAAAACGACAAACAAATTATTAACGTAAGACACGATTTTATATATAAAGCAAACAAAATTTTTGTGTATAATTTTTACTCAGAAGCAAACCGATTCATCATCTACAAGAAACTTGGAACAGATTCTGTGTTGTCACTTAAAACTTTATTTAACAAGTTTTACTTTACAAAAGCTGGATTTCAACAATTTTATTTACATTCGTCAAGTTACCATCCGAAACCTTCATTGTTAAAAATCTATTACTTACAAACTCCTTGTTTAACGGGTAGGTTAAACCCCATAGATTTTTGATCTTCAAAAATTATGAATCATGTCTATTTTCAAAACACGGAAAAATAACAATCTTCATCCAAAAATGAAATTTTCTCAAGTCATGTTGACTATGGGAAAAGTGATTTTCACATGTACCACAATAAATCCGACTCCTACGTAAATAAATATGGATTCAAATCCTTTGCTCGTACGTACACTCTTCCCAACACCTCGTATAGAGTATTGCTCAGCATACGACTTCGTAACAACCTATCATGCAAAAATCTTCACCCCAATGACTTCCACTCATTACAAAACAACCATAACAACCACCTTAGACTGGAATCCCGGGACGGGATTCGGTTTAACGGGTAGGTACTATAACATCCCGTAAATTTCCCCTGTCATTTATAAACAATTAACGAACAGTAAACCATAACCACTATTCAATTAGCCATTTTACGGGCTAAATTTTCGCTTTATTCAACCGTGTTAATCTAAACGTCGTAACACATTCGCTCATTCTTTATGTCACCAGTGCGTACCATGATAGTCTCACAATCGACATATCTCATTTCAATATAAGGTGTTGTGATTTTCCTTAATATTCACTCATTCATTTACGTGTCGTCACAAGCCTTCTATATCTTTATTTCGATATCTCATTTAACATTAATCTTACAAACCCACTCTCACTTCACATCGACACAACAAAGTTAAATGTTTAGATACGTTTATTTTCTAAATTAGGGAACTCGACCCAATATTCCTACGAACTAAACGTACCAAACGAACTCTTATTATTTTTCTTATTCTCTTCAATTGGCCTAACACAAACCCAACCCAACTCTACCAAAGTTTAACTTATATAAACGCAACAAGAAACGTTTACCTTGCCACGTTTTCTCCCAACTCGACTTAACAACCATAATTCCCTCTTTATTTCTTTGTTCGAACAACAACCACAAGGACAAATCACACACTATCCAATTCTTTAAATCCCACGTGCTACTAAACCAATCACTCATTGAAATTAAATTGTTATGACCAACACATAATCCAAACCGACCCTTGAATTGTTATGTAGAATAAATTCCAAGACAAACAAGATAGAACAAGGACCATGATTTCAGTGCACTTACACACTCAATTTCACTTACACACTCTATGTTCTTCTAACACTCAACTCTCACATGCATTCACACGCTACTACAAAACAACGACTTTAGTACATGCACTAACTCCAAAATGAAAACCCACTTGACCTTATCTTGTAATCCCATGCAATATAATATATATACATACTCTCGTACACATGCATACCTTCACAAAACAAACTCTCTTTTCTCTATTTTGTCACTGTTATTCGAACAGACAAGTCACCAAGTTTATTGTTCTTTCCCTTGTTTCCACAGTAACAAGCTGTATCAACATTAAAACCCTTTTGTCACTTACCTTTTTGTTTGTAAATGCCGACCAATGCAACCACAATAAACCATCATGCCAATCTTGCAATCATTCACTTCTTCACTGCCACACTCAACCTATTCTAACACTCAAATTCTCATGCCACTATAAAACAAACAAAGCATGACTTCTATTTTTCTTTCTCCTGTTCGAACCACACAAGGAAGATTTTGTTGAAACACTTCTTATGATATGCCACAAACCAAAACACAACCTCTTGAAATCTAGTGATAAGCGAATCACATGCAATATATATACTCCCTCACGTACACAACTCTCACACACTCAATGCTTCCACCCCTTGCTCACTGTTTCAGTCAAACAAACGAGTTGCAAAGTTGCTTTGCCCCTCCCTTACTTCACAATAATCACAGCAACTCAAATACTCATTTGTCCTCTCCTCTTGGTATTTACCGCCGGCCACAAGCATCACAAGCAACCATCATGTTGCTCACTAGCACACTCAACCTTTCTTACTTTTATTCTCACGCCACAATAGAACAAATATGTAAATACATGAAGCTAAACTACAAATGAAACCCACATGCATGAACCGAACACCTCTATATAAACATGCATGCAATCCCACTGTGAGCACACACTTCACTCTTAAACCCCCACCATACACAGCCATAACAACTCGCACAAACAACTCATTTCTTCTCTTCTAATTCACGAGCAACAGCTAGAACAAGAAACATAGTTTTACCTTGGGTTCTAGTCACTTGATTTAATATTCTAAGTTGTTATAGCAAGAGTGTTCATACTTGGAGTCTTTGGGTTAGAAACTCCTTGGGTTCCTCCTTCTTTTCTACTCGGCATCACCTCTCAATCTCACTGTAAGAGATTCTTCCATCAACTCTTGTGTCACATTTGTTTTACTTAAACTTTCGTGATATATATTGACATGCATGGGAATGATTACACATGACCTACATACATGCTAACATACTTATAAGTTAGTTTTGTTGTCTAGACTTGCGTGGAAATTCTTAACTTGCTTAACACTTATAAAAACTAGCACATACTGTTTTCAAAAATCAACATACATCTATATATATGCCGAGCCTATTAAACTTGAAATAACTAAAGAGAACATAAAACCCAAAATTACCATAGATATTGACTTGTCTAGATTAGAACTCGCTAAAAAAAAACTTGAGTCATGTTTAAATCAAAAACCTACAAGCGGTCGCGGACCACAGTGGCGTGTCGCGATGTGTTTTGTCAAATTATTATACCCCTTTCGTGTGGCTTATTTGTGCCCATTCGACCTAGCCTTGCAACACAAGAACTTAACTTGAAAAACTTGGAATACTCGTGTACATGGAAAAACAGTTTTTGAAGAAGGAACACATTTATAAACACAACTCACGCACACACTGTGTTATACATGCAATATATAACTCAGATTCGAAAAACTATATAAACAAAACGTTTGCTATTGAAACACAACAAGCGCCTTGGCTCATTTGGTTTGGGCTCTGTGTTGCTAAGCGTGAGGTCAGGGGTTCGAACCCTGCACCTAACGTTTTTATTTTTTGTCATCTTTTACAACTTTTGCCTTTTGGGCAGTTTCAACCCTTTAGTTTTGCACCATTTACTATTTCCTAAAAGACTTTTATAAGTTCAAAACTATTATTAATCTTTTACAATTTCAACCCTCAACTTTAACTCACTTGACATTCTCTTAAAAACTACTATGAGTTGCAACTTTGACACTTTACATCATAAAACTTTTATAAGTTTAACTTATACATTTTTCTATTCTTTCATCTAAATAAATGTGTTTAACATAATGGTTATAAAAACATGCAACTTAACGTTATCAGCGGTTAACTTGAAAAATATATCAAGAAATAATTATTTCTCAAAAACTCACCGATTCATTTAATTTAAGAAAATTTACATTTACTACAAATTTATCATTCACCAACTTTTGAGTCATATCATTAATTCATGACGAGAAATATAAATAATAAACGATACTTATACATAAAGGCAAGTTATATAGTATATAACTTTGTTCTTGAACTTTAAGCCTTTTTCCACGCAAGCCATCACTGCCACAAAACCACTTTGTCATCCGACATTGTTTCAAATCACTATTCTCGATAAGTCAAAACTTATCTCAGACTTCCATATTATTCAGGTTGACTATTGGAGTCTTTTCCATTTTACACTTGACATCACTTATGTTACTCTGTTCTGCCACACTCTTTGGCACCGTTGTATTCTTTACGACACTACATTCCAAGGTGAGTTCATAGCCCCACTTTTCTTGTTTACTGTTTTATAAACTCTTTGGGGGAGATACATGCTCAAATACAATGCTTTTACTTTTATAAGTACTCCTAACTGTTTACACATTACTGTGAGTTCCATAAACTACTCTTTTACCTACTCTGATTTACTTTTGAAGGCGATACATGTTCGCTTTACATATAAACTTTACTGGTTTACTTTAAACAACGTACTTAATTGATGAAACGCTCTGCTCGTTATTGAGACTTAATACTTGCTTTTAATTATAAAAGTACTTTAAACATTTACAAACTATTATGAGTTTATAAATCCACTTCCTACATTTTTATATCTCATGGAGAGATACCTGCTATAAACATGATCACAAATGATTTTCAACTGTATGCTATACCTGATTCACTATTGCCTAAGTTTACCTTATTGCCATGTTCGAAGTCCCTCATTTCATGAACCTTAATCACTTACGATGTGAACGTAAATAATTGTGAATAGATCTATTTGGGACTGACAATCCCCGTTTGGGTCTGCTGTGATGAGCCACCCAAGCGCACCTTATTTAAACAAACCTATAGGTTATTGGCAAATACCTACCTGAGGGCCTATATACTTTCCATCATTTTATTTGATGCCTGTTAAGCGTTGAGTTTCATGAGGCTTAGAGCAATAGAAACGATACTATAGTCATGATACAGTATTGCCATGATTTTATTTAACTTGAACTTGTTTTCACTATATAGCAGAAAATCACTATTTGGCAAACTATAACTATTTTGTGTTGACCCGGTTAGGGCAACCCAACCAACTATGGGAGTATAACAACTTAACTCACCACCTACTTTATAACAAACCAACTATGGGTGTATATTATCATAACCCATCGCTTATTTTATAAATAATTGTATTTGCTACAATTACTACTTAAACTTGAAATTATTGATAATCAACTGATTTTATATAAACTCTATGGATTAACTCACACTTCGATTTTTGACAATCAA
This sequence comes from Artemisia tridentata subsp. tridentata, assembly GCA_021014915.2. NCBI lineage: Eukaryota > Viridiplantae > Streptophyta > Magnoliopsida > Asterales > Asteraceae > Artemisia > Artemisia tridentata. Next base: position 287,552,069 of record CP139504.1, read on the forward strand.
CTGGTTTACCTATAAACACTATGGTATTACTCACTTTTCGATTTTGATAATCAACTATTTATTTACAACTACTATGAACTCATAAACTCTTTGATTTTGGAAAATCAACAGTTTTTAACTACAAACTCTATGAACTCACCAACCTTTGTGTTGACGCTTTTAGCATGTATTTATCTCAGGTCCATAATAAGCAAGGATGGTACGGAGAAGCACGGATACTTATGAAGGCTATAAATATCATTCGAAAACCTATTTAATAAACTTTGGAAACCACTGGGACTTGTTTTGTAAACTCTGATATTCGAATGATATATCTTTTAAAACGACCAAATTGGTGATCGTTTTCTACTATTCAACTGTTGTGCCATGAAGTAACACCCAATTTGAATTCCGCTGCATATCACGAAATTGGGGGTGTTACAAAAACTACACAACCCATGACCTAGAATTAGGATCAGTCATGTTTGCACTGAGGATTTGGAGACACTACCTTTATGGAACTAAGTACGTAGTGTATACCGATCACAAGAGTCTATAGCATATATTGAACCAAAAGGAGCTGAACATGAGACAACGCTGCTGGTTGGAGTTGCTTAGTGACTATGATTGTGAGATCCGTTATCACCCAGGCAAGGCAAATGTTGTTGCCGACGCCCTTAGCAGAAAGGAGCAAATCAAACCCATCAGGGTCAGATCATTAGGGATGATGATCAATTCGCCGCTTCCAGCAAAAAATTCTTGAGGCTCAGGATGAGGCACTTAAAGATGAAAACCGACCCAGTGAGAGGATTCACAGAATGCCAGAACTTGAGAACGGGCAAGTAAGAAGATCCGATGGGATTTTGCGTTATGGAGACAAGTATTGGATTCCACTGTGTGGAGGAATATGTGATTTCATTATGCACGAATCCCATAAGTCCAAGTACTCCATTCACCCAGGATCTGACAAGATGTATTTAGACCTGAAGTAGTTATATTGGTGGCCAAACATGAAGGCCGACATAGCTGAATACGTCAGCAAGTGCTTAACGTGCTCGAAGGTCAAGGATGAACACCAGAGACCGTCCGGTCTGCTTGTTCAACCTGAGATTCCGGAATGGAAATGGGAACGTATCACTATGGATTTTATAACGAAGTTGCCTAAGACATCGAGTGGTTACGACACGATTTGGGTAATCGTGGACCGACTCACTAAATCAGCGCATTTCCTCCCTATAAAAGAGAAAATCAGCATGGATAAACTCGCGCGTTTATATGTTAAGGAAATTGTTGCAAGGCATGGTGTGCCTGTTTCTATTATCTCTGATCGAGACAGTCGATTCACGTCTAATTTTTGGAAGTCGCTTCAGGATAATTTAGGAACCAAACTCGATATGAGTACAACATATCACCCTCAAACGGATGGTCAGAGTGAAAGGACCATTCAGACATTAGAGGACATGCTAAGAGCCTGTGTGATTGATTTCGGGAACGGCCTATAACAACAGCTATCACACCAGTATTAAGGCTGCACCGTATGAAGCACTTTATGGACGTAAGTGCAGATCGCCAATTTGTTGGGCAGAAGTTGGAGAAAGCCAACTTACCGGGCCAGAACTAGTCCATGAGACTACTGAAAAGATTGTACAGATCAAGAGCCGAATGCAGGCGGCTCGTGACCGTCAAAAGAGTTACGCCGACAAGAGGCAGAAACCCCTTGAGTTTCAAGTGGGAGATAAAGTAATGTTGAAAGTCTCGCCATGGAAAGGCGTGATCAGATTTGGCAAGCGTGGTAAGTTGAACCCTCGCTATATTGGACCTTTCGAAATTCTTGAAAAGATCAGGCCGGTAGCCTACCAACTCGAACTGCCATCAGAGCTCAGTGCTGTGCATAACGTTTTTCATGTCAGTAATTTGAAAAAGCGCTTATCGGATGAAAACGCCGTTATTCCTTTGGATGAAATCCAGCTTGATGAGAGGTTAAATTTTATCGAAGAACCTATTGAAATCATGGACCGGGAAGTGAAATGACTAAAGCAGAGTCGTATCCCAATTGTGAAGGTCTGATGGAACTCTCGCAGAGGCCCCGAATAAATTTGGGAGCGAGAGGACGAAATAAAGCGAAAATACCCTCATCTCTTTTCAAAGCCGACGAGTAACGTAAATTGAAATTCGGGACGGATTTCCTGATTAGATGGGGAGACTGTGACCAATGGTAATTTTCACGTTGTTAATTAATATTATATGAGTATTAATTATTTTTAAGCTAAGCATTTCTATGCGCATTTGCATGTTTCTGAGTATTTTGAGCATTTTTTAGAGCCGTTTCGCATACTGTAGCCTACAGTCACTGCAGAAAAAGTATATTTTTGTCAGTAAAGTTAAATTATCACATTTCTGATAGTTACTGACAAGTATTATAATTTACTGAGAGCTTTCTCGCATTTTTCTGGAAAACAACCGCACGCGCGTACCGACAGCACAGTAAATATGGTAAAGGTCAAATAAATATATTTTTGAGTCAGTAATGACATTTTATTATATTTCTGAAGAAAACGTGGTTAAAAACTTTATTTTACGTTATCAGGTCCAAAAAGTCAAATCGGGACTTTATGGTAACTTTTAAACTCAAACCGACACACTATACACCAAAGCGGGATAAAAACTATTTTTTCCCTCCCCTAAATAACCCCTAGCCGGCCAAATAAGCCACACCAAAGCACATGGGACACCTAATCATTCTATCCTTAAATGTAATCTAGTTTTGCTTAATACGGTAAAATGCTTTTTGGATTTTTAAGATCTTATCCTTTATTACTAACCAAAATAACTATGATCATCTCTTTTTCTACCTCATTTGTACGCCAACTTCATCAGACATAAACATTTACTTACAAAAATTTTCACTACAAAGATCAAGATCATAAGTTTTTACATAAGGTTTTAGGTAATTTGGAGCTTGATTTAGGTAAAATTAGCAAGGTTTTGGGTGTTCTTTGGTCTCCTATCACACGTATAACTTCAAACCATTGTAAGGATTCTTAAAACTTTTCTAAATTTGTTAATCTCTTGTGTATTTGGTGTATAGTGATGTTTAAAAGTGTTAAATGTATATGTTTTGATAATATGGTTTAAACTAGGGTTTGATCTTGTATATTGTAGTGCTCGACTTTTTTGAGGATTATGAGTTAGTTTGTAGATTTCTTGCTTGTATGGTAAATATTGTTACATAGAGTGCTTATTTGATAATACAAACATTAGTTATGGTTTTTACACTAATTTAAGCACTATGATGATTTTTGGAGCTTATATATGAATCGGCTACATATAAAAATATGAGATTATTGGGGTTTAGAAAAACATAAAATTTTGGCTCAAATGGTGAAAAGGTGGAAAAATAAAGTGAAGTGCTTATTTGGATTAGCTCATTTAATAAGCTATAAGTTACTAAAAATAACTAGTAAAAAGGTGAAAATAAGTTGAGACATATAGTATGGGTCGAATGGACCTAAAAATAGTCAAGTTTGACTTTTTGACTAAGTAGCTTATTTATAAGAGCTTATTGATAAGTAAAAATGTATTTGGTAACTAATAATCACTAATAAGTAATAAATAAATACAAATTGGACCAAATGGATTTTTGGGCCAAAAAGCCCATGAGTTTACTGTTGGGCCGAAGCCCATATGTATTTTTGAAAGTTTGTCTTTTTGACCAAACGAACCTACTGAGCGAGTAAAATGATTTTTTGTAACGTGACGATATATACGTTATAACTAAAAACGTGTTTTGGGCTAAAAATGGTAAATGGGCTTATTTTGAGAGTTCGGCCCAATTTACAAATAAAAATGATAAATTTGATTTTTGAAATGTTTTCCGACTCGCCGTAGTCATTAATGCTTAACGAAGCGAAAAATATAACGATAACTATTTTGGACTTGTTTTGAGACGTTTAGTCTCCGAAAGGGTAAAAAGTGACAATTTTTACTAAATTGATTTTGAGACTTATTTTTGTTGACTTTTTGACAAGATATTGACTTTACGTCAAAACCAAATGTTATTACTTAAAAGTTAAGATAACGAATAGTATAACTACGAAAACATTCACGACACTTAATATATTATCATGAAAGTATTTTTGCACTCGAAACTAGTTAGTGAAATGTTTGAGTAAAAGTTGCAACATTTGAGATAAAATGGAAACGTTGTATAAACGAATGGGTCAGGCCCAAATTTTCTAAAAATCCAACACTTAGAATATTTTTGTGAAAATTCATAACTTAAGTAAACTTTATGGAATTACTTAACAAAACTTGTTTTCTTATAATAAAAGTTGCAACAAAAATAATAAACGATGTTTCTAAATATAATAATTTCTCACTAACTACATCCTATTAACCATTCTTCAAAACTTATTTAATTAATCTCCATTAATTAAATATATGAGAAATTAACTTATAATATATAAATATATATATATAAAGATATGCGTATATATATATATATAAATATATATATATATTATATATATATATATATATATATATATATATATATATAATATATATATATATATATATATATATATATATATATATATATATAACACTTGTACATTTAAATCGCGAATACTAGCACGGATGTTTCGTTACGTATTCCCACCATGCAATTTCACCATGAGCCACCACCACGAGTTACAACGATAAATAATTTCGAAATATATTTTACCACACAGCAAGCAAGAAACACACGTGCATTGGTCAAACGTAAAACTTTTCAAATAAAATGAGGACACTTGAGACACGAATATTTTGCTAAGACTTACCGTACTGATTTAGGGTGCTGATCGGCGCGGTTGCATTATTTTGATGTATTTGCTGATTTGATGTTATTGAAAGGTGAGTTTATAGCCACATATTTTATACGATTTTTGCTTTATAAGCTTGGGGTTAGAAACATGCAAAACTGTTTTCATGGACCATAAATGAATTTGCTTTTAAGATCACACTAGTATGCAGAAACCTAAGTTTACTGAATCCCATTTTGTGCCCACTATCATCTGCCGTTAATTCCTGTTTAGGAAGCCGTTTGTAATAAATAGATCTATTGGGAGTGACATCCCCGTTCGATTGGCTCTGCGTAGCCAAGTCGAACGTATACCAAGTCGGGTTTATGGCCGAGTGTCTGGGGATTAACACTCGTGGGCACCCTTATTTATTTTGCTATCGCTAGTCGTGCTGCATTATCTTAGCATCGTTAGGATGAGGCTTAGTGTTTGCATAACGGATAGTGTGTATCTGCTGAATTATTTTATGATATTGCTATTAGTCCATATGTGCTATTTATTTAAACCTATGAACTCACCAGCGTTAGCTGAATTTTAGCATGTTTTTCTCAGGAAACTGAGGTGCGTTTAGCCGGGTGCTGTGCATGGCGTCAGTCACAATAAATGATGGAAATCTTTTTAATGCGTTTACTCTGACAACTGGACCTTTTTAATTTAAATGGGCTTCATTTTCATCAAAATGAATTTTATGTAATGTTACATGACTTAACTTATGTAATATATTTTAAAACGGATTTTTAATCCGTTCCCTATATCTTGTGTTGTGATTTCAATCCAGTAGCACCCAAACTGTATGCTTCCGCGAATATTATAATTTTGGGGGTGTTACAAAGGTTCTCCGTGAAAAATGAAACAAATATCTTTTAAGAGATACCAGAGTGGCTAAGAAGGGTTGTGCAACGCGTCACTGGGTCCATGACGTCTTGTCTTCAATACCGGTATCATCTTTGCGATAACCGATAGCAGATGTACTGACCCGGTTTCTGTTCCTATGTTTATTGGAGGGCTATTTCTTTTCACCCTTTTCACAAACTTTTCTTTTTAATTCTTCAACCCCTTCTTTCTCCTTTCATAACTTTACTCCTTTTTTCCAATCATACCTAAGGACTTCTAATTCTAATCTATTAGATTTTTCCTTGGGTAGATCCCTCCGGCTCTGGTGGATCATAGGACTTAAACCTAACCATAATCACCTTATCACTCTATGATTATCCTAGGTTCATTGATCACTTGCCATAAAACCTTTTTTTTGTGAAAATCTCTCAAAGTGTTTATGGATATAAAACACATTTTGTTAACACTTCGAGAGTTTTTCATTTTCTGAAATACTCCCCCTTCACATGTGCTTATGTGATTTTAAGGTAAATTTGCACATGCTGGGAAGAGTTCGCACTTTTGAATTTATCGATTTTCAGCGAACATGACCGATTCGAGACACGCTTACATCACTAGTTAGACTAGCTTGAAATTATTACCCGTCCTGGTCACCCAAAGAAAGTCTCTCGAGACGGTACATTCTACTTAGACAAGTCCTATTTGAGACACGCTTACATCACTAGTTAGACTAGCTTGAAATTATTACCCGTCCAGGACATGTTTTTTCGATTACTGACATTTAAGCTTCGTCAACTCATTGGTTGTTTCTGAGTCGAGCTCTTTTGAGATTCAACTACAATCTTTAAATATTTTGATCACATTTTAATCACGTCTTCTCCTCCTCAAAAATAGCATATTCGTGATATTTTGTATATCAACTGATTAATGGAAAAACTTTTGGAGAGATAGACGGATTTGTTTTGCATAAAATTGGAACATTTTTTGTTTGTAAACTCCCCCTTAATGAAAAGCATATTTCATATAGGAATGTTAAAATCACTTAAGGGTTTGGAGGGAGTTATCTTGAGCACTAATGTGAAAGATTTTGAAAAATCTTTTGAAAAATCTTGAAGAGGTGCTCAAGAATTATGTTTGAGAAACGAGTTTATGTTTGAACGTACGAGTCCTGATTTGAAATAATCAGAAGTCATTATTAAAGTCCGGGTTTCGTACTGAAGTATACGAAAGCCATATTTTGGAGAAAATTTAAGAAACGGCATGTTTTAGAAAATATTATAGTGAACTCTCGCTCAAGCATCTGTACATGTCTGTATCATTGTTGAATGACATTTCTAGATACGTACAGAATATCGATTATACGAGAGACATGTCGTGAGAAAAATTTTTTTTCATTTTTTGATTTTATATTGTTTTTGTATTTATTGTTTTTGGATTTTTAAAAATTTTCTATTTTTGTATTTTGATTTTGTTGGTTTTACAAATTTTGTATTTTGTTTTTCAAAAAATATTTACAGCGAAGCTTTTTGAAAGATATTCTCAAGAAGATTCAAGAAGACATTCTAGCTTCTCTGGAGTTAGGCTTCGCATGACAATTCGTCGAACTAAATCGTCAAACCTTTCTTTTGGAAGGGCTTTGGTAAATAGATCGGCGAGTTGGTAATCCGTCTTTACGAAAAATAATTCAACAGTACCCTCTTCTACATGCTCTTTTATGAAGTGATAGCGGACTCTAATATGCTTGGTCTTCGAGTGTTGAACTGGATTGCACTAGATGGCTATGGCACTTTTCAAGTCACAATACAAAGGTATTTAATTGAAAGTAAAGCCATAATCTGTGAGTTGTGTCCTCATCCATAGAACTTGAGCACAACACGCAGATAGAGACATATACTCGGCTTCTCCGGTTGATAATGTAGTACAGTCTTGTTTCCTTGATTACCTGCCTACTAGCTTTTCACCTAAAAATTGTGCTCCTCCTGATGTACTTTTTGCTGTAACTTGGCACCCTGCGTGATCCGCATCTAAAAATGCTATTAGTTTAAACTCAGAATCCTTCAGATACCAAAGTCCCATGTTAATGGTTCTTCGTAGGTACCGAAAGATCCGTTTAACCTCTTGGAGGTGAAGTTCGGTAGGCCTTGCCTGAAACCGTGCTAATAAGCAAACAACGAAATGTATATCGGGTCGACTAGCAGTAAGGTACATGAGAGAACCAATCATGCTCCGATATTTCTTTGGATCGATGGGTTTCCTAAATAAATCAACACCGATTTTTGGTGAAGTGACCATTGGTGTACCAACAGATTCACAATTTTCCATACCATGTTTTTTCAAAATCTCAATTGTATATTTAGCATGATTAATAAAAATACCAAGAGGGGATTGATGTATTTGTAAACCAAGAAAGAATTTTAGTTCCCCCATCATGGACATTTTAAATTTGCTTTTCATGAGATTTTCAAAATGTTTTGAATGATTCGGATTAGTGGACTCAAAGATAATGTCATCCACATAAATCTGAACAATCAAAATGTCATCTTTGTATTTCCTTGTAAAAAAGGTAGAATCAACAGTTCCTTTGGTGAAATTATTTTTTATCAGGAAAGATGATAGTTCGTCATACCACGCTCTTAGAGCTTGTTTTAAACCATAAATGGCTTTCTTAAGCTGGTAAATGTAGTCTGGATGTTCCTTGTCAATGAATCCTTCTGGCTGACTCACATACACTTCTTTTTTTAGAGTTTCATTCAAGAACGCAATCTTGATGTCCATCTGATATACTGTGATGTTCTTGTGAGCTGCATAGGCTAAGAAAATCCTAACTGCTTCAACTTGCTACTGGCGCAAATGATTCTTCGAAATCTATCTCTTCTTCCTGTCTGAATCCTTTAGCCACGAGACGAGCTTTGTTGCGAATTATAGTCATTTCTTCATCCTTTTTGTTCTTCCATAACCATTTGAGATCAATAACAAGTTTGTCAAGTGGTCGTGGAACAACTTCCCAACTGTCATGTAAATGGTATTGAAGAAGTTCCTCCTGCTTCGCTTCTATCCATGCGTTTTCTACCATCGCTTCCCGAATGTTCATTAGTTTTTTGAGGCTTATAGAGCAAATGTAAGTGCACATTTTGGGGTCTGTGGCAAGTTGTCTTCTGGTCTGAACTGGCCTTGAAGGTTCACCAATAACTTGTTCAATTGGATGGTCTTTAGTCCATTAGAGTGTAGAAGGGTACCTTGGGTTTAACGTATGTGTGTTAGATGGTTCTTGTAACCTTGAAGATGATTCAGCAGAGTCCGTAGCAAACAGGTTTTTGAATACTTCTTTTTCTAACACAACATCGTTTTGGTTCTGTGCTGTTTCTTCTTGAGATGGTGTGTTATGATTTTGCTCATCAACTCTTGGTAGAACAACTTCAAGAATTGGAGTTTCTGGAGTAGATGTAGATGAGTTTGAGAGAGTTGGTGCGTCAGCTTCGATTGTAGTAGATGCATCTTGTGGTGGTGGTGGTGGTTGATGGTTTTGAGCGGGTGCAGCGGAATGTTGTTGTGATGCATTTGTCGAAGTTCCACCATTGTATTCATCAAATATTAACTCGAAGAAATTTTCCAGTTCTCCTTCTGAAGGTTTTTCAGTGATTGTTGATTGAGCTCCTTAAGGTACGAGTCCTGAACTAATGTTTCCAGAAGTCTTCGGGTTTGGTGCGGGTCCTAATCTGTTTTGATTAGAAGCCATTGGATTAAGCGCAGGTTCTAGAGAGAGTCTCTCCGAAGGCACTTGTGAAATCTCGTCAAACTTCACATTCATCGTCTCCATTATCCTTTTTGTTCTTCTATTATACACCTGGTATGCCCTCGAGTTTTCTGAGTATCCAATGAAGATTCCAATATCACCCTTAGCTTTCAGCTTCCCTAGATCTTCTCTGTCGTTCGTTGGATAGCACAAAGTGCCAAATACGTGAAGGTAAGAGATATCAGGTTTCCGATTGTTCACTAGCTCATATGGTGTTTTATTGAATCTTGGATGGATTAGGGAACGATTTTTCGTAAAACAAGCAGTGTCAACAGCATCAACCCATAAGAATAACAGTGCACTAGTATAAATTAGCATTATGCGAGCAGCTTCTACAAGAGTTCGATTTCTTCTTTCAACTACCCCATTCTGCTGTGGAGTTCTGACAACGAAAGTATGACGAGTGATTCCAGTATCTTCAAAGTAAGTTCTTAACTCCTGATTTGTGAATTCTGTGTTGTTGTCTGTTCTTACAATCCTTACTGGAGCTTGAAGTAGAACTTGAATATGCTTTAGAAAGGTGATGATGATGCCTAGTGCTTCGTCTTTTGATCTCAGAAACTTTATCCATGTATATCTTGAATAATCATCGACGGTAAAAAGAATATACCTCTTCCCGTTTATGCTTTCAACTCTCATTGGGCCACATAAGTCCTTGTGCAACATATGTAACCGTGCTTCCGAACTAGGTACGATTTTGGGTTTATATGATGCCCTTTTTCTTTTTCCTTGTTTGCATGATGGGCATAAGTAATCCTTGGTGTACTTGAACTTACGGAGTCCGTTGAAGATATTGTATTTGGCTAATTTGTTGATGGTGTCAAAATTGAGATGGGATAATCTTCTATGCCACAGCCAGGACTTTGTTCCGCATGCTCTTGTCATAAGACAAATTGGTGATGAAGATGCCATTTGGTTGATGTTGATAGCATATAGGTTGGTGCCATGATTCCCAGTTAAGAGATCATCCCCAACCAAATTGCTAACAAAGTACGTGTTTGTCCAAAATGCAACCTCTAAATCTGCATCACAAAACTGCCCAACTGAAAACAAGTTGTGTCCCAACCCTTCGACGTAAACTCGACTGATCAAATAATTCCCAAATTGAAGATCTCCATAACCCAGAATAGTTTCTACATGATCATTTTCAAAGCGTACAGTTCCCATGAATTTCCAAACGAAATTGATCAGCAGCTTTAGATTCCCAGTCATGTGCTTGGAGCAAACCGAGTTGACGATCCCAAGACGTATTTCGATAACCTCAGATACTGCATTGGTGTCATAAACAGGAGGTGTGTCAGAATCCGTGTCGTACTTAGCCTCCTGAAGATTTTCCATGAAGATACAGTTCGCATCGATGTCCTCTCGTTCTTCTATGTCATCCATAAGAGCCATAAAATCATTTTCCTCTACATTCAACTGAAACCCTGCTTGTTCCTTTTGTGCCAACAACAATGCTTTCTTCAAGTACACTGGATCTTTCTTCTTTGGCTTACTAGGACAGTTCCTTGCAATATGACCTACACCTTGACAGTTGAAGCACTTCATCGGATTACCCTGATTCACATTTCCATAATTCCCAACAACTGGAGCTGCCATATTCCCAATCTGATTACCCACTGTCTGATGCCCAACATTTTGACACCTCTAAATCCCTTCATACTGACCCAACTGATTCCCTGCATACTGTTCTGCATTCTGCATATTCTGATTACCCATGTGAAATCCAGTAGCATATCCCTACCTATTCCCAATAACTCCAACCACTGGTCCTCCTTGACCCATATTGAAACTTGGCTGTGCAATCTGCTTATTGCGAGTGTTTGATGAAATCCTTTGGTTGTTGTTTGTTGGTGTAGAATAGCGTCATTGGAATGCCTTTGTCAGATAAGCAAATGCTTGTGTCAAAGTAGCAGTAGATTCATCATTGTCAGTGAACTCTGGTTCTTGAAATTATGGATATTGTTATTGTGGAATAACATGTTGTTGTTATGGGTAGAATTGTTGTGGGTAGACAGGTGTTGGTTGTGGAATGTATGGTGGTTGCATGTAGTTGTGAGTGGAAGATGATGATGGTTGATGTGGTGTGTTCACTCAAAAAGGTGTTGGTGTGTTAGCAATTAATGCGAGAGGGTCATGCTTTTTAGCAAGTAATTCGGCCCTGACTTCATTTGCCTCAGCTTGATTCTGCTTTAAGAAGTCGTACAGCTGATCATAGTTAACTTCATGCAAGTTCTTTTTCTGGTAAACAATGGTGACGTATCTTCCCCATTCTGGTTGTAACTCGTTCAGAAACTTGGTGTTGTTAGCTATGTTCTTCTGTGTGACGTTGTGTCTGGATAAGTCATTCATGATGTTACAGAACCTGTGATAGTACGATTCTATTGATTCACCAGGAATGGAAGTGAACTTGTGTAGTTCCTTGAGCAATTGTGTTTCCATTTCCTGCTTCCCAATGTATGTCCCGTACATTAACCGTTTGGCTCTTTCCCAGACTGCATGAGCACTTCCTTCACTATCCACAATTGAATAATTCGTTTCAGGTAGACCAAGAACGACGAGATGAAATGCCTGATCGTCAGCTGCAATTTGTTGTCTGTCTTCCTCAGTGTACTCAGCCTCAATCTGATCTCTGTAGAATGGTTGTACAGGGAAGGTTCCATTCGGATCTCCATGGTCTAGGACTTGTCGTGGTTTAAAGGGTCCTTCCAAAATGGAATTGATAAGAAGTTTTCCGTTTGGTTTACTCTTAAGATAACGCATCATACGACTAGCCCAGTGTGAGTATCCACCCTTTGACAGTATGGGAGGTCGATTTTCTGCACCGGCTGCGTGAATATCTTACTGAGTTGCCATTGATGAAGTTATGTTTGATAAAGTTGATCTTGGATCGGTTCAACGAAGCAGGAGTTGAGTTTATGTCAAAATTCACCTAGTTCGAAACTTTTCAAGCAATTTCGACAATTATGTCCTATTTTGAAACTCTCTGTGATTTAGAAACTTTGCGATTTAGCAACTTTGCGATTTCGAAACTTTTAGGTTATTTCGAACTTTGCGATTTCAAAACTTTTTGAGTGATTTCGAAACTTTTTCCAACTTTCTAATTCGTACAAATTGAAAGTTTTTCTACAAGTCGAAGTGTTTTTCTCACTTATACAAGAAAGAAGAACACTAAGTAATCCACAAATCCTGAAGAAAATGTCTGAAGAGTGATTTAGAAACTTTAGGGTTTAGGATTTTGAAACTTTAGGGTTTAAGGGGTATTTCGAAACTTTAGAGTTTTAGCTATTTCGAAACTTTTCCAGAATTTTCAAAACACTAAAAATTCAACTAAGGATTGTTTATTACCACAATTTTCTTGTACAACTAAGCTTAAAAACATTAAAACTTGAAGAAAGTTGCAAACTTTAACACTTTAAAGATCAAATACGCTATTTAGAAACTTTGCAAGAACACAAAAGTACGATTCTTTAAAACTCAAATTTTTAAAAAAGGTTGAAACTTTCTTGTTACAAAAGGTTTATAACACTTGTTTGTAATAAAAAAAGTGTTAAAACCAAAAAAAAAAAAAAAAAAAAAAAAAAAAAAGTAAGTGACTTTATGAAAAATACGTGTAGAAAAGTATTAAAAAGTGACAAAACAAAACTCAAAACACTCCTAGATCATTGTTAGGCGATTGATACCACTTGTAGGACCTTAGATCTATAACCTTATCACACAATATTGATGCACAAAGATGGTGGCAAGAGATGTAGGTGTCGACTTTTAGATAGAGAAACAAGAGAGATAAAAACAATAGAACTTTATTAAAACACACACACATACACACTCAAGCACACACTTACAAATGAGGCAAGGCTCTGAAATTTCAGCTTCCCGAATCTTTTCTAGGACATCCAAGACATCGTGCAAGTTTTATAGTTTTATAGTGTCATAGTAGAATCCTTCATTATTGTATTTAGTTATTCTTGTTTCTTTCCAAGTGTAATCTTTCTTAGTCTTCAATTTTGTTGAAGATTAAGTTCATTTATATATTTTTTTGTTTTTCGCCAAAAAAATAAAAAAATAATAATAATAAAAATAAAGCCAATAGTCTTGAAAATTTATTGGCTTCTACTATGGCATATGACCAATGAAGTTGTTTTTTGCTTGTAGAGAAATAAGACCTATAAAGATAGACTAGAAAGAACTCTTTTCAAAGTTTAATAATGTTTTGCACATGAACTTACACTATCTTATTATGACTATTGCTAACTAACTATTTTGATGGTAATACCTTTTTATGATTTTGGTAAATCAACTCACTCAAGTTATCTTAAGAAAGGATAAACAGATTGTAAACATGAAGTATAAGTTGCACCTTTAAATATGGGGGAAAGCATGCCTACTTTATAAAGTAGCCAACTTGTCTATTTTCCTTTGTTAAAAAAAGAGGGGGCATGGAGTGGAATAGGGAGAACATGTATCTGCAGGGGCTTAATTGTAAATTTTTTTTATTTTTTGCAAAAGGAAAATAGACAAGTTGGCTACTTTATAAAGTAGCCATGATTTCCCCTTAAATATGTGGCAAAGCCCCCTACTAGAGTACTAGTACTAGATCAAATGAGTATAAAATTTATAACGAAATAAGACAAAACATGTTTTAAGTTTTAATATGAAACATTACAGGATCGTAAGCTTTTTTAAAGTTGAAACAACATGAAATTATACCATATGCTATTATACAACATTGTAACATACACTACCGTACAAAATGAAACACAATTGTGTGTAACAAATAAAAGAGATGTAAACACAATCGTATGTAACAAATGAAAGAGTGAAAACATATACTACATGTAAGAGATGTAAATAGCATGCAACAAAAACTTTTGGTAAAACTACATTTTAGTAGATTATCATCAGCATCAACTATTTCTGTACTCAAAATGTGATGTCCACACATGACATCTATCTATGTATTCTAATATAATGCACTTTTGTACCACCCTTTGAACCTTAATAAAATTCAATGCGCTGATGTGTCCTTCCTTTTATAGAGCTTTTGTACAAGTTTTCAATGCAATACTTTTTATACCGGATAGAAACTAAACATAAATCCCATACACGCTCCTCTTTGGCTTATTTTTGTAAAGTATTGAAAGGCATTAAACATAGCGATAATAGTTTCTTCATCCATTCAAATTAATATGTTCAAAAGAGGAACGTCAGTTTAATTCATCATTTAATGAAAACGCGTCCAATATCACCGATTGAATACCATTCAAATTGATATGTTTAAAAATAAATCACCGATTGAATACCATATCACAAATCCTTCAATGCTCTTTCTTTTTTCACGTTCCAATATCAGTTCAAATCACCGATTGAATACCGTATCACAGATCCAAATCGTTTCCATGTGTGACTCATTAGTATGCTGTTAATTAGCATCAAAATTGGTAAGCATCGATTAATAAGAACCCTAGAATTATGAATTGGAGATTTTACTAATTGGTAAGTAATGCATTTTTTCCGATTCAATTATAGAATGTTTGTGATTCGTTTGTTTAAATCTATTTTTATACAGGATTATATTTATAAGTCTTTGAAAATGGAATACGAGGTATTGTAACCAAAACACCACCTGTGTCACTTTCTGTTGTTCCCGTTACACGGTTAAAATTAACTACAAAGTTAAGCTAACCATGTTCCATAGCTTAGTAATGTATTGATTTACTTGTTAAATAAGTAAAAACGTAAAGAATAAAAGACCAGAGTTTTTCAACGTTTAAATTCTTATTAGAAGTAAATTAAAAGAATCTATACCCAAGTGTTTGCAGAAAAAACACTTGGGATTGAAATGAAAAGTATGGTATGTCTCCTCTCTAAACTTAAGCTAAGCTTAAGTGGCAACTATAAGGAACCACTAAGCTATCTCAGAGAAAAGGTTGCTCTATGGAGGAGTAAAAGTGGTTTGTGAATGTCTAAGCATTAATTGCACAAACATGTCCACTTTTACTCCATCTTATGATCCTATTTATAGACAAGTAAAAAGAGCAACCGTTAATTACAAGAAAAAAGATGACCTAAGCTAATCAGGACAAAATACTGATGTTTTTGTCACTGTTACAAGAACCTATTTTGGGTATACAACAAGAGTGCTTTCTGAGTAACAGTGATGACATTGTTCTTGTTATGAAGCCTTTCAAGGAAAGTTTGACCTTAGAGTGATAAGGACTTCTCTACGTCAGTTCAAACCTTTCCCGCCTTGTCCCACCTTTCTTTCAGTCTCATAGTTCTTCAGTCGTTGGTCTTCAGTCTTCATTCTTCATAGTTGTTGAGGAGACTAGGGTTCAGTGAGTTATTGCCATCACTCACTGAACCCATTATCTTCTTCTTTGGCTAAGGTGCCATTCAGGGAGTTCCGCCTCACTGAATGGAGAATCCTTCTTCTTAGACTCGTCCTAGGCATCTTGAAGATAACTCACTGAGTGACTATTCACCCAGTGACCTGAGAACATTTAAGGATATACGACACTTAGGTTATTTTTTATTCAAATCCTTGTTTAAGGAAGCTTAGGTACTGAATGGACCCAACAATCTCCCCCTATTTAGATATTAATATAGCCTAAGTGTTTGATCAGTGTAAGTGAGCAATTGGGCTTCTTCTTACACTAAAGATACTATAAAGCAATTAAAGGACACTGATTTAATAAATATGGGCCATCATCTTATTCATCAAAATTACATCAGTCCTATCATCTAATACAAAATACTCTGGGTTAAGTACTTAGACTTCCTTAATTCCCATGAGCTCTAGTTTAGCTTTCTTGGACACAAACACCTACTTTTTGGGTCTCTCACTCATCATCTTCTCCATCAGTTTGATGAATTCATCATTCTGAGGACTCTTCACATAGAGTGCCATCAGGTTGTAGGCTAGTAGGGTTGTGGTTTTCACCAAGTGAATGTCACTGATTCTCTGGAAGGCTTGTTGACCAAACTCGTCTATGAAGAAGATTCCAAACTCAGGGTGCTTGATCACTTTGTTGGGAATGAACTTGAGACCTTCAGGGGGAATTCTATTGCAGTGAAGTGCAGCAATGAATTGTTCAAGTTCCTGACCTATTGCTTTCCTTTTCCTCCCTGTGCTCTAAGTTGGTTCAGGGATTGTTAGGCCTTGAGACGCAAGTGCCTTCTGATGGTCAATTCCTAAACTCTTGGCTACCCTCTCCAGTTCCTCATATTTGTTTGTCAGGGCAGCCAGGAGGTCAGGGACGCATCTGTTCTTCTTCTTCTTCTTCTTCAGGGTGGGTCCCATCATGTCCCATTCCTTGATCCCATATGCTGAGAAATTGAAGGGAGCATTCTTCTCGTTCACTCTTGGTCCTCTTTGAACAGTTATGGAAAGAGGATCAGTGTTTGCATGAATAATCATGTCAGTGATGGGACCTTCACCCTTGCTCTTTGTCATGGTCCAGACATACCTCTCATAGTTTCTTTTCTTCTTCTCGTTGATCAGCTTGACCTTTTCATTATGTTTCTTGATCATGTCAGCTTGAATTTGAAGAAATTGTTCTCCCCTGATAGACTGATCAGTCTCCCTGATTACCTATTTGGCAACTTCAGCAATGACGGGCTTACTGAGCATTTCAGCATTTATTATGTCCTCTTGTTCCAAGATAGCAGCCACTTCTTCATTTGTTCCCCTGAAGACTTTCCCATTGTGCAAGATAATTTCCATAAGTACTGGTGCATCAGGATCAGGACACACGTCTCTTGGTGCCTTAACAAGTTTGGGGGGGTGAGTCTTTGATGCGTGTGATGTGTCGTTGCGGTTTAGCAGTTTTAATGCCTACTCAAGTTTTAAATTTATATTTAGCCGACTTATCAATAACACACACACTTAACGAGCAGTGTACCCGGTCAGTATGAAGATAATGGTAAGTAGAGTGTCGATCACTAAGAGTGGAACGTATTATCTAGTTAACCTAATCAGTATTTTAATATCCTAACGCAAGGGGGTTTCAGCCTGAGAGACTGGCACAGTTTTGTTTGCAATTAAATAATAAAATAAACAAATAGGCACGAATCAGCAAGTAGCACACATGTACACAGATAGATACTCGAGACAATAAGAGGGCTGTCCTTATAATTAAGTAGATTGTCACTTGTTTTATTGATAGCTTTATATGAAGTGTATGTAGTTAACCCTTTCTCGTTGGTCCTATTCTTATCGGCGAGTAAACCCTTAATGATTACTTATGTCTAAAAGTTATTCCTAAGTGATCAATTTAGAAACAACCGTGGGAGCCACATCTTGTCCCGCAGTCAAATGCCCGCAAGCCACTAATAAACACAGAGGTTATCAATGCACTAATAAGTAGTAACCAAAGACATCAACATATATACTTTAATTAATGAGAAAGCAGTTTTAAGGGAGTGCAATCTTTCCGTTGCCACATTACACAAGCCACCAATTCTTGATGAATTAAAGTTTGCTAACACAATAAAACAAAACTACTTAATGAATTAAACATATGCAGCACCTTCTTACAGCTCTTGTATCTTCGATTTGGGTGTGTCTTGTGCTGCCTCCTTGACTGAATTCGTCCTTTTGCTCTGCTGTCCGAACTTCGGTTTTAGGGTTTTCGAACTCTTAAATTCGTCTGGTCTACGGGGTATTTATAGTTTGTGTCTGAGGGAAGATGCGGCGCATCTATTAAGTAGATGCGGCGCATGTACTTAACTTCGCGTGGGGTCCAAGATTATAATATTCAGGAATATTCGTACACCGCCAGAAGATGCGGCGTAACTCTTGATTAGATGCGGCGCATGTCCTCTTGTATCTTGGATCGTATCTGGTGATATCTTGATAGAGATGCGGCGCATGTTGATAGTGAGATGCGGCGCATCTGGAGCAGAATTGACTTGATCTTGTCCATGTCAGTAGACTTTCACTTTATGCACGTTTTGCTCCATAATTAGTCCATAATCGCTAAGTTTCACCAAATGCTTGTTTTTACCTGAGAATTACAAAAGTAAACAATTAAGTATCAATCCTCATACATAATATAGTAAAACAAGTCAAATTAATAGGATAAATGATAGTAATAAAATGTACTTATTTGAGTTCATCAAATATCCCCCCACTTGAACTTTACTTGTCCCCAAGTAAACCTTAGAATTTCTCTTATGAAAATGTATCCTAAAAGATGTTAGGATTTATTTTTATATTTAAGCATGTATTCGTTTAATTCATAATCACACAACTAAACACTTAACGAATTAGAAGTAAAATAAAATAAGTCGATAAAAGCAAATCTAATCGTTTAACTGTCCAGTCGCGACGAATATTCTATCATAAGCTTGGCAAGTATACACATCTCCACCACTAAAGCTAAGGAATAACAAGTCTAAAGCGGTAAAAAGGGTTTTTAGGCTTAAGGGTTAATTATTCTTAATCACTATCGATCTCAAATTCCAGAAAAGGCGACAAAATCACAAATACATGATCGAATCCACGAACACGATACTTGCAATTGCTCAAATCCTTAACTCGAATAGGCTAAAGATAGGTCCAAACTTCACCAATAATAATATATCAAAAAGGGCGACAAAATCATAAATACATAGCCGAATCCACGACTACGATACTTAAGATTGCTCAAATCCCTAATCTCAATAAATCAAAGGTTTGGTTGGATAAAGAATAATATAGGGTATGGATAATATTTGGGATATAAATTGGTGTAAAAAAAATAAAAATAAACAAAACAAATAAATTAAAATCCTAGGTGTGGTTAATTACTATCCCAACCATCCCATGAATAAGACTCATATCATCGAATAACTCACGCTTTAACACTTGAAACACACGCTTTAGGTAGACACGAATTATACTCAACAAGATCTTAATCAAAGAATAAACCTTAATTGGCGTTCCCATAACTGCCAATTCCCATTCAATCCATAGATATAATACAACAAATAGTGGTGATATCGACCACTTACATAACTCTACATCGTTGGCTTAAAATAAACATCCAACTTTTCTTTCTTTCTTTTTCTTTTCTCATTTTTTCGATTTTTTTTTTTTTTTTTTTTTTTTTTTTTTTTTTTTTTTTTTTTTTTTGAAACATAAACATGGATGTGTAAAATTTCACCACATCACTATAACTTTCTTTCCGGATAATTTTTATTCATACTTTTCATAACTTCAGAAATAATGGTAATAGTGAAAGTAGTAAACACACGAAAAATAAACTCCAAAATATACAATATTTACTTTCACTCCAATTGCATTGTGCAATTTCCCGACCTAACCATAGATAATGAATTACGCACACGAACACAGGTAATGTAAGGAAACACACTTTGCCTATAGCAATTAACCAACCACGGATTCTAATCTACAGGGTAGGCTAAGGTGTAAGGGTGTAACGAAACATTTTAAACATAGGTGTAAGAAACGAAAGGAATGGCTCTGAGTGTTTTTCTAGGGGTATCTTACTCTAAAAATGAGAGTAACAAAAGGTTTATACGGGGGTTAACTAACCAGTGTAGTTAGCTAATAACACATAACATTTAATAGGCTATTTGGGTGTAATCCTAGAAATTTACCAAGTTAGACAAGTCATTCCAATTATATAAATAATACTCATTATGGTGGTCTCGAATAGTATACAAGCCAAGTTCTAAAGTTTACAAGTCACCGGCACACTCATAGATTTGTGAATTTTGAAAAATCACAATTTTTGAAAATAATGTCATGTGTGCAGTTATGCAACTTAGATCTTAAACAAAAACATGCTAAAAAAATTTTAAGTTTGATATATTAAGCACATTTTAAGCATAATTTTTGAAAAAGTTTAGGACAACTAATTGTTAAGTGTTCTAATTCTCCTATCCCCCCACTTAAGTTAAACAACGTCCTCGTTGTTTGTATAAAAGGTTAAAAACTGGAAAATAAAAAGAATTAGAACATAAAAACTCCCCTGAGATTTGCTCGGTATGATCCTCCATTTGTATAAGAGCAAAAATCATCTTTCTTGTGGATTAGAACGTTAAAACTTCATACTTTATGTATCCACAGGAAATCCAGGAAACTATAATACCACCAACACTTTAAAACACACCTAAGATAAGAAAGGTTCAAACTTGCATAATACATTAGTAGTTAGGAAAAATAAAACTAAAAAATTAAAACAGAAAATCATCAGGTCAGTCGATGCGCCGTATCTTATTGAAGAAGATACGCCGTATCGAGCCTGGAATAAATACGGATCAGAATAAAGATGCGCCGCATCCTTAACCAGGGATGCGCCGCATTAAAATAAACTGATAAATAGTTTTAAAGTCGAAAATAAAAATGCAGAAAAATAAAATAAGATATGACCAATTGCAGGAGATGCGTCGCATCTCAGAATTGAGATGCGCCGTATCTTCGTGCGGCCTGGACTGACTCGACACAGAAAACAGAATAATAAATGATAAATCCGGGTTGTCTCCCGGTAAGCACTTGTCTTTATTCCAGAGTCGTCAAGTTAGACTCACGTTCAACTCTTTAGTATCGATCATTGATTCCTAAATGGCCACGTAGGATCCATTTAGCAACCGAATCGTCTCGTATATATTCAGGTCCCAAATTCAAAACTCCTTTGTAGAATCCTCCCATTAATTGATATGGGTACTCAATTCCTCTCTTCATGTCATCATTACTAATAAAAAGGAATGGAGAGAATTTGTAGCAGACCCTATTAGTAGCATGTTTAAATCCAGGGTGAGTTCGGGGCATCATATAAGTGATAACGTCGCTTCCACATTGAAAGGTGATCTTTCCTTCAAATCGTTTTGCATTAATAGTGATCTCCCTACAAAATGGTTTTCCAATAATCACGTCACCCATATTGCTGTCGCAATAGGCATTCATGTCTTCAATAACTACGAACTCAGTAACAATAGTGAAGCGTCCAACGAAGATCGGGACATTAATGAAGGCTCCAACTACATTCTTTCCTTTATACTCCTTTTTATTTCTCATAATAGAATTGTAAAAGCTTCTAGACATGACATTGATTGATAAAATAGGAAAGAAATTGGCGTCAATACACTTGTACCCAATCATGCATGGGAATTGTAAATTGTAAGCACAATTGGTGTTGATCCTACTACCGTAATCCCAAGAACCATCATATCCCTCAAATTCATCGTAATTTCTAGTAGTAATAACGTTGACTCTTGGACTATCCACAATTTCTCCTTCTTCTAACTCAGATTCAGCATCAACCATGAACAGGTCATTGGATTCCAACGGTCCATTAAGGTCATTAAGTTCAATGTAATCCCCATCGTGATGTTCGGGTGTTTTTTCATGCACTAATAGTTCATTCAAAAAATTGGCTTCGAAGTCGACGTCAATTAGTTCTCCGTATCCTTCCATTATCCTTCTGAAACAATCACGAAAAGCATCAGTAGGGTATGCCCAAGAAAGTAGTATATCAGAAAATCAACAACGAAAACGGAATACGAAAATTTAAAGTTACTGATATCTGCAGACGATGCGCCGTATCCAAAAAGTTGGATACGCCGTATCTTAATACGTTAAAATTTTAATCAGACTTTATCCAGAAAATAGATACGCCGCTTTGAATTTATGAATGCGCCGTATCTTATTAATTAATCAAAAATCAGCTTACCTAATTAAAATTAAATGCGTCGTATTAACGAAAGTTAATGCGCCGTATTTTCGTTACGTTTAAGGAAAAAGATTTTTGATTCAGTAAGATGCGCCGTATCGACAGAGATCGATACGCCGTATCTGTTTAATAATTCGCAAACTGTTTTTAATTAAAATAATAGATACGCCGTATCTTCAAAAGAAGATGCGTCGTATGGCGTTAATGTTTTGGAAAAATTTTTTATCAAAAACAGATATGCCGTATCTGCAAAAGCAGATGCGTCGTATTACTTTATCGCTTAGAAAAAATTTTCTTATTAAAAACAGATACGCCGTATCTTTGGGGAAAAGATGCGTCGTATCGAATTAATTAAACGCGTTGTATTAAAAAAAAATTGAACGCAATACGCCGTATCTGAGAGATCAGATGCGCCGTATCGTTCGATTTAGCACAGTACAACGATAGCAGAACAGAAAAATACGAAAAATAAAAACAAAAATTAAACACACAAACGAAAATAAACACACAAAAATAAAAGAAAACAATTAACACACAATACAACAAATATGCAAAATAGTACAATGATGCAATTAATCTAATAAAAAGAAAAACCTAATTAAAATACTAATCAAATTAACAGAAAATAACAATTCACTCCCCGGCAGCGGCGCCAAAAACTTGATGCGCGTGATGTGTCGTTGCGGTTTAGCAGTTTTAATGCCTACTCAAGTTTTAAATTTATATTTAGCCGACTTATCAATAACACACACACTTAACGAGCAGTGTACCCGGTCAGTATGAAGATAATGGTAAGTAGAGTGTCGATCACTAAGAGTGGAACGTATTATCTAGTTAACCTAATCAGTATTTTAATATCCTAACGCAAGGGGGTTTCAGCCTGAGAGACTGGCACAGTTTTGTTTGCAATTAAATAATAAAATAAACAAATAGGCACGAATCAGCAAGTAGCACACACGTACACAGATAGATACTCGAGACAATAAGAGGGCTGTCCTTATAATTAAGTAGATTGTCACTTGTTTTATTGATAGCTTTATATGAAGTGTATGTAGTTAACCCTTTCTCGTTGGTCCTATTCTTATCGGCGAGTAAACCCTTAATGATTACTTATGTCTAAAAGTTATTCCTAAGTGATCAATTTAGAAACAACCGTGGGAGCCACATCTTGTCCCGCAGTCAAATGCCCGCAAGCCACTAATAAACACAGAGGTTATCAATGCACTAATAAGTAGTAACCAAAGACATCAACATATATACTTTAATTAATGAGAAAGCAGTTTTAAGGGAGTGCAATCTTTCCGTTGCCACATTACACAAGCCACCAATTCTTGATGAATTAAAGTTTGCTAACACAATAAAACAAAACTACTTAATGAATTAAACATATGCAGCACCTTCTTACAGCTCTTGTATCTTCGATTTGGGTGTGTCTTGTGCTGCCTCCTTGACTGAATTCGTCCTTTTGCTCTGCTGTCCGAACTTCGGTTTTAGGGTTTTCGAACTCTTAAATTCGTCTGGTCTACGGGGTATTTATAGTTTGTGTCTGAGGGAAGATGCGGCGCATCTATTAAGTAGATGCGGCGCATGTACTTAACTTCGCGTGGGGTCCAAGATTATAATATTCAGGAATATTCGTACACCGCCAGAAGATGCGGCGTAACTCTTGATTAGATGCGGCGC